>LR738713.1:649957698-649994825 GCA_902687465.1 Secale cereale | reverse complement strand
TGCTCTTTGATTATATCTCCGTCCGTCCTCTGTTGGCCTCGGTCATTGTACGTCTTCTCAATAAAGGTTTTGTGCTGAACCACCCAAGGATCGACCACGTCTATGTGTTGTAGCGCGACTAGGTTTGCTCTTTCAAAGTCGGCGAGTCGACCCTCGAAGTCGACATGCATTTCGCGGCGACCCTCACGGTGACCCCATCCAGCGAGCCTGCCGAGGTGCCTGTTGACGGGCAGACCAACGGGGTTCTCGATGCCTAGATAATTCGTGCAGTAGGAGATGCACTCTTCGGTCAGAAAGCCCCTGGCTATGCTTCCCTCTGGACGTGACATGTTGCGAACGTATCCTTTGATGACACCATTCATCCTTTCGAACGGCATCATGCTGTGCAGGAACGTCGGCCCGAGTTGGATGATATCGTCCACGATATGGACCAGCAGACGCACCATAACGTCGAAGAATGCGGGCGGGAAGTACATCTCAAGCTCGCATAGTATCACCACGATCTCTTTCTATAGCCTTCTGAGTTGCCTCACGCCAACAGACTTCCGAGAGATGACGTCGAAAAAGTTGCATAGGCCAAATAGGGTTTCACGGACGTGCGCGTCCATGATACCACGGATTGCAACTGGAAGTATCTGCGTCATCAGCACGTGACCGTCGTGAGACTTCATCCCGCTGAACTTCAGCTTCGCCCGGTCTAGGTATCTACTTATCTTCCCCGCGTAACCATAAGGAAGTTGTACTCCTACGAGGCAGGTGAAAAACTGCTCGATCTCCTCCTGACTTAAAGTGAAGCACGCGGGAGGGTAGTCATTTCCGGTCTTCTTGGCCTTTTTGCCTTTGCGATGACTTTCCGTGTCCTGCTTCGCCTCATCATCATCATCATCATCATGATCATCATATATAGCGTGAAGCTCCTGCCTGATGCCCATTGATTTCAAGTCTGCCCTTGCTTTCGGCCCATCTTTGGTCCTCTCTGGCATGTTGAGCAGGGTACCAAGCAGACTCTCGCACACGTTCTTTGTGATATGCATTACATCAAGGCTGTGAGGCACACGGTGGATCTTCCAGTACGGCAAGTCCCAGAAAACAGACCTCGTTTTCCATACCTTCAGCAGCGGCTCTGGCGCCTTTCGCTTCTTTCCCGGCTCTGGCGCCTTTTGCTTCTTTCCCGGCAGTGAGCAATCTTTCCAATTTTTCAATAGCTCGTCTATTTCCTCGCCGCTCCTCGTACGCGGGCATCCTCGGGGTTCGGTTTCACCATCGAACAGATCCTTGCGTTTTCTCCACAGGTCATCGTCGCGAAGCCACCTTCGATGTCCCATGAACACGGTTTTCGAAGACCCGGGATCTCTATCTAGCTGGCGATACGTTGTGTCATCCATGCACCTGACGCATCCAGAAAATCCGTGGACCACCTGCCCCGCGACATATCCATAACCGAGATAGTCGTGCACCGTCATGAGCTGCGCGGCTCTCATAGGGAAATATTCTTTCTTTGCGGCGCCCCATGTATTGGCTGGCATTTTCCACAGCGTGTCTAGCTCCTCTTTCAGCAGCCCCAGATACAGATTGATGTCGTTCCCTGGTTGTTTCGGTCCTTCAATTAGCATACTCATGTGAATGTACTTCCTCTTCATGCACAACCAGGGGGGAAGGTTGTACATCCGCACAAACACAGGCCAGGTGCTATGTGTGCTTCTCTGGCTGCCAAACGGATTGACTCCATCGGTGCTCGCGCCCAGCACGATGTTCCTTGGATCGTTCCCAAATTCTAGGTCTTCGAAGTTCAACGCTTGCCACTGGCTCGCATCCTTAGGGTGACTCAGCATCTTGTCTTTTTTATCTATCTCCGGATCATTTGCGTCATCTTCTCGCTTCTTCTCCTCCCTATCCGCGTGCCAACGCAGGAGCTTTGCTACCTTAGGGTCCGCGAAATACCGCTGCAGACGAGGAGTGATCGGAAAGTACCACACCACTTTTCGAGGAGCTTTCTTCCTCTTCTTGTATCGAGTGACGCCGCACACTGGACATATGGTAGACTCCGCGTGCTGGTCCCGATAAATGATGCAATTGTTCATTCATACATGGTATTTCACGTGCGGTAAATCCAGTGGACACACGATTTTCTTCGCCTCCTCCAAACTGGTGGGGCACTTGTTCCCCTTGGGAAGACGTTCGTGCCAGAATGACATGTTCTCGTCGAAGCATGCGTCGGTCATTTTGTGTTTTACCTTCATCTCCAGAGCCATGAGCGTTACTTTCAGGCGGGTATCCTCGGGCCTGCATCCTTCATACAATGGAGTAACCGCGTCTAACTCAAGTTGATCCATCTTGGCTTTCTCTCGGGCGGCAGCTCTTGCGTTATCGGTCTGCTTGAGAAGCAGCTCTTGAATATGAGGGTCCTGCACCCAGCCCATCGATGGTTCAGCGTCGTCTGCTCCGCCGGCATCATCATCTTCATGATCATGCCCGTCGTCTGCTTTGGCATCTTCCTCATCATCATGTCCTGCATCTTCTACATGATGACTGTGTACAGCATCACCGTCGTGATCATCTCCTGGGGATTCTTCGTCTTCTCGCCCGCCCGAGCCGCGGTGGTTGTCTTGTTGCCCTTCCTCATTTCTTGTCTGGCCCCCATGGACGACTTTGTAGTCATCTTCATCACCTTGCCACCGATAGCCATCCATGAAACCACGCAAGAGCAGGTGGTCCCGCACCTGCCCGGAATCCGGGTCCGCAATAAGGCTCTTCAGCTTGCATCTTCGACACGGACATCTTATCTCCGTCTCGTTCTTTTGAAGCATCTCGGCCTTCGTGGACCTCAAAAACCTATTCACGATGCCTTCAGTCATCGTGCGCACCATGGTCGCCTGCGGGGTAGAGCAAAACGATATTTTAGAACCAAGAAAAAATTTGTCATGACTTTCCCTAAAAATAGGACAAAAATGAATGCTTAATGCCAAAATTCTCACCGAAACGGAAATGAATCAACATTCCGGGAAAATATTGGCAACTATCGCATTTCAAATACCGGTACACCTCCAAACACAAACACATATGCAACACAACAAACATATGCAACACCACAAACATACATAGATCTAGCTAGGCCATAAAAAGTGCATGTGCACATTGTTGTATGGAGAACAACATAAATATAGCTTCCCCCCAACTATAAATGTGCCATTAGTAATCAAGGTTACTAATGGCGCATTTATAGTAGGTGCACCATTACTAGTTTTGCAAAAAAAAAACATACTAATGGCGCACTGTGGCACAGTGCGCCATTACTAGTTTAAACTAGTAATGGCGCACTCTGGGACAGTGCGCCATTAGTAGTTTTGTAAAAAAAAGAATAAAAAATATCATAAAAAAAAGCATTAATGACGCACTTTACTGCTAGTGCGCCATTACTAGTTACAACTAGTAATGGCGCACTTTGTCTGGATACGCCATTAGTATGTTTGGACAAGCGCGCTAATTCAAAAAAAAAACTTCTTGATACTAATGGCGCACTCTGGGCCTGGTGCGCCATTAGTAGTTCGAACTCTAATGGCGTATCTGTTGCTGGTGCGCCATTACTATATACTAATGGCGCACTGCTTGTCTGGTGCGCCATTAGTATCAATTCCATCTATAGCCCTTTTCCTAGTAGTGGAGGAGGGCGGCGAGAGGAGGAGGGAGGGAGGTGAGGACCACTATTGCAGGATGCTGCTAACGCGACACTACGATTAGAGGCCCTTCGAGAAAATATGTGCGATGCAATCATCGCAGACGGTGGTGTATGAAAACCGTCAAAAATGTGTAAAACGTTTGCGAAGACAGATGCATCAAACACGGTTCAGATTTTAGTTTCGTGTGCGATGAAGAGCATATGATTCAGTTCAATTAACTGTTTGCGATGAGGAGGAACAAAAGAAATGGGCAGCCAGATGAAGGCGTGTGCGATACACATCATACGGTTCACTCGGAAGAACCGTTTGTGATTAGGCAACACAAAAGAAACGGGCAGTCATGTGAAGGCGTGTGCGATATACAACATATGGTTCACTCGGATGAACTGTTTGTGATTAAGCAACACAAAAGACACGGTCAGCCAGATCAAGATGTGTGCAATATACACATGCGGTTCACTCGGCCCTTGTCGTCAGCGTGTGACCTCTGTGGCAATACAGATAGGAGGTAACTACCACTGCTCAAGGGGCCATGAGATATTGTGCTATGAGTTGAAAGAGAAAAGAAATAAAAAACGGAAAACAAAGGGCGCGATACAGGCCCTTTGCTACCAGTTTTTTGTGCGCGTGTGTTCGTCTATAGGTGAAATTCAACACCCAGTGCCGTGCTAGAATCATCAACACGAGAATGGCTTTGGCCACAGCATCCAAGGGGGGCGTCCTCCATTAGCGAGTATTTCGCTAAGACGAAGAGCCTTGCAGATGAAATGGCATCATAGGCAGGCGTCTCAAGGATGAAGTACTAGTCTCATATATCTTGACTGGTCTCGACGCCGAGTAAACATTGCCGTGTCTGCTGTTGCGGCAAGGGTCGAGCCCATTTTGGCGGGCAAGCTCTACACTCAGCTCACCCGCTTTGAGCAGCGCATCGAGCTTCTTCATAGCGGGGGGTCCAACTCCTCCGCGAAAATGGTTGCTTGTGGAGGACGTGGCAGCAACAGCCCATTCATGACAGTACTGTACATGTCAGAGGGCATATTTATAGAGGTCATAGCCTTCGCAATTCATACTTAAAAGACTATAATACCCCTCTCTAGATTTATACAACCTCTTTAAACTATAGGGGCAAAGTTTTCTTTTTCACTATTCTATGTCTCAATCATCTTGATCTTGTCAATACTTGAGAGCCATCGTCTTCAAACTTTTGCCAAATTCATGCTCTGGTTCCTTCCGACTTCGCTTGTTAAGAGTTAACCAAGTTAACTGAAAGATGAAAGAAAACTAACCTTTGAGACGAAATAAATTAAATCAATATGACAATATTTTTTTCCGAAGTCGCGAAATAGAACATTAGTTCAGGAAGTTGTTAATTTTTTAAAAAAATCTCTGCATTAGCTTCCCTGCAATTTAAGTTCCCAAAAATGAAACCTTAAATGAATTTTCATATTATCACAAATCACGAAAGGTGATTATCAGAATTGGATTGGAGTCTCAAGAATCCGACTAGCCATGTTTTCCATACTTGAACAAAGACGACGACACATATTATGGAACAAAGTGAGTAATAAATTTGAAGTTGCATACTAAAATTTATATGTCCCCAAAAAGTATTTGAACTGGTCAACTAATAATTCATATAGGTTAACTATATACTCCCTCTGTCTCGAAATAAGTGACTCTACTTTATACTAGTTTTACTACAAAGTACACCATATGCACCATATTGCGATGTAACAGGTGCATATGGTGCAATCATTAGTGAAATAAATATGAAAACGTCTACCGTCAATTGTAATTTTTTTAGAGTCGTGCTGTTAATTATGAAGCACATCGCTTAGCTAAGTTTTCCCTTTTGAGTGCTCTGGGTCGTCAAGTTTGGTTTGGCGTTCCACACGACCAAAGATGTATCCCACTCTAGGTGGACTTTGATGAATAAATCAGGTTTTACCCCTAAGAAAAGGTATAGGTGAACAGAAAATTCAAGTGGGGGCATGTGCCCCCACAACCAGTAACATATGTCCGCCCCTGCTTCCTTCCACCCCTCCCCTTATGACCTGGCTCGCTCCTTCGTGACCAAGCATCATTCTATACAGAGGGAGAAGGAGGGATGGGGTGCTTACCACTGCAGTCGCCGTCGATTTGCGTCTCCGAGAACTTCCCCCACCGCTGAATCCCTTGAAGCTGTCGCAACAGCTCCACTGGTGTTGCACGCGTGGGGAGTGCGGTTGCGGGAACAATAATCCCGCGTGTTAATTCCTCTATGTGGCCTCGCGATTGGCTTGGCTTTATTTCAGACGGACTGTTGTCGATATTTGGCTGGGAGAAGACACACGATCACGCTTCTTGGTCAAGAACCTGTGTGATGGTATGAGCCCATGTGCTGCTGTAAGGAGCAATGGGAAATACCTTTTGGGGCAAGAGTTGCTCCAAAAGCTGTGGTCGATGAGGAGGCGTTTGCAGTGCAAATTTCGGGAATTGTTGCAAATTATTGGAGCAGTAGTTGCTTTCTTGGTATGGGTCTATTTGAGTTAGCTCAATAAAAGCTGCACCCGGTGAGCAGGGTGATATTACTGTACTATTCAGGCACCGATCATGTAAGTGTTGCTTTTAAAAACACAAAGACATGACGTGTATCCAAAAAGCAATCACCATGTTCTTAAACCAGACATGTACATAAGTACATTGGTGCATCTAAAGTTATTCAGGGAGTCACTGACTTTGGGACTATGGTGAGAATTAGCACTTCAGCCATGCATGTCTTCCTAGGTCTCTTTGAAGTCCTTCAATTGAAACGCGTTCTTTCTGAAAATCAAACTAGTTTACTTCACATATCAGCGAAATGCTGGATTCGGCACCAGCACACTGAATATCTCATGAAGTTCAAGAAATTGCAGATAGAAAAAAAAATAGTACATAATGAGGCCCAGGTTGACCTATTAATTTGCAAGCAAGCTAATAATTAATCATGCAGCTAACATAGTATGTTCTTCCAAAAATACACTATGTTGTCTTATGTAATCAATTAATTTGTGTACCTACTACTCTAGTGATTCTGAGCAAAATACCAACAATAAGGACATGTGCTATGCTAGCTAAAATAAAGTACAATAATTGCTATGCAGGGGACATTTGAACACTTTGATGGAATCCCGATTATTTTTCTGTAACAGCTTGTTCGGCACCCATCATTTGGGTCGGAATTCGCTGAATTCAATTGCGATTTTTGACACCAACATGTTTGACTTCCTTGGAATTGTGCGTCGGAAATCATTTCACAATTTCACATGATTGGAACGATATGTAAAAGAAAATCCCGTCCAACAACTCACCATTCACCAAAATCGCTCCGACTTCCTCTTCTCCTTCCACCACCATCGCATCTGCCGCAAGTTTAGTGAACATGTACCGCCGGAGTCCATCTCCACTAGCAAGTCATCCCCAACGACATGCCAAGGGAACCCATCGTGTAAGTGCTTCTTGTTTTTGGGACGAGGCCTACAAGCTCCATTTCGTGGTGCCGAAGAAGAACGGCAACAAGAAGGATGACTCAGTCAAAAAGATAAAGCAGGATGCCCTAATGAACCAGGCCATGCTCAAGCCACCGCTGAGTGGCATGTTGCAGAACTGCAGCGATCGAGAGGGTGTCACACTTCAATTCTCATTCTAGCTCTTTTTTTAGAAAAGGAGGAAGACCCCCGGCCTCTGCATCCGAGCGATGCATGCAGCCACTTTATTAATTATTCACAAAAAACCTTACAAAGAAATACAAGAGTAAATCTGAAGCCACCATCTAGACAACATCTGTCGCTACTCATATCCAGTCGATGAAGGGATGCTGTTAGTCCGGATCCTAATATCACAGACCTTGCAGCCAAGCCTAACATCTAAGACCCGAGGCCCCAACCAAGCCACTTGCCGGGTATGGGGCACACACCGGTCCGACGCGCTCTCAGAGGCCGCCGCCACCAACTGCTACCACCCCATTTTCAGAGTTGTACTGAAGCATCATCCATGCATAGTCTAGCTGTCGTCGACGCCACAACGGCGCCCAACGTCACCATCTCCCTGCGCGCAAACTGCTGAGCACGTCGCGGTACACCTCAGCACCATGCCGCCCAGTACCACCAGTCGACACAGCTTGAAGTCTCTAGAAGATCTGTCGTGCGTTGCACCTACCGACCAGGCATGAAAAAGCGTAGCACCTGTCGGCCAGGCATGACTTGACATCTTCACCGAACCTCCGTGCAAGACGAAGCCGCTCCACCTCCTACCTCTGACTTCCAGCCCTGCTCCACAAACGATACTCCCAAGAGAGTAGCAACACCGCAGTGCCGCCATCATCCGATCTAGAAAATCAGATCCTAGGGTTTCCTTCGGAGCAGCACGAGTGGGTCGACAGTAGTTACAGGATGATGCCTTCAACAAGGTAACGACGCGGAACGCCGCCATCGTCCGCCGCTAGCTCGGTTTTCACCGGCAACTATGTCTCCCCAACTCGCAGCCGAGACTAGATTAAAGATCTCGAGATCCGATCACCTAGCCTCAGGTCGACCACCTCCGACGCAGGAGATGACCACCACCGCCATAATCCTCATGATGCGATGCAGACCCGGAGTGCTTCACGAGCCGTCGCCGAATCTGACGAGATCCAGCAGATTGAGGACGTAACTACAGCCGACCGCCTAGACCAGAAGGTCCTAGATCAAGCCCGGGACGCGCCCCGGCCGCCGCTACCGCCTTCTCCTACTAAGCCGACTGCAGCCAAGCCTCCCGTCGCGCCCCAGCAGCCGCTGCCCGCTATCATCGTCGGGAGATCCAAATCAGGCCGCCGCCGCCTCAGATCTCGGGACGCCAGAGGAGGTCCGCCGCCGCCGCCTCAGATCTCGGGACGCCAGAGGAGGTCCGTGATACGTCCAAAACGTATCTATAATTTCTGCTTGCTCCATGCCTCTTTTGGGTGATATTGCTATGATATTTATACACTTCCATACACTTTTGATCATATTTGGACTAACCTATTAACTCAGTGCACCCCAGTGCCAGTTTCGGTTTTCTGCTGTTTTTGTATTTCAGGTTTTCCCATTACGAAAACTGCCAGAAAAATCCCGGAAAAATTATATAAAAAATCAGCGTTCCAGAAGCTTCCCGGCAGCCGAAGTAGGGCCGGAGGGGGGCTACCAGGGCTCCAGGCGCCCTGGTGGCGCGGCCCCCCTCCTGGCCGCGCCGGGGGGCGCCTGGGCCCCCCAGGCATCCGCTGATGCCCCCCTTTGTCATATATTTATATCGTGTCCCAAAACCCTCGAGACGGGAACCCTTTTTCGCGATCTCATCTCTGTTCCGCCGCCACCGCGCTTCCAAGATCGGGAGCACCAGGAGAACTCTTCCCGGCACCCTGCCGGAGGGGAGGATCACCACCAGGAGCTTCTCCACCACCATGGACGCCTCCCGGATGAGTTGTGAGTAGTCTCCCTTGGACCATGGGTCCATGACCAGTAGCTATGTGATGTTCTCCTCCCCTTCTTGTGCTTCACTAATTAGTCCTCGTGAGCTTCCCTACATGATCGAGGCACATATGTAATCCTTATGCTGTTGCTATGATGAGTTTGCTGGGATCCGATGGATTGTGAGATTATGTTCAGATTGTGTTTGAGTAATATATTTGATTTACCTCTTTTATATTTATGTTCGTAAGTAATTCTTGCATGTTCTTCGTTGTTATTTATTGCTTTGGCCAAGTAGTAGGTAGTGACTCCAAGAGAGAACGTTATGCTTGATTGTGGGTTCATGCCCCTCGATGACTAGCTTGAGTGACAGAAACATGAGTCTAGGGGATGTGCTGTTGCCACAAGGGGGAAAAAACGGTGCTTGTGCCCGCGGGTGCAAGGATTGTTTACTTTACGCAAAGTTCTTTTAATGCAGTTGTCTGTTGCTTTGAGTTTACACTATGGGTGGGACTCGCAACTTAATACCAGCGAGATGTTCTGGATAGATATCTCAAGGTGGATGATTAGTAGTAGATGCAGATGGATTTTGGTCTACTTGCCTTGGTGTATCGCCCATGCTTTGAACCTCTACCTTTCTTGCAACATAGTTAGCATTGGTTTGCGCACATAATTCTGTCAATTGCCCAGCTATAATTCGTTTACCTCACATAGCTGTTTTATCGTCTTTTGGGAGAGAGACATCACTAGTGAACATCATGGGACCCCGGTCCATATTACCATCACTGATCACATCCGCTATTTACTTTCCGCTTTTACTTACTATTTGCAGCATTACCTATCACTATTATCACTTGCGTTTGATCCTTTGTAAACTACAAGGCCGGAGGGATTGACAACCTCTCTGTACTCGTTGGGAGCAAAGTTATTTGTATCTGTGTGCAGGTCCACGTTGATTGCTAATATCTGGCGCCGTTAGCAGTTGACACCTTCTTGTTGAAACTGGGAGTCTCAGGGGAAATCGATCCTTGGTATCTTTGCTAAGGGAAAACTTCCGCTACACTGCATCTCAAACCTTCCACTTGGGGTAACCAACGAGGGGCGAGAAGCCATCAAGCAAAGTTTTCTGGCGCCGTTGCCGGGGACTCCACTCTTCAAGATAGGGGAGTTGCACGCTATCTTTTACCTTTGCTTTTTAGTCTTGTTAGTTTACCTTTCAGTTTTTGCTTTAGTATCTTTTATCGAAAATCACAAAAATAGTTATCTTTCTTGCTTGCTACTATGGGTTCCACTGAGAATACCAAGTTGTGTGACTTCACTAGTCACAACAACGATGACTTTATCTCCACACCTATCACTACACCTGCCACTTCAGCACCTTTGTATGAAATTAAACCTGCTTTACTGAACTTAGTCATGAAAGATCAATTCTCCGGTGCTGGAGATGATGCTGCTTTACACTTAAACAATTTTGTTGAACTCTGTGATATGCAAAAGTACCAAGAAACAGATGGTAATATTATTAAGCTCAAGCTTTTTCCTTTCTCCTTGAGAGGAGGAGCTAAAATTTGGTTTCAGTCTTTGCCTAGAAATAGCATAGATTCATGGGACAAGTGCAAAGATGCTTTTATTGGAAAATACTATCCACCTGCTAAAATTATCCAACTAAGAAGTAACATAATGAATTTTAATATATTGGATAATGAACACGTTGCCCAAGCTTGGGAACGTATGAAATCTCTTGTCAAGAACTGCCCTACTCATGGTTTGACTACTTGGATGGTTATCCAAACTTTTTATGCAAGCTTGAACTTTACCTCGCGGAACTTGTTAGATTCGGCCGCGGGAGGAACTTTTATGTCAACTACACTTGGTGCTGCCACAAAGCTTCTCGATGAGATGATGACCAACTATTCCCAATGGCACACCGAATGCGCTCCAACAGGTAGGAAGGTAAACTCTGTCGAGGAGATTTGCTCCCTAAATGAAAAAGTTGACTTGATCATGTCTCTACTTTCGAAGCAATCTTCTGTTGATCCTCGTGATGTTCCTTTAAATTCTTTGATTGCTCAAGAACAAGTAGATGTGAACTTTATCCCTAGAAACAATTTTAATAACAATGCTCATAGGAGTAATTTTGGTAGCAATCCTAGACCGTTCCCCTCTAATTCTTATGGGAACAACAATGCTTATCCTAGCACCAAGAACTCCACTACCGAACTAGAGATTATGCTTAAAGATTTCATCACTACCCAAAAAGCCTTTAATAAGAGTGTAGGAGAAAAACTAAACAAACTAGATGATCTCTCTTCGATGGTAGACAATTTAGCCAATGAGGTAGAATTACTTAAAATTAGAACTTCTCCTCTTGAGGAGAGGGAGGTCACTCCTATGAATGCTATTCAAGTGCAAATTAATGAAAACATTAGGATGCTGGCTAAACTTAAAGATAGATGGGCTAGAGAAAGGGAGGAAGAAGATAGAATTAAGAACCTTCCTACCCACCACACTGTTGCTACTATCCAAGTTGTTGAGGATATCCAAACTCTTAGCACCCAATGCACTCCTGGTCCCATTGGACCTATTAATGGTGATGCTATGACTATAGAAACTACGAAACAAGTGAACCTAAAGGACACCACTACCACCTTACTTGATAGTAGTGACCTTGATTTTGATAATTGCACTCTTACCGAAGTTATTGATTTCCTTCACAAGATGTCTAGAGATCCCCGCACTAGCACGCTTAACCTTGCCTTCATAGAGCATATCACTAATGCTCTCATCAAAGCTAGGGAGGAAAAACTTAGAGTAGAAGCCCCCATACCTAGAAAGCTAGAAGATGGTTGGGATCCTATGATAAAAATTAAGTTGAATAACTTCTCTTGCTATGCTTTATGTGATGTTGGTGCTAGTACCTCTGTTATGCCCGAAAGAATATATGATATGCTTAAATTGAAACCTTTTGATTCTTGTTCTTTTGGTGTTCGTCTCGTTGATTCTTCCATAAAGAAACCTTTGGGGAGGATCGACGATGTTCTTATCGTTGTCAATGACAATTACGTTCCCGTTGATTTTATTATTATGGATATTGAATGTGAACCTTCGTGTCCAATTATTTTGGGACGTCCTTTTCTACGCACCGTTGGTGCTATCATTGACATGAAAGAGGGGAATATAAAATTCCAATTTCCTCTCAAGAAAGGGATGGAACACTTCCCTCGAAAGAAGATTAAGTTACCTTTTGAGTCCGTTATACGTGCTAGCTATTATTTTACTCTTGATAAAACTTGATCTCTTTGCATTATGCCTAGCTTAAAGGCATAAAAGAAAGCGCTTTTGGGAGGCAGCCCACATGAATAAAAATTTTATTTTGATTTTGTTGTGTCTTGATGTTGTTACTACAGCATCATCATCATTGTATCTTTGCTTTTCAACTTTGTGCCAAGTGTAGCCTCTGATTGCAAGAAAGTTCAAAAGTTGTGACGTGCTGTCCAGGAAACAGATTCTGTTCTTGGATAGAAAAATTCGTATAAAATCACCAGATCATCTTTTTGGTCTGAATTTTTTCGACAGCTTGCTCTATACAATTGTCTTTCGTGCATCTGTTTTGAGTTTTTTGATTAGAGATGTAGAAGTGCCCCGAAAAAATCATTTACTACCTGCTGTTCTGTTTTTCACACATTCCGTCCTGTTTTGCCTTTCCTTCATTTTGCAAACCTAGAGCTTGTTTTTTCTTTGCAAAAACCTTTTGGCAATCTTGAGAAATAGTAGACCTTCAAGAATATCCTTATTTCCAGCAAGGAATAATTATTTTATTATGGGTACTAACCTCGCTAATCAGATTATGATGAGTTATGTATGAAGGGAGTTTTCAAGTGTGCGAGGGAAGATGATAAAAAGATTCAGGAGTGTCAAACGCTCAAGCTTCGGGATGCCCCCATGCACCCCCAAGAAATATTCAAGGAGACACAACCGTCTAAGCTTGGGGATGCCCCCGTGCATCCCCTTCTCCATCAACATTATCAGTTCGTCTTTCGTTCCACTATATTTTTACCACTTCATGTGTTATGTGCTATGCTTGGAGCGTCTTGCTTTTAGTTTTCCTTTTTAGTTTTCTTTAGCTTTTCATAACGAGTCGGAACTCAGCTTTCTTTGTGTGGGAGAGAAACACGCTCCACTTCTACCTAGAACATAACATAGAATTTTCATGTCTATCTTTGCTGTGTGTGTTCTTTGTCTTTCAATAGCTACTATCATGTTCAGCTCTTAGTATTCATGCTTATCTTTTTAAAAGAGCTTTTGTTTAGTTGGTTGCTTGAACTCTCTTTAGTTATTATGCTTATCTTATCAAGAGAGTTTGCTTCTGTTGCATTGGTTGATATGTCTATGATAAAAATGCTACGTGCATAATGGTGCTTAGTAGTTCATGTTTTCTTATGGTTAGTCTCAAATAGCTGGGGGGTTTCCAATGTGTTATTGGAGTACCAACATGATTTGTTTACCTATGATGTGGTATGGTTTAGTAATATCTTCCTTCAAGAATTTATTTCGATTGACTTGGCGTATGCTCACGCATATTTAAGACTGTAAAGAAAGTCTGTCAAGCCTTGATGATCTTTTATTTCTGAGTAGCGATATAACTTCCATGCCTGATTCAATGTTGCTTTGTCGCTCTGCATGATTATGACCGTCATTGCTCTCTTAGTTGGTCGCTCCCAGTCTTTTGCTAACCTCCACCTGTACTAAGCGGACTGACTGCTTGTGCATCCAAATTCTTTTAAACCAGTTATGCCATATGAGTCCACCATACCTTCCTACATGGTATTTACCTGCCATTCCTAACAAAGACTTTCATGTACCATCTCGAAATTATTCAAAAAAATGCATTTGTGTTTTGTGCCTCTGTTTTAAGTCCATGAGGAAGTAGTAGTTAATTCATGATCTTTTTAAGTTGGACAAGCTTCACCCCGGGATTGCATGTCTAATGTGCAAACCCATAATACGAGAAGGAACTGGCATTGAGTGCGCCCGGCTCAAAATTAATATAACAAACAAACCCTCCTTCACGCTTTGTTCATGAGAAATCAGAAAACTTTGGCAGTGATAGACAAAGGAGATTAAGAGGATGTGATCGTCCTCATTCGGGAGCCATTCCTTGAAACTTGTCCATCTCAAGAAGTAATTGAGTTATCTGCTAGCATTCGTTGACGAAACATGCATGATCTAAAAAAAATATTATTACTTCTGTTTTAAAACCAAGAGCTCTGGTACATGTTTTGTCTTTGTTTCCGACTACGGGTTTTCAACCTTGCCAACAAAAGCCACGGTTCGAGAGTCTCCACCTTCTTTTAAAGCACCAACTACTGAGAGCATGATTGTCATTCTGAGTGTAATGTGCATTGTCCCAAAGTAGCATTGTCTTTTGCATGATTGTGATATCGTTTTTTTTGAAATCATTGTATCTAGTCATCACTTAAACCTTGGAGGTGCCCCTGCATTTATGTTTTGCTTCACTAAAGGGGGCAAGCGAGATATCACTTTATCATATTTGCACACCATGCTCATTACAAATCTATTTGATGTTTCAGTATCATATTGTAAAACTTTCAGTTCTTTGTGATTTTCTCATGAGGCAACTTAATTACTACAGATTCATTGTCTCAGTAAGCTTTTGTCATATGACTATGAAAAGTCCTATATGGTTAATAGCATGTAACCACAGAAATTATTCTTGTTATCATTTACCTACTCGAGGACGAACAGGAATTAAGCTTGGGGATGTTGATACGTCCAAAACGTATCTATAATTTCTGCTTGCTCCATGCCTATTTTGGGTGATATTGCTATGATATTTATACACTTACATACACTTTTGATCATATTTGGACTAACCTATTAACTCAGTGCACCCCAGTGCCAGTTTCTGTTTTCTGCTGTTTTTGTATTTCAGGTTTTCCCATTACGAAAACTGCCAGAAAAATCCCGGAAAAATTATATAAAAAATCAGCGTTCCAGAAGCTTCCCGGCAGCCGAAGTAGGGCCGGAGGGGGGCCACCAGGGCTCCAGGCGCCCTGGTGGCGCGGCCCCCCACCTGGCCGCGCCGGGGGTCGCCTGGTCCCCCCAGGCCTCCACTGATGCCCCCCTTTGGCATATATTTATATCGTGTCCCAAAACCCTCGAGACGGGAACCCTTTTTCGCGATCTCATCTCTGTTCCGCCGCCGCCGCGCTTCCAAGATCGGGAGCACCAGGAGAACTCTTCCCGGCACCCTGCCGGAGGGGAGGATCACCACCGGGAGCTTCTCCACCACCATGGACGCCTCCCGGATGAGTTGTGAGTAGTCTCCCTTGGACCATGGGTCCATGACCAGTAGCTATGTGATGTTCTCCTCCCCTTCTTGTGCTTCACTAATTAGTCCTCGTGAGCTGCCCTACATGATCGAGGCACATATGTAATCCTTATGCTGTTGCTATGATGAGTTTGCTGGGATCCGATGGATTGTGAGATTATGTTCAGATTGTGTTTGAGTAATATATTTGATTTACCTCTTTTATATTTATGTTCGTAAGTAATCATTGCATGTTCTCCATTGTTATTTATTGCTTTGGCCAAGTAGTAGGTAGTGACTCCAAGAGGGAACGTTATGCTTGATTGTGGGTTCATGCCCCTCGATGACTAGCTTGAGTGACAGAAACATGAGTCTAGAGGATGTGCTGTTGCCACAAGGGGGAAAACAACGGTGCTTGTGCCCGCGGGTGCAAGGATTGTTTACTTTACGCAAAGTTCTTTTAATGCAGTTGTCTGTTGCTTTGAGTTTACACTATGGGTGGGACTCGCAACTTAATACCAGCGAGATATTCTGGATAGATATCTCAAGGTGGATGATTAGTAGTAGATGCAGATGGATTTCGCTCTACTTGCCTTGGCGTACCGCCCATGCTTTGAACCTCTATCTTTCTTGCAACATAGTTAGCATTGGTTTGCGCACATAATTCTGTCAATTGCCCAGCTGTAATTCGTTTACCTGACATAGCTGTTTTATCGTCTTTTGGGAGAGAGACATCACTAGTGAACATCATGGGACCCCGGTCCATATTACCATCACTGATCACATCCGCTATTTACTTTCCGCTTTTACTTAATATTTGCAGCATTACCTATCACTATTATCACTTGCGTTTGATCCTTTGTAAACTACAAGGCCGGAGGGATTGACAACCTCCCTGTACTCGTTGGGAGCAAAGTTATTTGTATCTGTGTGCAGGTCCACGTTGATTGCTAATATCTGGCGCCGTTAGCAGTTGACACCTTCTTGTTGAAACTAGGAGTCTCAGGGGAAATCGATCCTTGTTATCTTTGCCAAGGAAAAACTTCCGCTACACTGCATCTCAAACCTTCCACTTGGGGTAACCAATGAGGGGCGAGAAGCTATCAGTCCGCCGCCGCCGCGCCACAGGGCCTTCGCCCAACGACGTTGCCGGTGGCGGCGGAAGGATGGGGATGCGCGGGGAGTCGAGGGAAGGTTGATTGGTGGCCACCCGATGCGACCCAGCGGCAGCCGCACGGGGTCGGGAGGGAGGGGTCGGGAGGGAGGTTGATTGGTGGCCTTGATTGGTGGCCGTCTGTCACTAATTCTCATTCTAGCTGGCTAGCTCTCCTTCTCTGCTTGCGTTGGACTTGTTCTACAGTAGAGTAGAATACAATAGCGAGGGAGGCTGGGGAAGAATGTGGAGTGAGCTAGAGTGCCGTGCGTGCACTTTTTATCATATGTGTCGATGTAGTTAGCAGGTACTATGTTTTTTATCAACCCATTGGTTTATCCAATTGAACCGATACATCTATTATAACAGGTTTGCTATTTCACATATAGATGTGAGATATTATCTCACACCTAACTCGGATAGTTAGATGTGAGATAATATCTCATCTAGATGTGACATAGACAAATCACTATTATAATGTATACTAGATCATCGAAGGCTAAGGATGGCAATTTTATCCATAGACATGGATATCCATGCATATCCGACCCAAATGGATAGGGTTTGGATATGCTTTTGTGTCCATGGGCAGTGCCCAAACCTGACCTGATTGCTCATGGGTAGGGCATGGATATCATCTTGTGCCCGTGGGTATATCCAAACCCGACCCGATACTATGTCTTAATGAGCAAAAATCTGATATCCCTACCCCATAGTCACATGTCCCACTGCAATTTTACACTTTGTTATCCAAAGCATGCAAAAGGAATTACACAATCCCGTCATAATTTTTATTAGTTGACATTCAACCCCCTATGTGACATACTCCAACACCCCTCTTATTTTTATCTCCTTATTATCCGACTCGTCATTCTCATCTGTTAGAAAAATACTAAATGATCTTAGGATGTTTGTGGACGTTGATTTAACCATAAGTGAAGCCTAGCCTTCCACGAGGTGAAGAATGGAAGAGCTTATGTTAACATTGTGGTATGTCTTATTTATATGTCTCAAGAGGACCCAATGGATATCCAATGGGTATGGATATCCATCGGGTTTGGACATGGACACAAGTTTTCACCCGTGGATTTTTTCGTGGGCGGGCAAAGACTGTCTTCATGGATATGAATATGGATTTGATATTGTTCAACCTGATCTAGACCCGACCCATTGCCATCCTTATCGAAGGCGCGCGTTGTGGCGCCCATCTATTTTTGCAATAAAATGACATGAATCACAATAATAAGTATAAATGCACTAAACATGAGCCAAATTTGCATACATTTACCCATATGTTTATTGATCATCAAAGAGCGGAATTTAATTTTGCACAAAAATAATGTGATGCTAGGGGACCATAGAAGTTAGTCGAAGTAGATAGGAAGAGAGGGCACAAAACATATTTGGAATAATTCTGTAAAATAATCAAATACAAAAGACGGATGAGTTCAAACTTTAAGGATCACTTACAAATTACCAAGTGGGGAATGTTTCTTCATATAACGCACAAAAAAAAATTGGACAACCATTTTTTAGAAATTACAAATTTCGTACATTAGAAACATGGTATGAAGCGTACGTGTTATATTGTTCCAACAATTAGTAGAATGTGTTATTCCTAGCTAGTTACAATGCAGAGGTGATCCGACGTTGTCAAAATAGAGTACATGCATACATAACTAATAATTGGGATAGTGATTTTTTAGGACAAAAGCATCCCTTATAGCTGCCATCAGGAGAGACGAGGGGGAACGATAATAGATAAGACCATGAGAATAACTTATGGGAAAGAAAGGAAAACTAATGCTCTGCTTGAGTTATACATCAAATCATCTTGTTCATGTATCATGTCTAGGTCATGTAACATCAACCCCATCAAATGTACATGGAATCTTATCAAAAATTTCTAGATCAAAGCTGCTTCCTTCCAACTATCTGACACCAAACTTAAGCAAGCAATGGAAGTTTTAGTAGGATATCAAGTAGCAAAAACAGTGCAAATACATTTCACAAAAGCCTAACCTGTAATTTTATTATAATAAATACTATTTGATCAGGATGCAGTTTCATACATAGATTGATCCAAAAGTGATATACAACTTGATATGTTACAGTGAGCCCTTCCCTTGGTAGTATCTAAGAATGGTACAACTGAGAACACAATACTTAGGTTTTCATTAAGGGAATGAAATATTAATCTTCATTGGCCAATCGAACGTAGAAAAATATAGGGTGCACTAGTAAGTGTGATTAAGTTGCGATAACTGATCTATCTTATGTAACTAAACTTACTAAATTAGTACACCACAATGTCTCTTTTATCTATTTTTTTAGATAGCTAACGACTCATGCCAAGCAGTTACCTCTATCGAACAAATCGAATTTATGGAGTAAATTCTATAATGGTCAGTAACAAACGGTTAAATAGACTTCACTGGAATCAGAAAAATAGTCTCAAAGTGGTATGCAGAAGTTATGGAGATGCTCAAGATCGGATTGAAAGTTAAAATTAAATTAGACTTCCAAAATATGCATGCACCTTGTCAAGGCCTGTTTCCTCAAAGCTGAACCTTTATGTCTGAAACTCATTTCTATTTTGAGGGTTATCTCTGAAACACATTTCTATTTGCCTGCAAAATAAAAAGATCACTCCGCAAACATAGAATGTGACACCATCTTGTTAGCATGCATGGAGAGAAAGTTTTAGTGCAATCAAACTGATGATATAGCAAATTGCACAAAAAGTACAATAAATAATAGTATAAGAAGGGGAGCAAAACTACAAAAGTCAAACCTAAAGTGTAATAAATGAAGTTGAAAGAAAGCCCTGACGAAGAATGGGGCTGAGGTATCTCAGAAAAACATATTGCATAAATGAAGTTGTGCATGTTTCTCGGCATATGCCACACACGCTATAAGAAAGTCAGCAACTGATGCGATAACCTATGTCTCAAACAAATGATCTGCTACACTTTTCGAAAGCATATTTGAAGTTTAGAAACGCTTACAACTAACTAACTGGCCCTGGATGGAACCAAATGGAAGCAACAAATTCCATTGACTGACACCAAATGCAACTACCTAGCTGAAGCAAAGGTACTATTGTCAATTTGAATCAAGTACAATTTCCATCTCTCAAGAAACATGTAGTTTATCCGACTGAAACACATAGCAGCAAAGAGTTAGCATAACAATGTTCTGTTGATCTCTCCTTCGACTGCAAAGTAACGTCAATACATGCAAATATGACGGAGCTGAAGATAAGGAATCAGTCAGTACACATGAAGAAACAAAATTCAAAGAGTCTCATGCAGGGGTGGTCCACAGACCTCACGACGGCGGTTTTGATAGGATGAAAGCATGCTCACCCTTTAGTCAAGAGGCGCTGCGAAACCAGAAGCAGGGTGCAGAAGGCGGCGGAGGTGCGGAGCCATCTCCAAAACATGTACCACAAAAGAGCATCAACTTGCTTAAATATAGAGTGCGGATTAGTAACCCAAGGGCAAAACATGTCTGCAATCCAAACAACAATTATGTGTATCATAAAAAGTTACTGGAATAGATGAAACACCTTCCTTGAAGTTTATACGCAATTATAGAGTGCAGATTAGTAACCCAAGGGCAAATCATTGTGCATGTTACACATACTTGAATATAATACAAGCACATGAATTTAAGGAGGAATTGTTGGGAACTCAATGTTTCGTCATATCAACATAATATTTCAGTTCTGAATCTGTAAAACAGGACCAATCACGAAAATTGCAGTCTTGATCTGGAGGACCTAAAAGTGACGGATGTAGTACAAAAGAAAAGGTAAAATCCAAGGAACTCACTGATGAAGAAAACAATGGACAAGAGCTACTCTAGAGGACGAGTTTGACGGAAGAAGCAGGGATGACGATCTTAAAGGGGCAATAAATTCTGTCAATTCTGAACTTACGTATATAAGAGTGTTCTACAATATAAATAACACAGCTACCTCGCATCTCAAAAGCATACAACACTTGATTCAGCATAATGGATAGACCTAATGCAGAGGATTAAGTTGGATCCTATTTCTCATATTAGCCATGCACTTAACTATCAAAATCTCAAAGTTTTGGGTGAAAATCACCAGCAAAATTTGAGATTCAGACAATACTTCAGAGGCATGGAAGATTATGCAAAACTGATAGACTGGAGGCCAATCTGAGACCGGGACTACCTGCTTTCCGAGGATGATGACGAGGCCGGGGCTCTCCTGGAGTGCGAGGGGCGGAGGATCTTGGCGATGGCGAGGAGGAGGAGAAGGCGGGCCAGGTCAGGGACGTGGATAACGTGGACGACGCGGTCGGCGCCCATGGCGAGCGTGGTGTCAGCGACCTGGGCGGGGACGATGGTGGCGGCGACGGCACCAACGGCGGCACCGGCCTCGCGCAGGCGGGGCGCCTCCTCGACGGCGGTGGGTATCCAGCGTGACAGCCGCCAGGGGACCGCGAAGCCCAGCAGACACCCCATCCCTTTCACCGGACTCCCGCGATGGCTGGGACCCCTACTCCCTCCCTCGCAGATCGAGCACCCGAGCCATGCCCTTCCCCTTCTCGATCTCTCCCGCACGGACGCCGGCCTCCTCTCGAATCGAATCGCCTTCCTCTCACAGCGACCTTTTTTTTTTGAGACAAATCCTCTCACAGCGACCTACGCCATTCCAGATCTTGTCGCTTCTTTTATTTTTTTGGGAGGATTTCGGGTAGTTAGATGAATGGGCTACGGATGGGCTGGCCGAAGAGGCCCAATGCACCAGAGGCGTCCGTTTTGGCCCATGGAGCAGCAGCCCACAGGACAGCTGAGCCAGGTTAGCCACAGTGCGAAACAAAACGTTTTTCACGTTAAATCTGACGGCCAGGAACTCTCAAATCGTGAAAACGGACGGCCGAAAACCCAAATCGCTGTGAGGGGAGGGATTAGGTGCGGTTATACTGTCCTTAATATATCTCGAAGAAGGTTGGTACCAGCCGGTCTACATGCATATGTCTTATCATTTGTTTGCTAAAGTAGCCTGCATGCACGTTGGAATAGTAGGGGAACATTCTTTGCCTATGATTTTTGACTTGGAAGTATGATGTATACTCCGAGGGAGGTAAACTGTGACACTATGATAAGTTCGTTCTCAAAGCCACACATACTTGTTTCCGAAATAGATGGTTACTTCACCCGCTAACGGATCCTTCTACCAGACTGACTTGGGACATGTGGAGGGCATACACATTGGAGGTAACTACCATTGCTCAAGGGGCCATGAGATACTGTGCCATGAGTTGAAAGACAAAAGAAATAAAAACGGGGAAACAAAGGGAGCCCTTGGCTATCAGTTTTTTTTTGTGTGTGTTCGTCTAGTTTGATGTGATCGATCTTTGCGTGGAATTCCAACACCTAGTGCCGTGCTAGAATCATCAGCATGAGAATGGCTTTGGCCACGTCATCTGTAGACGCCCTTCAACCCCTTTAAACTACAGGGGCCAAGTTGTCCTTTTCACTATTTTATGTCTCTTTCATCATGTTCTTGTCAATACTTGAGAGCCATCGCCAAACTTTTGCCAAACTCCTCTTGTTGCTTCCGACTTCGCTTGCTAAGAGAAGTCAATACTTTGTCTTCACTTTCCAATTTGCACTTGTCTTCTTCTTATTTTTTTGAAACAAGGCAAAAGACTTGCCATTTTTATTGATTAAGAAGAAGTGAGGATGGCATGGTTAATTGACGGAAAATCAGGCTAAAATCGATACATCCAACCCACAAATACATGGGCACCACCGAGCAACCTGGTCACCGACATGCAACAGAAGACACGACGGCACATACCAACAGATGACCACACGCACAAACAACTGACAGCTTCGACTTTGACGACGAGCATCACCTGAGAAATATGCAGGACTTGAGCCGACTGTGTCCGCCGCAAATGACCACCGAGCGCCTGTCATCGTCGCCACCTGGACTCACTCCACCGCAGCTCCGACTTCAAAACAACCAAGCAACCCACGGAAGAGCACCTCGGACACGCCGGGAAAATCTGACTACCAAAGCCCGAGCCGCGATCGATGCTCCTCTCGATGCCATTGTCGTTACCAAACAGAAATCAGCGCCCTCGAAACGGCCGCCCCAGCAAACCACGCGGTGAAGATGCCGCCATCCACTGGTCTCCAGTTGTAGCCGGCTCCAAGACGATGCTCCCAAGGAGGTAGAAGACGTGGAGACGCCTTCATCGCCCAATCTTGCAGATCTGAGGTTCCCCTCCGGAGCAATGGCCACGAGGACGAGGGGAGGAGCAGCACACATCAGCGACGCTTTCAAGAAAGAGCACTACGCCAGCGGGCATCGCCGTCGCCGTATCCAGCAAAGCCGGAGATTGGATTTCTCCCGGTGAAGCTCAACCACCAACTGCCCGAACCGGTCGGCCATGAACCGCCGCACACCAAACCTCGCAGAGCACCTCCCTCCAAAGAGCAATAGCTCTTGTGCGACACATTTGAGGTGAATTGGAAGGAGTGCGACGTAGTTGACAAAAATAGCTGTAGTGCAACGCTTTAAAGCCCAAATAGCCAAGGCCCACTCGGGCGATTAAAATGGTCGTCAACGGGAGTGAGATTATGTGTAAGACATGTTGGTCCCACTTGACAGAGCATCTAGTTACGGCCCCACTTGGCAGTGCATTAGGTGAGATGTGGCTTCGTGCCTGTCTGAATCAGGTGAGCAGTGACCCGTTGCTCCCTCCTCTTCGTTCTTGGCGGAGAGCCGGTGACGGCGCCATAGTTTTTTTCTCGGTGATAGTAGCGGCAGAGCTGTCATTCTCGGCAACGGCGGCGGCGGCTGTGGTGAGTAAATCCTGAACCCTTGTCCCGTTCCGCTCCTTGTCGAGTTAGATCTCACTGCACCGCCTCTGTTTCCTATGTTTTTGGTCGATTTGATCCAGATTTGGGTGTGGGGGAGGGGGGCTGACCGCGATGGAGCGGCCAGAGACAACAACGTCGACTAGGTATGTGCATCCTTTCCAACCTATGCGATTTGTGCGTCGTCTGCTTCCGCTAGCTCACACTGCCCGCCATTGACAAACCAGGGTAGGACATTCGAATTCACTGTCGAATTGTTTCCTTCTAAGGCGAAGCTAGGTGATGGTAGCGTGCGAGACATAGAGAGAGATACAATTGTGAAATGGGAGGTTGAATGTGCAGAGGTTGATCCTCAGGAAATACAGAGCATGGAAGAGAGGGCCGTGAGAAATGTCGTGGAAAAAATTGGGGAGAGCATTTTTTGGGGTCCAGAGCAGGAGGTAGCATTGCTACGGTTTGATAATTGGAAGGGTGGGTATATGAGAATTGAGAATGATGAAGAGATGGTTGATGAAATCGATTGGCAAGACGGCTGGGAAAGCAAACAAACAATCTTTCATGCAGAGCTCGTTGATCTGAAATCAGATTCTAAGGTTGGATATGTGCCCTCAAAGTTGGCTTCACAGATGGTAGATGATGATTGGGCTTCACAGAGACAGATAACGCCCATGTTTACGGATGAAGTGACAGTGATAGGGGAGGTTGATCAAGATGTAGAAGAGGGTTATGATGGTGCTGCAAGGGTTGTTTGTGTTGATTGGAATTTAGTACAATTAGAAAACACTACTGATTTGGTCATTGCACCAATGGCTGACACTGAGATGGCAAAAAAAATTGGCATTCCAGTAGATCCAGTAGATGATCAAGATGAGGAAGAGAGGGATGAATCTAGTTTTCCTAATGATGCTAACAGAGATACTTGTGAATATGTGGATGGACAGCTGATGAAAGATGCTGCAGATGATGTAGATGATGCACATGATGATGAGCTTGTAAGTGTGTATGACAAAGAAAATCTTGTTATTGAAGTAGCCAAGTTCTTCCCAAGTATGCAGGAGTTTAGGATGTGTTTCAAGACTTACGCAGTCAAACATGAGTTTGATGCCAAGACTATGTGGACTGACAGAAATAAATTTTATGCAAGGTGGAGAGGTTTTGATGGAAGCGCCAGGCCTTGCAAGTGGAACACATATGCTAGAATTCAACCTGATGGAAGTACCATCAGGGTTAATCAAATCCCAAATCCACATACTTGTATTACAAGTTCACAGAGAGTATCAACCATGACATCACAGCTTTGGATTGCAGAAAAGATCACTCCAATTTTTGCCAAGAAACCAAACACTACAACAAAGAAACTTAAAGTTGACTTGGAAAAGACATACCCTATTAAGGTGAAGTATACCACAGTGTGGAAAGCAAAACAGAGGGCAATGAAATAGAGAGGACGCCTCCCTATTCACCTCAATCAAATGGGATGGCCGAAAGAAAGAGTCGTACTCTAACTGATTTGTTAACGCCATGTTAGATACATCGCGTCTATCCAAGGCATGGTGGGGGGAGGCGATATTGACTGCATGTCATGTACTAAACCGAGTTCCCACAAAGAACAAAGAGATAACTCCATTCGAGGAATGGGAGAAGAAAATGTTAAACCTCTCTTATCTACGAACCTAGGGTTGTTTGGCGGAAGTCAATGTGCCAATCTCAAAGAAGCGCAAACTTGGACCAAAGACTGTGGATTGTGTTTTCATGGGATATGCTTTTCGAATCATTGGATATAGATTCTTGGTTGTAAAATCCGAAGTATCTGACATGCATGTCAATACAATCATGGAGTCGAATGATGTGACTTTCTTTGAAGATATCTTTCCCATGAAGTACATGGCTATCTCATCAAGTCAGGAGATGCCTAGTTCATCGAATCAAGAATCAGTTACAATTACTGAACCTACCATTTCGATGGAACACTTTGAAAAACCCGTGGAGGAAAACAATGAAGCTCCTACTAGGAGCAAGAGACAGAGGACTGCAAAATCCTTTGGTGATGATTATTGTCTATCTAATAGATGGCACTCCCAGTTCAATTTCAGAAGCCTATGCATCTGAAGATGCTGACTACTGGAAGGAAGCGGTTCGCAGTGAGATGGATTCCATCTTGGCGAATGAAACTTGGGAGATTAATGATCGTCCCTATGGGTGCAAACCTATAGGGTGCAAATGGGTATTCAAGAAGAAGCTTATGCCAGATGGTACTATTGAAAAGTATATGGCACGGCTCATGGCTAAGGGTTATACCCAAAAGGAAGGTGAAGACTTCTTTGATACTTACTCACCTATGGCGCGATTGACCACTATTCGAGTTCTACTTTCACTAGCCGCCTCACATGGTCTTCTCGTTCATCAAATGGATGTTAAGACTGCTTTCCTAAATGGAGAGTTGGATGAGGAAATTTATATGGAACAACCAGATGGGTTTGTAATAGATGGTCAGGAAGGAAAAGTGTGCAAGTTGTTGAAGTCTTTGTATGGACTCAAGCAAGCACCAAAGCAGTGGCATGAGAAGTTTGAAAGAACTTTAACAGCTGCAGGTTTTGTTGTAAACGAAGCTGACAAATGTGTATACTATCGCCATGGTGGGGGCGAGGGAGTTATCCTTTGCTTGTATGTTGATGACATACTGATTTTCGGAACAAATTGAAATATTATTAAGGAGGTCAAGGATTTCATATCTCGTTGTTTTGAGATGAAGGATTTAGGAGTGGCTGATGTCATTCTGAACATCAAGTTGTTGAGAGACGATGATTGTGGGATTACTTTGCTTCAATCTCATTATGTGGAAAACATCTTGAGTCACTTTGGCTATAGTGACTGCAAGCCCTCTCCAACACCATATGATGTCTGCGTGCTACTTCGAAAGAATCGAAGAATTGCTAGAGATCAATTGAAATATTCTCAGATTATTGGCTCGCTTATGTACTTAGCAAGTGCTACAAGACCTGACATCTCTTTTGATGTTAGCAAACTGAGTCCTTTTGTCTCAAAACCAGGAGATGTGCATTGGAAAGCTGTAGAGAGAGTTTTGCGTTATTTGAAAGGCACTGCAAATTATGGAATTCACTACACCGGGCACCCAAAGGTGCTTGAAGGGTATAAAGACTCAAACTGGATCTCAGATGCTGATGAGATAAAGGCCACGAGCGGATATGTATTCACTCATGGAGGTGGCGTGGTTTCTTGGAAGTCTTGCAAGCAAACCATCTTAACGAGGTTAACAATGGAAGCAGAGCTCACAGCACTAGATACAGTTACGGTCGAAGCGGATTGCTTCGTCGGCTCTGGAATGACTTGTGGGTAGTTGAGAAACCTGTACCGGGTGTCCTTATGAACTGCGACAATCAAACTATGATCACGAAAGTGGACAGCTCAAAGGATAACATGAAGTCATCAAGACACGTTCAGAGAAGGTTAAAGTTTGTCAGGAAAATGAAAAACTCCAGAGTAATTGCATTGGATTATATCCAAATGTCTAAAAATCTCGCAGATCCGTTTACTAAGGGTCTATCATGAAATGTGATAGATAATGCATCGAGGGAGATGGGTATGAGACCCACAATATGAGTTGTTCATAGTGGTAACCTAGTCTTTGTGATCGGAGATCCCGTGAATTAGATGTGGAAGACAAGCTGTTGGTTAACTGAGAGGAGAGTATTCTTACTGTCAATACCACTCCATGAAGATGCAATACTCTCCTAAATCTGCATGGCAGGTTGATGTATATCTTAATGTGTTCTAAGTGGCTCATGTAAGCAGAGATGTTGTCCTGCAGAACATCTTTTGAAGAACACACCTATATGAGTCTGATTGTCAAACGTCGCAATATATGAGAGTAGGGTTCTCTCTAGTAAACTCATGCAAGTTCACGGAGTACGACGCATAAGCTCCACACGCGGGGAAGACCCACGGTAGCCAAGTATCGGTCAAGGCTTTGTGTGAAGCTAGATTCGCAGAAAACTTGCAGTTCAAGGCTCAGTCAACTGTTCAAGTTGCTTACTAGTGTAACATAGATTTCTAGGTGAAAGTTCAACTTAATAGTCTCCACTGCAGTATCGGTATATAAAACAAAGTTTTGGAACCAAAGGCAAATTCCGTGTGCCTCTGGGATCTGGTGGAGGATTGCTGGAATTTTATCTACTTTGGGCCAACCCAATAATAATTTCAGAAATTCCTAATAAATCCTATAGGCCCACTTAGCCCATTCGTGCAAGGCAAGGTGCACTACTGAAGTTTAGTCCCACATTGCTAGTTTACAGGGAGTTGGACCTCTTTATAAGGGAGGCTCTTTCTCCACTTGTACGAGCATGAGAACAAGAGGGACATCCACCCGCCCTCCTCCTCCGCTGCCCGCCTCGCCTCCCCATGACGCGCCGTGCCGCGGGAATAAGCCGAGCCGATGTCTTATTTTTGCCATGCACGACGGGTATACGAAAGGTCAGTCGGAAGCTGAAAACATTTTCTATAGTGGACACTGAATGAACGGCGCGCCTCTTGGGCTGTTGCCTATTCGTTTCATCTTCCTCACTCTCTTCAGCTCCCGGCGCAGCCTCTCACCTCCTTCTCTTGCGCCTATAAAAGGGAGGTTGCTCCTCCCAAAGAGACGCACCAGAACTTCTTCCTCCTCTCGCCCTCGGTTCCATCTCTGAGCTGTTGTTGTCTTCCTCATCCCGGCTTGCGGCGTGCACCACAGGTCGGGACAGTAGGCCTCCGAAACCGCACCACTTTGGGTCATGTACGGGAGAAGGGTGATAAGGTTTTTGGGGAGTGCTCGGCGCGACTACTGGCTGTTTCATCACGGACGATCCGGTCGCCGATGACTACTTCCCCAACAACGACTTCTTCCCCGACGTCGACAACCTCTTCGATGACATGGCCGACGAGGACATCGCACCCAAGACCGGGGCTTCTGCTGCTGCTTCGTATGTCTCCATGATCTCTCTAGTTTATCTTGTTCTATTCTCTGGCCCGTATGTGTTCTTGCTCTTTCTGTTAGAAACATTGTCACTGTTCTTTGTTCTAGTGTTTGCTCTAAATATGTTAGGTCCTACTTCATATATGCAACTAGTTCTACTGTCTGTTCTATATATGAAGATGCTATTTACCTTCTCTTTGCCAGATCGCATGACTTGCTCTATTACTGCTATATTAGTCATGCTTTATCTAGTATTTCTGTTAATAAAATCACTTGGTAAATTGCTCATATTTCCAACAGTAAGGCCATGAAAGATAGTGCAATCTGACATAGAATAGCACAATGAAAACTAACTGCACAATCATGTCCATCAATAACGTGCTAACTATTTTGATTCCTTTTGTAACTACAGTGGTATAGCCTAGTGCTTGCACACATTATGAGGAACAAGTTTCAACAGCATCTAAATAGAACTCTTAACTAGCAGGTGGAACGGAAGTATCATCACCTCATGTCATGGGCACAGCCGAGGCAGCGTATGTTGTCGATGAAGTCTCGTTCCACCATGGCCTTGGAGCTCTTTTGGAAAAGCTTCTGCGCCCACTCTAGGCTAGTAAGTGGAGTGTAAAAGATTGTGTAGGGAATGACCTTATCGACTTCGCACCCTCGATGCTTACCTTCCTGAGTGGATCTGATCTGGGATCAACCATAACCAACTCAGAGCATGCTCTCAACAGAGCAACTCTAGCTCCGTCCATGAAGCCGATCACACGGAATCCGTAAGCTGGTACGGCACAAGTAGGTGACGACGGTGATCGGGGAACGGCGGCGGCGACGAAAGTCGGGGGGTGCGGGGGAGAGTGAGTGAGAGGGAGAGTGAGAGGGTCGGCTGCGCGAGGACGATAAGGTAGAGTTAGTAGCAGTGCGGGTTGAATAAAAGTGCTACTACTACGAAGCATATATATCAGTAGCGCTGGACAAGGATACGCGTTGCTGCTAAGTGGGGCTAGCCATGTGCGCCCAGTTCAAACTTAGCAGCAGTGCGTTGTTCCAAAACACGCTATTCCTAACAGGGTAGCAGTAGCGCCTTTTACTTCCACGCGCTACTACTGAGTAGCAGTAGCGTGTCATTTTATCCAGCGCTACTGCTAAGATTCTGTGAATAAGGTTTTCCTAGTAGTGGCGGGGACTGCCTCCGCTGGAGGCTCGCACGAGTCAGACCAACGACCAGCTAGACGGGCCAGCGGGGAGCCGTGGCGGCGACCGGAAGCAGCCTAGGGTGGCAGCTGGAAGTAGCCTGTGGTGGCGGCGGCGGGTCGGAACGGGTACGCCGACGGCCAAGCGGGCCAAGGGCAGCAATGGCGATCGGATCCAGGGGCGGTGACGGCCGGTCGGAGGAACAGAACACCGGGCAGCAGGAGGAGGGCGCCGGGTGACGAGGTTACGGACCTAGGGTAGGGTCATAGGCCTGACCAAAGGGCCCTACCCAAGGTCACTATCCTAGGAGATCAAAAGACAAGACCCACGACGGTGGAGACAGTCGACTGAGACGGTCCAAGATGACACTTCACTCGACTGACTCTGGTACCCAGGACGACTCAACTCCACTCGACTGGATCAGGCACTCGACCTCCGAAGACTAAACGCCTCTCGGAACGGCAACGGTCATATATTTACTCACTGTAGTAAACCCCATAACTACCCTTTACTGCAGGCGTTATCAGTAACGCCTGCCTTAATGTACCTTTAAGCCCTTTGTAACGTCGAGCATGGCTGGGGTCTTGGCATACTATATAAGCCACCCCCCTCCTCCAGAACAAGGGTTCGCACCTCTGTAACACATACATACACACATCAGTCGACCAAGCCTCCGGGCACGAGACGTAGGGCTTTTACTTCCTCCGAGAAGGGCCTGAACTCGCAAAACACTCTGTGTACAACCTCGCCATAGCTAGAACCTTGCCTCTCCATTCGTACCCCTACCCTAACTGTCAGACCTAGAACCACGATAGTTGGCACCCACCGTGGGGCAAGGCGTCTTAGCGACATTTGGTGAAGTTGCAATCCATTCCCCGACCACTTTCATCATGGTGTCAGGCGGCGCTTTAGCGTCGGGCCACGAGATCCGGCTCGGCGCACTGGTCTTCGTCGCCGACGACTCCGCGTGGCTTAAGGAAGCCTCGCTCGACGTTGAGGCTCTACCTACCCGCGGAGCCACTCACTTTCGCGCTTGAGCCGACGGCGTCCTCCTTCTGCACCCGTCGACCCGATACTCATCGTCCATCATCCCCGCTGGACACCACCGTAAGCGATCCAGTCGCTCGCAGCTCCAGCGGTGGGTAAAACACGCGGTGGCTCGTCAAACGGCCACCCCGCAAGTCGCGGCCATCGAGCCCGATGGTTACCTTTACGGGCCGGCCGATCAGTCGACCGGGCTCGAAGATTCCATTTCCGAGTGCGAAAGCAGCGACCCCACGGCGGAAATCCTCATGGTCGATCCGCGCCGTAGCCCGCCAGGTTTTCCTCGCGGGGAGAACGGCGGCAGCGGCGGTGATCGGGCGCACGACAACGACGGTTACATCCCTCAGCCCCTTACCTCCGAGTAGAGAGCTGAGCTCTGTCGCCGCAACAGAGATGCGCTCTTCACCCCCGTCGTGGGAGATTCCCCAGAAGCTTTGGCTCTCGAAGCCACGCGCGTGGCCACCTTGGCCGAGCGCGCGCACCTGGAAAACATCCAATGTTCACTCGACGAACAAGCCCGCCGACTGGCCCCCGAGTCCAGTCGATGGCCGCGGCAATCACGTCAGCGTGAGACTCAAGTGTTCCGCACACCAGTCCAAAACCTCGAAGCCGCGGCCCGTATCACAGAGTTGATTCAGCCCTCCCAGTCGGAAGCTGGAAGGGGCCTTCAGCAGATCCGAGCTTTGCTCCGAACGGCTGAAGAGCAAAACGCGGCTGTCTCTCAGTCGCGCAACAGGATTCACAGCAGATCGGTGGCTGCAGACACCGTATGGTCGGCCCACAGTCCAAGATCGCCCCTGAGGCGTGAGGAACGTGGTCCGCGGCACGACCGGCACCCGGGCCGGAACGACGACCCACTCGACTGTCGACACGGACGCAACGACCGCCATCGAGCGCTTACCCCTCCTCCGGGGAGTGGGTCGCACTCGCCTCCGCGGCACGTGGGCAGGCGCCTGCGAGACGACGAGTGTAGGATCCCCCCGGATCCCCGGTGACCGGGCTTTGATGCGAGGTCCATCCTTGTGCAGGGCCGGGTCGACCGTAACCGGGCATCCAGGGACGAGCGAGGCAGAGACCAACCCTCCGGCAGCCGAGTGCCGGCCTCCGGGCCCGAGTGCTTCTGCAGCGCAATCAGGGCTGCAGAGATCCCCCCAAACTTCAGGCTGGCGGCAGGAGTAAGCAAATTCACCGTTGAGTCGAAGTCAGACACGTGACTGGAAGACTACCGAGTGGCCGTGCAGATCGGAGGAGGCAACGACGACGTGGCCATGAAGCACCTCCCCTTGATGCTGGGAGGCTCCGCTCGGGCGTGGCTCAACCAGTTAGCCCCCAGGAGCATATACAGTTGGGAAGAGCTCGCTCGGGTGTTCGTTCGGACCTTCGAAGGCACCTGCAAATGACCTGCCGGGCTCGTCGAGCTTCAGCATTGCACGCAGAAGCCGAGTGAAACTTTGAGGGACTACATTCAACGGTGGACCACTTTGCATCACACGGTGGAAAACGTCTCTGAGCACCAGGCGGTGTGCGCTTTCAAGGAAGGCGTGCGCAATCGGGAGTTGAATCTGAAGTTTGGGCGAACAGGCGACATGTCCCCGTCGCGAATGATGGAAATCGCCAGTCGGTACACCAATGGTGAAGAGGCCGATCGGCTCCGTAGCGGCAAGAAACCAGTCGGGCAGGCCGACCAGAATCACAATCGGAAGAACAAGCGTAAGGCCGACCCAGCTGCTCAGGGAGAGGCCGCAATGGTCAACCAGGGGAAGGGCAAAAAGAAAGCCCAAAGGCTCCTGGGCCCCCAAGAAAGGAAAGGGTCAGGCTGGAGATGACATGCTCGACCAGCCGTGTCCCATACACACTAAGAAGGACGAAGAGGGAAACTTGGTGTATCCCAAGCACACCACTCGACAGTGTCGACTCCTGATCCAGAGTTTCCAGAAGGACCAGTCTACTGAGAAAGAGAAGGAGTCAGAAGAGTCCGAAGATAAGGAAGGGGACGGAGGATACCCCCGCATCAACTCCACCTTGGTGATTTTCGGAGACGTCGAGAGCAAGAGCCGACTGAAGATCATCAACAGAGAAGTGAACATGGTTGCTCCAGCGACCCTCGCGTTCCTAAAATGGTCGAAGACCCCCATCACATTTGACCAGTCCGATCATCCAGCGCACATCGCCACCCGTGGGCGGCAGGCGTTGGTGGTTGACCCAGTGGTCGAAGGCACTCGACTGACCAGGGTTCTTATGGATGGAGGCAGTGGCTTGAATATCCTGTATGCAGTAACCCTCAGGGATATGGGCATTCCGATGTCCAAGCTAAAGGAAAGTAACATGAGGTTCCATGGGGTAATCCCCGGGAAGAAGGCCGACTCACTTGGTCAGATCTCACTCGACGTCGTCTTTGGTGAGTCCAAGAACTACCGAAAGGAGAAGCTGACGTTCGAAGTGGTGGACTTTAGCAGCGCCTATCACGCCATCCTGGGTAGGCCAGCCTACGCCAGGTTCATGGCTCGACCATATTACGTCTACCTCAAGCTGAAGATGCCGGGACACACTGTGTCATAACCATCACTGTGAACCGGCAGAAAGCGAAAGAATGCTTCCAGAAAGGCTCGAAGATCGCCGACGAGCAGATGGCAGCAGTAGAGATGGAGGAGTACCAGAAGCAAGTGGATCCAGGCGACCTGCTAAGGGCAAAGAAGCCGGCTTCCATGTCAGCTTTTCAGTCGGCCGGGGACACAAAACCCGTGCACATCCACCCCACCGACCCCAACGCAGCGCCGACCCACATCTCCACCATCCTCGACAGCAAATAGGAAGAAGCGCTCATCCAGTTCCTCCGTGAGAACTGGGACATCTTTGCATGGAAACCATCGGACATGCTAGGTGTGCCCAGGGGGCTGGCTGAGCACCATTTGCGAGTCGACCCGAAGGTGAAACCTGTGAAGGAACATCTCTGTCGATCCGCTGCGGAGAAGCGAAAGGCGATTGACGAAGAGGTGGCTCGACTCCTAGCAGCAGAGTTCATCCGCGAGATATACCACTCCGAGTGGCTCGCCAACGTCGTCATGGTCCCCAAGAAGCACAAGTTTCTCCGCATGTGCATCGATTTCAAGCATATCAATCGGGCCTGCCCGAAAGACCATTTTCCTCTCCCCCGTATCGATCAAATAGTCGACTCGACTGCGGGATGTGAGCGTTTGTCCTTTCTAGACGCATATTCCGGATACCATCAGATCCGTCTGTATGGGCCTGATGAAATAAAGACAGCCTTCATCACCCCTTTCGGGTGTTTTTGTTATGTCACCATGCCTTTCGGCCTCAAAAATGCCGACGCCACCTTTATGCGTATGATCCAGAAATGCTTGATAAAGCAAATCAGTCGAAACGTCGAGGCGTACATGGATGACATCTTGGTCAAGTCACGGAAAGGTTCCGACCTACTGACTGACCTTGCTGAGACATTCGCGAACCTCAGAAGTTACGATATCAAGCTCAACCCGTCAAAGTGTACATTCGGAGTTCCTGGTGGCAAGTTGCTCGGTTTTCTCGTTTCCGAACGAGGAATCGATGCCAACCCAGAGAAAGTCGGCGCCATCCTCCGAATGAAATGCCCCGAGCGTTTACACGACGTCCAAAAGCTTACTGGTTGCTTGGCCGCATTGAGTCGATTCATTTCTCGGCTCGGGGAGAAGGCACTGCCTCTCTACCGACTCATGAAGAAATCCGACAAGTTCGAGTGGAATCCCGAAGCCGAAGCAGCATTTGAGGAACTCAAAGCCCTGCTGTCCACCCAGCCGGTGCTCGCTGCCCCAGTCAGCGGAGAGCCTCTTCTGCTGTACATTGCTGCCATCGGGCAAGTCGTTAGTACTGTACTCACGGTCGAGCGGGAAGAAGAGGGCAAGGCATATAAGGTCCAATGCCCGGTCTATTACATATCCGAAGTTTTGACTCCCTCCAAGCAAAGGTATCCACATTACAAAAAGCTCGTGTACGGGATTTACTTGACTGCAAAAAAGGTTGCCCATTATTTCTTGGATCACTCAATCTCAGTCGTCAGCGACGCCCCATTATCAGAGATACTAAACAACCGAGATGCAACTGGTCGAGTTGCAAAATGGGCGATTGAACTTCTTCCGTTAGATATCAAGTTCGAAGCGAAGAAAGCCATCAAGTCTCAGGCCATTGCGGATTTTGTGGCTGAGTGGATAGAGCAAGAGCTTCCGACTCAAGTTCAGTCAGACCATTGGACTATGTTCTTCGATGGGTCCAAAATGTTGAACGGATCCGGTGCAGGCGTGGTCCTGATCTCTCCTAGGGGCGACAAGCTCAGCTACGTCCTTCAGATCCATTTTGATTCATCAAACAACGAGGCTGAATACGAAGCACTTTTGTATGGGTTGCGTATGGCCATCTCACTCGGTGTCCGTTGTCTGATGGTCTACGGTGATTCCGACCTAGTGGTGAACCAAGTAATGAAAGAATGGGACGTCAGGAGCCCGGCAATGACCAGTTATTGCAGTGCAGTGCGAAAGCTTGAAAAGAAGTTCGAAGGCTTAGAGCTCCATCATGTGCCCAGAGCAAAGAATCAGCTAGCCGACGATCTCGCAAAAATTGGGTCGACTCGGAGGTCCATACCCAAGAATGTGTTCCTAGAGCATCTGCACACTCCCTCTGTCAAGGAAGACCCCTTCACGGAAGAACCCCCGCAGCCAGTGAGTGCAACCGATCTGACTAAAGTCGAGGTGCCTGCCGTGGTCGACTTGATCATGGAGGTCCTGGTAATCACACCCGATTGGACTGTGTCGTATATATCATATCTGCTCAGGCATGAACTCCCAGAATATGAAGAAGAAGTGCGCCAAATCGTCCGCCGATCCAAAGCATTCACAGTCATTCAAGGTCAGCTCTACAGAGAAAGCATCACTGGAGTCGCCCAGCGCTGCATCGATCCAGAGGAAGGTCGACTGATCTTGGATGAAATCCACTCGGGGACTTGCGGCCACCATGCTTCCTCTCGGACTATCGTGGCCAAAGCATACCGAGTCGGATTTTACTGGCCCTGCGCCAACGAGATGGCCAAGGATATTGTGGATAAATGCGCGGGGTGCCAGTTCTACTCCAACATGTCGCACAAGCCAGCATCCGCCCTCAAAACCATTCCACTAGTCTGGCCCTTCGCTGTTTGGGGCTTAGATATGGTCGGCCCCTTCAGGACAGGCAGGAGCGGATTCACTCACCTTCTGGTGGCAGTCGACAAGTTCACCAAGTGGATTGAGGCCAAACCCATCAAGAACCTCGAGTCGAGCACCGCCATCAGCTTCATTAAGGAACTAATATTCAGATATGGGGTCCCCCATAGCATCATCACAGACAACGGCTCCAACTTTGACTCGGATGAATTCAGAGCTTTCTGTGCTTCCCAAGGGACGCGAGTCGACTACGCCTCCATAGCACACCCTCAGTCGAATGGACAAGCGGAAAGAGCTAATGGGTTGATTCTCCAAGGCTTAAAGCCACGGCTCATGCGTGACCTCAAGCATGCCGTCGGTGCTTGGGTAACCGAGCTGCCCTCCGTCCTGTGGGGTCTGAGGACAACTCCGAATCGGTCGACTGGCCGTACCCCTTTCTTCCTGGTCTATGGGGTCGAAGCTGTATTGCCGAGTGACTTGTTACGCAATGCCCCCAGAGTAGAACTCTTCTCCGAAGCTGAGGCTGAGCAAGCTCGTTAGGATGCAGTCGACCTTTTAGAAGAGGAAAGAGAGATGGCCCTGATCCGGTCGACCATCTATCAACAGGACCTGCGTCGATTCCACGCTCGCAACATGAGAAGTCGAGCGTTCCAGGAAAGAGACCTGGTCCTCCGAGTGCATCAGAAACGTCCGCACAAGCTCGCCCCAGCATGGGAAGGCCCGTTCATCGTCACTAAGGTGTTGCGCAACGGAGCTTACCACCTCTACATTGTAGCTCAGAAGAAAGACGAACCTCATTCATGGAATGCGGACCTACTCCACCATTTTTTCACTTGAAGCACTCGACGGTCGAGTTGTAATAAAGATTCCCCAATTTGTTTCAAAAGCAAGATATCAATGATTCCCTAACAATTGGTATCCTCTAAATCCCCCAGTGGGTGCTTAGCTGCGGTCCCCCGAGCTACGCCACAAGTACAAAGCGGTTCGGTCCTCCGAACTCCGCCACAAGTACAACGTAGCTTGGAATCGCCTAAGTTATAAACATTCTACTCCGAGTGAAGAGCGACCCTCTCACTCGGGGGCTTAGCTGCGACCCCGTGACTCGCCTAAGTTACAACTATCTACTTCGAGTGAAGAGCAACCCTCTCACTCGGGGGCTTAGCTGCGGTCCTCCGAGCTACGTCACAAATACAAGGCGGTTCGGTCCTCCGAACTCCGCCACAAGTACAACGTATCTTGGAATCGCCTAAGTTATAAAC
>LR738713.1:649942288-649956927 GCA_902687465.1 Secale cereale | reverse complement strand
CTCCGAACTCCGCCACAAGTACAACGTAGCTTGGAATCGCCTAAGTTATAAACATTCTACTCCGAGTGAAGAGCGACCCTCTCACTCGGGGGCTTAGCTGCGACCCCGTGACTCGCCTAAGTTACAACTATCTACTCCGAGTGAAGAGCAACCCTCTCACTCGGGGGCTTAGCTGCGGTCCTCCGAGCTACGTCACAAATACAAGGCGGTTCGGTCCTCCGAACTCCGCCACAAGTACAACGTAGCTTGGAATCGCCTAAGTTATAAACATTCCACTCCGAGTGAAGAGCGACCCTCTCACTCGGGGGCTTAGCTGCGACCCCGTAACTCGCCTAAGTTACAACTATCTACTCCGAGTGAAGAGCAACCCTCTCACTCGGGAACCCGGCTACAGACGTCGACTCAAAGATTCCAAGCAATCAAAAGAAGAGCGTCAAACCGAAGGATCAAAATCAAATAAAAGCCCTGCAAGGTTCGGGCAAGAGTACTTGGGCCACAGACCCACCAGAGTTTAACGAGTACAAGTCCACGCGGCATTTCGCGGCAAATAAAGTCAATGTATCAAAGTCATGGCTCGGGAGGAGGCGGGCTTGTAGGCGCGACAAATTCGTCCAAATCAATCCCATCAGCGATACGAGTGGCAGCCTCCAAGAAAGTCTCCATGAAGGACTGGAATTGGAGTTCCTTCGTGTTTGTGACCTTCAGCGCAACAAGCTTCCTCTCCTCCACCTCCTTGCAGTGCACACGGACCAAAGCCAGCGCCACGTCTGCTCCTCCCCGGGCGGCCGACTTCTTCCATTCTTGCACTCAGTCGGGGACCTCATTGAGTCGAGTAATCAAGGACTCGAGGTCGTTCTCCTGCACGACTCCCATCCAGAGTGCAGCGTCGATTCGGGCCATCACCGCCTTCAGTCGTCCCAGATAATCAGTGGCCGCAGTAAGGCGAGACTCCAGCCTCAGTATCTTCATGGAAACCTCGTCCTTCACAATGGAGTTGGTGGGGTCCAAGCCTGGCTCGACCCGGCTAGTCTCCTCTCCGAAGTTACGACAGAACTCTGCACCAAGAATAGCAGTCGAATTAGCAGATGCAATACGGGTCGACCAGCCCAATTTCAACCAATCCAAAGAGGACATACCTTCGAGCACGAGGTACCATTTTTTGGTGAGGTCGCCCAGATACGCCTCAAGATCAAGCCTCTTCCGAAACAGAGCCTCATACTTGTCGTTCAAGTCGGCCCTGGACTTCTTCAGCTGAGACACCTCCTTGTTGGCCATGTCGAGTGAACCTTTCAGTCGGATAATCTCCGCCTCGAGCGCGCCCACAGAAGCCAGCTTCTTCTCCGCCAGCTCCGACTTCTCCTGGGCCGCCTGCTGCGCCGCCGCCAAGTCAAGATCCTTTTGCTCCAAAGCTGCTCTCAGTTGACCTACCAAGGCCGCCACTGGACAGATGAACATGAAGGAACACTCTAAGAGAAAAGTCAGTCGACAGGAGACAGAAGTAAGTTACCAGCCGCATCATCTTGCGTCTTCTTCAGATGGTCCCGGGCCAGCTGCAAGTCAAGATTGAGCTGGATTTGCTTATGCTCAAGATCCGCAAACTTGGCCCCGAACTCGCAAGATTTCTGCATCAACGAGACAAAGCAAAAATTATAAGACTACAGTCGAGTCAGATCACTCAACCGCAGCCTCGGGGACTACACCCAGTGGGTGCACTGAGCGTGCCCCCACTGGTTTCACTCGACCAAGATCAGTCTGGCATGAGCAAAAAAACAACATGGAAGTTCTATAGTAAGACCATGGCCGACTGCAATCAATCGACCACGGTCTCGGGGGCTACACCCAGTGGGTGCACTAAGCGTGCCCCCCACTGGTTTCACTCGGCCGAGATCAGTTCGGCGCGAGCTCAAGGAAGACAGGAAAGAAAAAGAACACCCAGTGGGTGTGATACCTCACAAAACAAAACAAGCAGATTTTTCTCGAAATCAGAAAGTACTCCGACAACATACCTGGACGTTGGCCCGAAGAGCAGAGCTAGCGTCGTAAGCCGCCATGCTGGCCTCATACGCCGCCTTCGTCCGCCCCATCATCACCTCAGCCTGGCGAACGGCCTCTTGTGCCGCCCCCACAGGGTCCTCTGGGAGGTGATAAGTGGAGAAAAGGACAGACGAAGCAGCGGGTGTCGAGCCGGCCGCAGGCGCAGGCGCTGGGTCGACGGCGCGGATCGGCGCTGAGTCAACAGCCGGAGTGGGCGCTGGGATGACAACCGAGGCAGGTGCTGGGTCGACGCCCGGCGCAGACAGCGGGTCGACGACGAGCGCGGTCGACACAGGGACAGCGAATGAGACCGCGGTTCGAGCCGCGTTCTCGGGTTGCTGGGCCCCCGGGCCAGAAGGCGCCTTCCAGCCCTTCCTCCTTGTGCGCCGATAGTCCGCCCCCAGCCGCTCCTCGTCCTCGTCATCGTCCGGCAGCTCTATGACAAGGCGCGGCGCTTCGAATCAAACAGGGAACCAAGTCAATCGACTATCGTCCGCGAAAGAAAAGAAAGACAAAAACGAATCTCATAGAGCCCGTACCCGCTCGAGATGTCGCGGCATCCGCGATCTCCTCGGTGTCTCGACCCCGGTCGATGTCCATCGAGATCGTGGAAGCGGCAGCTCTGGAAGGATTAAGTCAAGAAATGAGTCGACCAAAATTGCAGTCGACACCCAAGAAACGAAGAAAAGCAAGCCCGAGCGACACTTACGTGGAGGCGATGGGTACGTCCACCTTTATCCTTGGCAGGGCCTTCCGGGGCTTGGTGATGGTGACTTTGGGCTGCTTGGGTGTCTTCTCAGCTGGCTCGGGGGTGGTCGTGCGAGTACACTTGGGTGTCCGGGACCCCGAGGGACCCACATGAGGTCGAGCGGCCCCTGGGTCGCTCTTCTCCTTGGTCCGGCGCTCGACATGAGGAGGCGACTCGACCTCCTCCCCACTGCTATACTCCTCACTCTCCTCGGTCTCCTCCTCCGACTTCCACTCGGCGGTGTCGCCCGTGCCCTCCTCGACCTCCTGGCCCGAGTCTCCGTTGGGCAGCGAGTACATCTCTGTATATATCTGCGAAGAAAGGAAGTTCGCCAAATACCAGTCGAAATAATCAATAAAGATCACAAGTCAATCGGCAGATACGTCACTCGGAAGCGGAAGGCTAACCTTGTCTGGCAGGTGGTCGGCGTCGAATGGGATGATCCTCCCCGACCCCCTGGGGTTGTCCTTGTTGGGGAACGTTACATGGGAAACAAAAAATTTTCCTACGCTCACCAAGATCAATCTAGGAGATGCATCTACGAGGGGAGAGTTGGATCCACATACCCTTGTAGATCGCTAAGCGGAAGCGTTCAAGAACGCGGTTGATGGAGTCGTACTCGCCGCGATTCAGATCGCCGAAGATCCTAGCACCGAACGGACGGTGCCTCCGCGTTCTTCACACGTACAGCTCGGGGACGTCTCCTCCTTCTTGATCCAGCAAGGGGGAAGGAGAAGTTAACGGAGAAGTCCAGCAGCACGACGGCGTGGTGGAGATGGTTGTGGAGGAATTCCAGCAGGGCTTCGCCAAGCACTGCGAACTGGATGAAGATCTTTGTGGGAGAGGGAGGGCAGCGCCGAGGCACGAACGTGTGTGGCTGCCCTCCCTCTGCCTTTCTTTATATAGGGGGAAGAGAGGGGAGGGGGCGCCCCTAGGGTTCCCCCTAGGGGGCGGCGGCCAGGGCAGATGGGGGGGGGCTGCGGCCAGGGCTAGGGTTTCCCCCCCAAGGCGCCTTGCCCCCCAAGCCAAGGGGTGCGGCTGCCCTAGGGGGGAACCAGCCCCCATGCGCAGGTGGGAGGGCCCAAGGGGGGGCGCACAGCCCCATGAGGGCTGTTGCGTCTCCCACTTATGGCCCATAGGGCCCGCAACTCTTGCCGGGACCCCCCGAAACCTCTTTCGGTCATCCGACGACTCCCCGATGCTCCCCGGAACACTTCCGGATTCCGATCACTCTCATCCTATATATCAATCTTCGTCCCCGGACCATTCCGGAGACCCTCGTCACGTCCGGGATCTCATCTGGGACTCCGAACAACCTTCGGTAACCATGCACTGTTCTCACTAACAACCCTAGCGTCACCGAACCTTAAGTGTGTAGACCCTGCGGGTTCGGAAACTATGCAGACATGACCGAGACACTCCCAGATCAATAACCAATAGCGGGATCTGGATACCCATATTGGTTCCCGCACGTTCCTCGATGATCTCATCGGATGAACCACGATGTCAAGGATTCAGGCAATCCCGTATACAGTTCCCTTTGTCTCGTCGGTATGTTACTTGCCCGAGATTCGATCGTCGGTATCTCCATACCTAGTTCAATCTCGTTACCGGCAAGTCTCTTTACTCGTTCCGTAATACATAATCCCGTGACTAACTACTTAGTCACTTTGAGCTCATTGAGATGACGTATTACCGAGTGGGCCCGGAGATACCTCTCCGTCACACGGAGTGACAAATCCCAGTCTTGATCCATGTCAACTCAACAGACACCTTCGGAGATACCTGTAGAGTACCTTTATAGTCACCCAGTTACGTTGCGACGTTTGGCGCACACAAAGTACTCCTACGGTGTCAGTGAGTTACATGATCTCATGGTCATAGGAACTTATACTTGACATGCAGAAAACTATAGCGATAACTGATACGATCAAAAAGCTATGTTTAACGTTTGGGTCTCGTCCATCACATCATTCTCCTAATGATGTGATCCCGTTATCAAATGACAACTCATGTCTATGACCTGGAAACCGCGGTCATCTTTGATCAACGAGCTAGTCCTTAAGAGGCTTACTAGGGACACAAAGTTTGTCTATTTATCCACACATGTATTTAAGTTTCCAATCAATACAATTATAGCATGGATAATAAACGATTATCATGAACAAGGAAATATAATAATAACTCTTTTATTATTGCCTCTAGGGCATATTTCCAACAGTCTCCCACTTGCACTAGAGTCAATAATCTAGCATTACAAGGTAATGAATCTAACACCCATAGAGTCTTGGTGTTGATCATGCTTACATCGTGGAAGAGGCTTAGTCAACGGATCTGCAACATTCAAATCCGTGTGTACTTTGCAAATGCTTATGTCCTCCTCCTTGACTGAATCGCGGATGGAATTGAATCGTCGCTTTATGTGTCTGGTCCTCTTGTGAAACCTTGGTTCCTTGGCTAGAGCAATGGCACCAGTGTTGTCACAAAACAGAGTCATTGGGTTCAATGCACTAGGCACAACTCCAAGATCTGTCATGAACTCCTTCATCCAGACACCTTCCTTTGCCGCCTCCGAGGCAGCTATGTACTCCGCTTCGCATGTAGAATCGACTACCACGCTTTGCTTGGAACTGCACCAGCTTACCGCTCCCCCGTTGAGAATATATACGTATCCGGTTTGAGACTTAGAGTCATCCGGATCAGTGTCAAAGCTTGCATCGACGTAACCCTTTACGACGAGCTCTTGATCACCTCCATAAACGAGAAACATCTCCTTAGTCCTTTTCAGGTACTTTAGGATATTCTTGACCGATGTCCAGTGATCCATACCAGGATTACTTTGAAACCTTCCGGCCATACTTATGGCAAGGCTGACATCTGGTCTTGTGCACAGCATTGCATACATGATAGAGCCTATGGCTGAAGCATAGGGGATGACACTCATCTTTTCTCTATCTTCCGCAGTCACTGGGCATTGAGTCTTACTTAACTTTGTACCTTGCAATATCGGCAAGTACCCCTTCTTGGATTGATCCATTTTGAACTTCTTCAAAACTTTATCAAGGTATGTACTTTGTGAAAGTCCTATCAAGCGTCTTGATCTATCTCTATAGATCTTGATGCCCAATATGAAAGCAGCTTCACCGAGGTCCTTCATCGAAAAACTCTTGTTCAAATACCCCTTCACGCTATCCAAAAATTCTATATTGTTTCCAATTAGCAATATGTCATCCACATATAATATTAGAAACGCTATAGAGCTCCCACTCACTTTCTTGTAAATACAAGCTTCTCCGTAAACTTGTACAAACCCAAACGCTTTGATCACCTCATCAAAGCGAAGATTCCAACTCCGAGATGCTTGCACCAGCCCATAAATGGAACGCTGGAGTTTGCAAACTTTGTCAGCATTCTCTGGATCGACAAAACCTTCCGGTTGTATCATATACAACTCTTCCTTAAGAAAACCGTTAAGGAACGCTGTTTTGACATCCATCTGCCAAATTTCATAATCGAAATATGCAGCTATTGCTAACATGATTCGGACGGATTTAAGCATCGCTACGGGTGAGAAAGTCTCATCGTAGTCAACTCCTTGAACTTGTGAAAAACCCTTTGCCACAAGTCGAGCTTTATACACGGTGACATTACCGTCAGCGTCCGTCTTCCTCTTAAAAATCCATTTATTCTGAATGGCCTTCTGCCCTTCAGGTAATACTTCCAAAGTCCATACTTTGTTTTCATACATGGATCCCATCTCGGATTTTATGGCCTCTAACCATTTGTCGGAATCCGGGCCCACCATCGCTTCTCCATAGCTCGTAGGTTCACTGTTGTCCAACAACATGACCTCCAAGACAGGGTTACCATACCACTCAGGTGCAGTGCGTACCCTTGTCGACCTACGAGGTTCGGTAGTAACTTGATCAGAAGCTTCTTGATCATCATCATTGGCTTCCTCTTCAACCGTTGCAGGCTCCACAAAAACATCTTTCTGTGCTGCGCTACTCTCTGGTTGAAGTAGAGGTTCAATAACCTCATCAAGTTCTACCTTCCTCCCACTCAATTCTTTCGAGAGAAACTCTTTCTCGAGAAAGGACCCGTTCTTAGCGACAAACACTTTGCCCTCGGATCTGAGATAGAAGGTGTACCCAACCGTCTCTTTTGGGTATCCTATGAAGACACATTTGTCCGCTTTGGGTTCGAGCTTTTCTGGCTGAAGCCTCTTGACATAAGCATCGCAACCCCAAACTTTGAGAAAAGACAACTTAGGTTTCTTACCAAACCATAGTTCATACGGTGTTGTCTCAACGGACTTAGATGGAGCCCTATTTAAAGTGAATGCAGCTGTCTCTAACGCATATCCCCAGAACGATAGTGGCAAATCGGCAAGAGACATCATAGAACGCACCATATCTAATAGGGTTCGATTACGACGTTCGGACACACCATTACGCTGTGGTGTTCCAGGTGGCGTCAACTGTGAAACAATTCCACATTTTCTTAAGTGATTGCCAAACTCATAACTCAGATACTCTCCCCCTCTACATCTTTTGGCATCAATGTTATGAACATGTGTATCATCACTATCGAGATTCAATAAGAATAAACCCCCTACTTCGGGTGCATGACCATAAAAGATATTACCCATATAAATAGAACAACCTTTATTCTCTGATTTAAATGAGTAACCGTCTCGCATTAAACAAGATCCAGATATAATGTTCATGCTCAACGCAGGCACTAAATAACAATTATTCAGGTTCATAATTAATCCCGATGGTAATCGAAGAGCGAGCGTGCCGACGGCGATCACATCAACCTTGGAACCATTTCCCACGCGCATCGTCACTTCGTCCTTCGCCAGCCTCCGTTTATTCCGTAGTTCCTGTTTAGAGTTGCAAATGTGAGCAACCGAACCGGTATCAAATACCCAGGCACTACAACGAGAGTTGGTAAGGTACACATCAATAACATGTATATCACATATACCTTGCTTGTTGTTGTTGTTGGCCCCCTTCTTGTCTGCCAGATACTTGGGGCAGTTCCGCTTCCAGTGGCCGTTCCCCTTGCAATAGAAACACTCAGTCTCTGGCTTGGGCCCAGCCTTGGGTTTCTTCACTGGATGAGCAACTGCCTTGCCACCCTTCTTAGAGTTACCCTTCTTGCCCTTGCCATTTTTCTTGAAACTGGTGGTTTTATTGACCATCAACACTTGATACTCCTTCTGGATGTCTGCCTCAGCGACTTTCAGCATTGAAAACAGCTCGGCGATGGACTTGTTCATCCCTTGCATGTTATACTGCTGCACGAAGCTCTTGTAGCTAGGTGGGAGTGACTGGAGAATTCTGTCAATGATAGCCTCCTCCGGGAACACAAGTCCCAGATCAGCTATGCGGGTATAGTACCCGGACATCTTCAGCAAGTGCTCACTGACAGACGAATTCTCCTCCATCTTGCAAGCAAAGAATTTATCGGTGGTCTCATACCTCTCGATCTTAGCATTCTTTTCAAAGATGAACTTCAACTCCTGGAACATCTCATATGCTCCATGACGTTCAAAACGCCTTTGAAGTCCTCCTTCCAAGCTATACAACATGGCACACTACACGACTGAGTAGTCATCCGAGCGCGTCTGCCAGGCGTTCATAACGTCCACAGAGGCCGGAGCGGGGGGTTCACCTAGCGGTGCACTTAGGACATAAACCTTTTGGGCAGCTGTGAGGATGATCCTCAGATTGCGGAGCCAGTCCACAAAGTTGCTCCCATCATCTTTCAGTTTAGCTTTCTCTAGGAACGCATTAAAATTCAGGGGAGCTACTGCGCGAGCCATCTACAACAAAAGATTTGCAAAGACATTTTAGACTATTGTTCATGATAAGTGAGTTATTACCTAATCAAATTATTTATAACTCCCACTCAAATTGACATCCCTCTGGTCATTCGAGCGTGACATGATCCAGATTCACCAACCCAAGTCCGATCATCACGTGAGATGAGGTGGTGTCAATGGTGAACATCTACATGTTGATCATATCCACTATATGACTCATGCTCGACCTTTCGGTCCTCCGTGTTCCGAGGCCATGTCTGTACATGCTAGGCTCGTCAAGTCTAACCCGAGTGTTCTGCATGTGCAAAACTGGCTTGCACCCGTTGTATGCGAACGTAGAGTCTATCACACCCGATCATCACGTGGTGCTTCGAAACGACGAACCTTCGCAATGGCGCACACTCGGGGGGAACACAATTTTATCTTGAAATTTTAGTGAAGGATCATCTTATAATGCTACCGTCGTCCTAAGCAAAACAAGATGCATAAAAGGATTAACATCACATGCAAATCATAAGTGACATGATATGGCCATCAACTCGTGCTTTTGATCTCCATCTCCAAAGCACCGGCATGATCTCCATCGTCACCGGCGCCACACCATGATCTCCATCATCGTGTCGCCATCGGGGTTGTCGCGCGCCCACCATGCTCTTACTACTATTGCTACCGTTTAGCGATAAAGTAAAGCATTACAAAGCGCTTAATGATTGACACGCAGGTCATACAAAAATTAAAGACAACCCTATGGCTCCTGCCGGTTGCCGTATGCATCGACATGCAAGTCGATATTAACTATTACAACATGATCATCTCATACATCAAATATATCTCATCATGTCATTGGCCATATCATATCACATACATACCCTGCAAAAACAAGTTAGACGTCCTCTAATTTGTTGTTGCATGTTTTACGTTGCTGCTATGGGTATCTAGCAAGAACGCTTCTTACCTACGCAAAGCCACAACGGTGATATTTAAGTTGCTATTTAACCTTCTACAAGGACCGCCTTTGTCTATTCCGATTCAACTAAGATAGGAGAGACAGACACCCGCCAGCCATCTTATGCAACAAAAGTCGCATGTCTGTCGATGGAACCGGTCTCATGTACGTGGACATGTAAAGTTGGTCCGGGCCGCTTCATCCCATAATACCGCTGAATCAAGAAAGACCAAGGAGGGAAGCAATCTAAACATCAACGCCCACAAACCCCTTTGTGTTCTACTCGTGAAAGCATCTACGCAAGAACCTAGCTCATGATGCCACTGTTGGGGAACGTTGCATGGGAAACAAAAATTTTTCCTACGCTCACCAAGATCAATCTAGGAGATGCATCTACGAGGGGAGAGTTGGATCCACATACCCTTGTAGATCGCTAAGCGGAAGCGTTCAAGAACGCGGTTGATGGAGTCGTACTCACCGTGATTCAGATCGCCGAAGATCCTAGCACCGAACGGACGGTGCCTCCGCGTTCTTCACACGTACAGCTCGGGGACGTCTCCTCCTTCTTGATCCAGCAAGGGGGAAGGAGAAGTTGACGGAGAAGTCCAGCAGCACGACGGCGTGGTGGAGATGGTGGTGGAGGAATTCCAGCAGGGCTTCGCCAAGCACTGCGAACTGGATGAAGATCTTTGTGGGAGAGGGAGGGCAGCGCCGAGGCACGAACGTGTGTGGCTGCCCTCCCTCTGCCTCTCTTTATATAGGGGGAAGAGAGGGGAGGGGGCGCCCCTAGGGTTCCCCCTAGGGGGCGGCGGCCAGGGCAGATGGGGGGGGGGCGGCGGCCAGGGCTGCGGCCAGGGCTAGGGTTTCCCCCCCCCCCCAGGCGCCTTGCCCCCCAAGCCAAGGGGTGCGGCTGCCCTAGGGGGGAACCAGCCCCCATGCGCAGGTGGGAGGGCCCAAGGGGGGCGCACAGCCCCATGAGGGCTGTTGCGTCTCCCACTTATGGCCCATAGGGCCCGCAACTCTTGCCGGGACCCCCCGAAACCTCTTTCGGTCATCCGACGACTCCCCGATGCTCCCCGGAACACTTCCGGATTCCGATCACTCTCATCCTATATATCAATCTTCGTCCCCGGACCATTCCGGAGACCCTCGTCACGTCCGGGATCTCATCTGGGACTCCGAACAACCTTCGGTAACCATGCACTGTTCTCACTAACAACCCTAGCGTCACCGAACCTTAAGTGTGTAGACCCTGCGGGTTCGGAAACTATGCAGACATGACCGAGACACTCCCAGATCAATAACCAATAGCGGGATCTGGATACCCATATTGGTTCCCGCACGTTCCTCGATGATCTCATCGGATGAACCACGATGTCAAGGATTCAGGCAATCCCGTATACAGTTCCCTTTGTCTCGTCGGTATGTTACTTGCCCGAGATTCGATCGTCGGTATCTCCATACCTAGTTCAATCTCGTTACCGGCAAGTCTCTTTACTCGTTCCGTAATACATAATCCCGTGACTAACTACTTAGTCACTTTGAGCTCATTGAGATGACGTATTACCGAGTGGGCCCGGAGATACCTCTCCGTCACACGGAGTGACAAATCCCAGTCTTGATCCATGTCAACTCAACAGACACCTTCGGAGATACCTGTAGAGTACCTTTATAGTCACCCAGTTACGTTGCGACGTTTGGCACACACAAAGTACTCCTACGGTGTCAGTGAGTTACATGATCTCATGGTCATAGGAACTTATACTTGACATGCAGAAAACTATAGCGATAACTGATACGATCAAAAAGCTATGTTTAACGTTTGGGTCTCGTCCATCACATCATTCTCCTAATGATGTGATCCCATTATCAAATGACAACTCATGTCTATGACCTGGAAACCGCGGTCATCTTTGATCAACGAGCTAATCCTTAAGAGGCTTACTAGGGACACAAAGTTTGTCTATTTATCCACACATGTATTTAAGTTTCCAATCAATACAATTATAGCATGGATAATAAACGATTATCATGAACAAGGAAATATAATAATAACTCTTTTATTATTGCCTCTAGGGCATATTTCCAACAGTCCTTGTTCCCGGTGATGCTCTTCAAGCACCGCACCACGTACTCCGGGTCGGCCGCCTCCGGGTGGACTCGCGACGAGTCGTCAATGCCGGAGTACAGCCACATCGGGTGGTCCCGGGCTTGAAGCGGCTGAATCCTCCGCGTGATGTACACCTCAAACAAGTCCATCCCCGTGACCCCCTCACGGACTAGCTGGACGACCCTCTCCATCAGCATGTCTACCTCGGCCCTCTCGTCCTTGCTCACTACCATGGAAGGAGGCGGGCTGGCTCGACCTAGGGTAAATGGAGGAAGGCCAGTCGACTGACCCGGAGTCGGACTGTCCCTGTAATAAAACCAGGTCGACTGCCAACCCCGGATCGACTCCGGAAGGTTCATGGGAGGGAAGGCGCTCCTATTCCTAAGCTGAATCCCGAGCCCGCCGCACGCCTGGAGGACGTGCGTCTTGCCGTCACTCGGGTTCACTCTCTTGACAGTCTGGGAGCGGCAGGTGAAGATGTGCTTGAATAAGCCCCAGTGCGGTCGGCAACCGAGGAAGTTCTCGCACATAGAAACGAAAGCGGAGAGAAAGGCGATGGAGTTGGGCGTGAAATAATGCAGTTGAGCCCCGAAGAAGATCACAAATGCGCGGAAGAAAGGGTGCGGAGGAGTAGAGAAACCTCGGTCGACGTGGGTGGCATGGAGTACACACTCACCCGCCTGCGGCCGGGGCTCGAGCTCTCCTCCCGGCGACCGCCAGGAGCCGCCGGCAATCAGCCCCTCCTCCTCCAGCTCCTCCAAGTCTTCCACCACGACAGTGGACCGGATCCAATCCCCCTGGATCCATCCAGCGGGGAGTCCAGACCTCGACGATGATCCGACCCGGCCGGCTCGCCGCCCCTTCCCCGATGCCGCCTTCTTGGAGCGCTCCATGGCCGCGGTCTTGTCCTTCACCATGGCTCGCGAGGTGGCAGTTGCGGCGGAGAGAAGCGGGAAGGATTGTGGGCGCGGCAGAGAAGCAAGGGCGCTGCGGAGAAGACAGGGCGAACGTGGGAAGGCCAGGTGCACAGTACCCCCCACAGCGGACTTGGCGCGCTCTTATAACAGCTTGGTCGAGTGGCTGACCGGTGGCCCCAGGCGATCATATCCGATCCCGTAACAAGCGCGGAAGCGATACGTGGCGAAAAAGGGGGCGCGGGAATCGAGGCGTTCGAACCGCACCCCTCCGATTGATGCGGCACACCCCGTCCCGCGCGCTTCCCCAAATTTTGAAAGCCCCGCCGAATCCGGCGGACAAGAGGCAACCGATTCCGTCGAAAACGGCACGCGCTCATGGCGCCCGACGCCTAGCGCAAAACTCAGTCGACGCAGGACACCCAGTCGACGCAAGACGTCCAGTCGACGCAAAGGCAACTGGTTCACCAATGGCTTCAGAATCGATTGAGGCGACCAAGACACAACTGAGGGCCAGAGTCACGAGCCTCAGAGCAATCCGCCCTACGGACGACGAATGAAGACCAGAGCTTCCCTCAGCATCCCCTTGCTCAAGCCCCGATCCATTCGGGGGCTACTGGCGAGGTTACGGACCTAGGGTAGGGTCATAGGCCTGACCAAAGGGCCCTACCCAAGGTCACTATCCTAGGAGATCAAAAGACAAGACCCACGACGGTGGAGACAGTATACTGAGACGGTCCAAGATGACACTTCACTCGACTGACTCTGGTACCCAGGACGACTCAAATCCACTCGACTGGATCAGGCACTCGACCTCCGAAGACTAAACGCCTCTCGGAACGGCAACGGTCATATATTTACTCACTGTAGTAAACCCCATAACTACCCTTTACTGCAGGCGTTATCAGTAACGCCTGCCTTAATGTACCTTTAAGCCCTTTGTAACGTCGAGCATGGCTGGGGTCTTGGCATACTATATAAGCCACCCCCCTCCTCCAGAACAAGGGTTCGCACCTCTGTAACACATACATACACACATCAGTTGACCAAGCCTCCGGGCACGAGACGTAGGGGTTTTACTTCCTCCGAGAAGGGCCTGAACTCGCAAAACACTCTGTGTACAACCTCGCCATAGCTAGAACCTTGCCTCTCCATTCGTACCCCCTACCCTCACTGTCAGACCTAGAACCACGACACCGGGTCCGGGCGAGCAGAGAGCAGGGCGCCGGTCTGCAGAATCCGGGAGTGGCCAAGAGGAAGACAACCAGCGATAGACGGGGACAGATGCAGATGGGCTGGGGCGGCCGGAACCGAGAAGGGGACGGCCGGAGACGAAGTAGGCTAGGAGCGGGGCGCACGGAGTTGCATCGTGCGAAAGAGCGAGGCTAACCTAGCATCTGATATCATATTGGATAAATAAGCACTAGTATTGATAGAGGGCCAAAGACCCATACATATACATGTGTGGTAAAGTACACAAAACCCCCTTATACAATGGGATATATAAAGAGAGGACTATACACATCTAACATATGTACCGCTAGCGTGCATCTCCACTGGTGAGTTCATTTTCATAACTGGTGAAGTCTGCGGGAATGAAGTATATAAGTAATATAACACAGGATCAGGTTGGGATGCCAGAGGATTTAGCCGCGTAAATGAACACAGAAAAGGAAAAACTCACTATCTTAGTACGCCTTTCCTCATAGTTCTCGGCTGCTTCCCTGTCGAAAAGAAGCCTCATGTACTGCCGAACAAATAGATGCACGGGGCAGCTTGCTGGTACATAATTCCTAAGCATATTGGTTCGCACTTTCACCGCGCAGCGTACTTCTCGTCTTTGAACAGATTTTTTCATTGAAATGTGGTTTTGCCCATTTCATTCTTGTTTCATAGACTTGAGTGAGGTAAGGGTGTTCCTGCAGACCATGTGCTTCGATCTCTGTTTTTTAGTCGCTCAACTAGTCGTCTTCCAGGGTCGACTCAACCTCTCGAATCGACTCTTGGGATGAGTCGAGGACTAGTCACGACTCACGACTAGTCTAGAGTCGACC
>LR738713.1:649923199-649934274 GCA_902687465.1 Secale cereale | reverse complement strand
GTACTTAAAAACATGGAGTTCTATTTAAGGGGAAAAACCATGGAACACTAGTGAGTTAGAAAAAGTACAATGGCGGTTGGATTTTGACTGAATCTAGAAAATGATGTCAAGAAAAAAAAGCTAAATAAATGGCTTGAATGGTCCTCTAGGAGAAGAAAAATGGAGGAGTAGACCATTGATGTAGACCACATAGAATCTGGAGGAAGCAATTGCTGGAGATTATAGCTATGGCAGCAGGTAAGGAAGTGGTTAACAAGGCAAGATAAATGAACATAGAATATGTGGACTGCACATCACAGGGAATATGAGACTAGAAACAAACAGGATTGTGCACTAGTTACAAATGAGTGTCCCAAAAAATGGAATCTGCTGATTAGTGGACATGAGACTAGAAACAAACAGGATTGTGCACTAGTTACAAATGAGTGTCCCAAAAAATGGAATCTGCTGATTAGTGGACAAGCCCCCAGATTTGCAAATCCAATGAAACACTTGTTGGAAATTCACCACAAGATCGATCACATAAAATCACGACGAACATGCGCACAAAAAACTGATAGCCAAGGGTGCGTCTCGCACACTCTAATTCCTCTCTTTATTGCTTTTAATTTTTCTCTGAGATACAATCTTACGCAGCCCAGGTCACGTATATATAGGTGCTCACCATCGACCGACCCAAGGCACCATCCTACAAGGACAAGACTTCCTAGCACAACTCGAACACAAACAACAGGTACTACTACTAACTATTCCAGCTGGAACTAACTTGGAAACACAACAATCAGTCTTGACTAGACTAGCTAGCATACGTACCATACGTGACTCCAATTAGTACTCCAACTAGGACATACACACGCCTAATTTTTGCACTTGCCAAACTCCAATTTGGATTATTCTAACAACACTATGGTCAGTTGGTAGAATATAAACATTGTTTTTTATTGATTCAGTTTCCTCTATATCACATCAACAAGTTAAATTAGCCTAGAGAAATGACCAAGGCTTTGTACAAACAAACAATTCGCACGCACCGGTTATTTGCTAACTGAAAAACAAAGCAAACTATCCTAGCGGGCAAAGGATTACAAGCTCAACAGACTGCACATCACAGGAAACCTGAGACTAGAAACAAAGCGGATTGTGCACTAGTTACAAATGAGTGTCCCAAAAAATCGAATCCGCTGATTAGTGGACAAGCCCCCAGATTTATAAATCCACTCAAACACTATGTTCAGTTGGTTGAATATAAACATTGTTTTTATTGATTCACTTTCCTATATCTCACATCAACAAGTTGAATTAGCCTACAGAAACGGCCAAGGCTTTGTACAAACAAACAACTGGAATTACGCACCAGTAGGGAACCATGTGCTAGCATGTTTATTGGGCAAACATTAAAATAAAAGTATACAAACAAACAAGCTCACTGAAGTAAAACTCTGGTAATGAGAACCAATGGAACGCGTTAAGAAATGTAAAACCAAGCGGCACGAGGCAGACTGCCATGATGAAAGAATGAGACTTGACATAGACTGGACCAACAAACGGTTAAATAGGGTGGACCAAAAGTGCTTGCTAGGAAGAAAAGCAGGCATCAAGCTCAATCATGCAGAGCAAGTAGCTACCTCAGAGGATAAACACCAAGACATTATTGTCTCTGGCAACTAGCTATACTGCTGGTTACACTCCCATTGACCCATAGGACAAACATATGGTTGTCGTGTTTCCTTGCTACCCTATATTACATGGGACTAGCACACAAGTGTATTCACACAACTCAAAATCATCAAGTACCAACACACATTTCTGCAAAAGCACATCTCATCGAACAAAATACACCAGGATCACTCCTAAGAGCCTAGTTCAACAGGCAAAGAAGTGGCAGCAGATGGCAAGCCTCCGAAAGAGGAGGCTGGCAATGATGGGGCCAATCAAAGATGTCAACCTGCACGGCGCATCGATCATCGCAAACAAGGGCCACTGCATCGTCGACACCAATGGTGGGGAGCGGTTCGAGGTCCCATTGGCGTACCCGTGTACGACATTCTGGGAGCTTCTGAGGATGTCGGAGGACGAGTTCGGGTTCATGAGTGAAGACAGGATAACGGTACCTTGCGACGCTGTAGTGATGGCCTATATCATGTGCTTGCTCATAAGGAAGCCATCGGAAGAGGTGGAAAGGGCAGTGCTTAGTTCTGTAGTGCAGCCGTGCAGCAATGAGAGTGTGGCGTCTCCATGGTTTACAAGAGTCTAGGCCAGTCATTGGCTATTAATCTGTATTTCATTTCTTTTCTTTTATATTGTATTTATACATCCTTATACAAATTTTGATATAGTAGCAATTAAGAGATTGTTATATCATTATGATCATGATGAGTTATTATGATTATGTTGATTAATTCCCATTCTAGCAAATCAGGAGCACTCGATATTTCCTACTTTCTAGCACAAGTCATGCCAAAATTCATGAAAAAAATCGGCATGACCTTTGCTAAAATAGGACATATCGAGCGCCTGAAATTTGCCGGAACGGAAATGAATCAACATTCCGTTAGAACATAAGCCACTCGGAGGTGTTCCCCGCAAACAATAAAAGCCAAGATAGCACTTGGCAAGCACATACACATGCTAGATCATCTTAACTCACTAGGCGTCTATCGAGGATGCGAGTGTTGTCGGTGATCTTCTGGGTGTCGTCGAGCGGCTCGTCATTGTGTCTACCCTACACCACATGAGGAGTCACACATGAGTATGTAAACACTATTGACATTTTTATTTCTTCACATTTTCATTTCAAAAATACTAGCTTCATTTTCATTTCTTCACATGTTCAAACAGAGTCAAGTTCCTTACATTTGATTTCCAAAAGAATCCTAGTTTCACAGTTTCATTTCAAAAAAAAAAAATACAAGCCTCACATTTCATTTCATAAAAAAATACAAGCCTCACATTTTCAATTCAACGTGGTTGGATTTTACTTTTCCCAATAATTCCCATAAAATGTTCATATATTTTTCATGCACTTGATAATCAATTTATATTGAAACTTCTAAAATTCAATATATGTACTACAAAAACTAAATTAGTAAAACTCTAAAACCTAGGACTTGGATATGAGAATATCCAATTTGATTCCTAATTAGTAAAACCCTAAAACCTAGAACTTGCATATGAGAATATCCAATTAGTAAAACCTAAAATCTGAAACCTGCATATGAGGATGGAGGGAGGGAGGGATGAGAGGAGGCCGGCGGCCGGTGAGAGCACTACTAGGAAAAGGCCTACTAATGGCGCACCTAATTTGGCCATTAATGGCGCATTAGTGGTGCGCCATTACTAGCACGCCATTAGTATATTTTACTAATGGCGCACCTCTGGTGCGCCATTAGTATCTGGTATACTAATGGCGCACCGCAGATGCGCCATTAGTATGCACAGTAGTGCGCCATTAGTATGCCTCCCAGGGGCCATGTGTAGCCAGGTGCTTTGGCATACTAATGGCGCACTCGAGCAGGATGCGCCATTAGTAATGTCCGCATAGTAATGGCGCATTGGCTGGTAATGCGCCATTAGTATCCTTTGGCATACTAATGGCGCACTCTGCTGTGATGCGCCATTAGTATGAATATTAGTTTTTTTTAAATATTATTTTTCTGTTTTTTTGCACAGATTACAAAATGTATAATTGCACAGAATATAGACAGCACACATCAACAACAAATTCATCGAATACAATAGAAGATTAGTCTCTGAATACAATTCATCATATTAGTCTCCGAATACAATTCATCATATTAGTCTCCGAATTGAAAAGACCGAACAAAGATAGAACAATATATTACAAGTCTCGAGACCGCGAGTAGCGAGTTTGTCTTCACATTACAAGTCGATATCGATCATCTAAACTACCATCACATAGAAGAGAGCTGCGGTCATCACGATGGGCATCATCACGATGAAACTCGACTTCATCCGGTTCCTCCAACGCTCCCTCCCCTCTCCCGCTAGATAGCGGGCGTATCTAGATTCGGCCTCGGCCCTAGTGGTGTACCCTTTGTAACTGTTACCGCTGAATCGGTGAACCTGTCTCCGACACTCCTCCCAGTCGTCGTAGACTCCGGGAACCTTACCCTTGTACACGACATACGACGGCATCGCTATGCACTAGCCAAACGAAACGTTAGTACCAATTCACAGACAATTCATAAGCAATATATAAGTATGCAACAGAACGATCGAAAGAGAAAAGCAAGACATTAATAGCATCGATTACATCTAAGTTGAACGACTCTCGAAACCAAAGAGACATACTACAAGTTCATTAAAGTTTAATTACAACATGAGCCAATCGATGTTTCAGAACTAGACACAGCATCACTGCTTTCGACTCGACTCAATGCACCGGAGCGTGGATGAAGCCGCCGTCTATCGTGGGAGTCATGAAATCACGGGCGTTGTCATCCTGCATTTGTAGCATTGTGTCGATGTCACTGTTCGACGGTTGGTTTCTGAGGGAGAACTGCCCCGAGGTACGAAGGACATCTTGATGGATGATTTCCGCAAACTCCGACTGGATGCGAAAGAAATCTTGTCTGATGTTCGCGTCCTGGATTGCCGACACGCTCGCGGCCCAATCTTTGAGTTTACTCGGTAGCAGAAGTTGATGATGGTCCCGTACGATCGCCCGCATGTGATGGATGGCGTAGTAGGCACCCTTCTGACCGTCAGGCGTCTGCTTGACGCAGCAGAACGTCGTGTTGTGGGAGAACACGTGCTTACCGTACTTATGAGCTGTCCTGGTGAAGGTGCCTCCAGATTTGGCGTAGCCGGGGAGAACATCATCAAGAACCTTCTTGACATTTGTGTAGTCTACAGCCGACTGACGGTCCGGGTCAAAATACGTGGCCATGGAATATTTGGGGCTTAGTAGGATGAGCGTGCACTGTGTGTCACTGCAAAAAACACGGAATGTTAAAAGAAAAACGATCGAAATCTTAGAATTCATATGTTACGGGGCGGTTGAGGTGGAGGACTTACTCGGGAAAGTAAGGCACGAGGAAGTTATCCTTATCTCGGTTTGCCAGAATGACGCCTTCGAGGTAAGAACTCACGACTTGCCGGTCCCCAGCGCTGCCCAAGAACTTGGCACGCATGTAGAAGGGGTCGACTATCACGATGTCCGGGGTCTTGTCGCGAATGATCCGCATCTCCATACTCAGCGAAAATAGCCGAACGAAGGTGTAGTGCAGCGGAAGAAGGTTCAACATAGCGTGGATGTCATCAAACCGCAGGACGATCGTACCCCCGATGGAGTTATCCACAAAGCCCTTGCCCTCCGGCACCTTGGCCGCGAAAACCAGGTATGCCACATCCTTCTCTCTGAGACGCCACTTCTCCAAAGAAAGAACACTGTCATGCAGACTCCGCATAGCACCGGTTGCAGCATCGAGCATATTTGTCGGTAGCATCGGCCTACCCGCCACATGCACCCTCCTCATTACATCCTCAGGTGAAGGTGGCCCGTCCTGAGCACGGATCGTACTCGGTGCCGGCTGGCTCGCACCCTTGTTAGTTTTTCTTTTGCGTGCCTTCTTCTTGATCTCCTGAATTGGGACCGAGTTTTGCTCAGAGACCACCTTCTTTAGTGTGTTGGGGCTGATAATATTTCGCACCTCGCCTATCTGAGGCTCGGTGAAGTCGGCAGCTGGAGGCTTCTCCTGAGAGCTGAATGGCAGACGACGCCTGTTGCAACTTGGTTTCTCCGCGGTACCGGCTTGATCGCGCACGTCTTTTGTTGGGTTGGGTTCTTGAGAAGGAAGCCCCATGAAGTCGTCACCGTACCCATGATCGGCAAAGTACTGATCGACGTTGGCAAATGTATCGTCGTCGTCGTCGTTCTGATCCTGTGCCATATGCATGTTTGGATCCAGTGGCATAGGGATGTCCAGCACCATTGCGGCGGACTTGCCATGGGGACGACTTGGCGCCGACACGACTGGCGGTGTTGTCTTTGGGGTGGTTTCCCCCGCCCCAAACGAATCTGGCTCTTCGGCCAAAGCAGGGGCCAGCTCAGGCAGGCGCTGAGGGTCATGACGTCATCATCGTCGGCCCCGACGGGTCGAATTGGAGGTAACACCTCGTCGTAGCCTGGCAGCACCCGAACCTGTTGAACCCTAAACAAGTTGGGTGGCATCTGGGTACCGTGGAACAAGGGGTTCCCCGGTTGAACGATTTTTCCCTTGGCGACATCGACCAACTCGTTGTTCACGAAGTGCAGGAGAGTGCACGGAACGTCGGTGGCGCCCTGCGAAAACATGTAGGGCATCAGGGATGCCCAGTCAAAGGCAAGGAGATGAAGTCCTCGGCCAAGAGAGGCTTAATTAGTTACCGTGATGATGGCGTCGAGCTCGGCTAATGTCGAGGCACCGCGAACGGTGGGCGTGCAGTTGACGGAGGGGCCGCTTGCTGCAGAGGTGCCGGCCGGCGTACACCCGGGTGCATTAAGCTCCCGTGCCGGCGTCGGAGACACCAATGCCGCCTCCGCCGGAGACACCAATGGCCCCGCCATCGCGTTCTGCGAGTTGCTGGCCGTGAAGCTGGGAATCGGGGGCGGCCCCTGTTGGCCGCCCGCAATCCATGCCTGCATCCCCTCGATCAAGCTAGGCACAATGGCGGTGATCGTCGCTCCGAGCTGTTGTTGCACTTGCTCTTGGACAATCTCCGGAATCCGCGCCACCTATGCCTTGAGTTCTTGAACCTCGCGCGTCTGGCTTTCTGAGCTGGTCTTTTTCTCCTTTCGCCCACCATCGTTATAGTATGACGACCATTTTGTCGACAAGCCTTTGCCGGCCACACGACCAGCTGACGTCGGCTTCTCGAGCTTATCCTTGTTCTTCATTACATTCAACGCCCTATTTAGAGTCGTGTACCAAGGGCCGCTCTTAGTCGACCCCGCGCTACTGCTTTCAGTCGCCTGCGGAAGGAATGTGAATCATTTTGAAATTTGGCTTCATTAATTAGAATGCAACCATATGGAGCTAATTACGCGGGGGTGTATTCCTTACCAGAACAACCTCAAGCGCCCTGGTCTTCGGATCCGTGGTCAGCTCCTTTGTTTTCGGGTCCTTCTTGTACCGGGCCCTGACAAAGTTCCTGGTCTGCTTGTCACCGTATTTATCGAAGAGGGGCGGTAGGCCTTGCTCGGCACGGTCCGCCTCCTCCTTGTCCCATATAGGCTCCGCCACTCTGTAACCGCCGGGACCGAGTGTGTGTTCCCCTAAGTTGAGCTCCCGCATTTCTTTCCCCCAATGACTTGATTCGGAGTGTGCGGTGCTCGAGCAATTGATCTTGAAGTCGTTGTAGTCATCTTCGGTGATCAAAGGATGTTTCTCCTTGATCTTCTCATAACTCTCACCTTTCTCGATCATTCTCTTCACATTGGTTTTCCAAGTAGACAGGGCATTGCTCATCTTCGTGAGGGCAGCACTATTCACTTTATTCCCTTTGAGGCTTGTGTTATCAAATTGAGCGGGGAACTTGTATCGTTCGTGCAGCTTCGTGAAGAGGAGGTTGCGCAAATTCCCGTGGTCAGGATGCCTCAGGTTCTCGGTGTTGATCGAGACGGTGCTCCGGAGAATGCACCTGAGCTGAAGCGAGTACCCCTTGACTATTCGTTCGGGCGCCGTTGGATTCCCGTCGGAGTCCACTTCAGTAACTTCTTCCTTGAGGGTGCGGAGCACGGTCGGACGCCGGTCCTTCCGTTGCCTCTTCGGTTGGCTGCCATCTGTGCGTGCGCCGCCATCATCAGTGGTGGCATTCTCGGCGGCGCCATCAGTGGTGGCATCAGTGGGGTCATCCTCGGCGGTACCATCAGTGCTGTCAGGATCGGTGGGGAAGGCGGCGTCCTCATACAAGTGAGGTTGTTCCTCCATCTCCTGGGACAGCTCCGAGAATGCCTTCCCGCCCGAACCGCCGGCCTCATCGTTGTTGGCCATGTTTCTCTCTAAATAGGAACAAAGTTTGGTCAAAAAGTTGGTTATTGTCAAGGAACAAGATCATGGTCTCATCATTTAGGGTTTGTCGACACCGAGGCATCCTAAAAGCTAAGCTTTTATAATTGAGGGTTTTTCGACGCCGAGGCACCCTAAAAGCCTAAGCTTTCATCATTTCGGTTTTTATCGACACCGAGGCACCCTAAAAGCCAAGGTTTCATAATTTATGGTTTGTCGACACCGAGGCATCCTAAAAGCTAAGCTAGGAAGGAGAATTCTAAGTTGGGCCTAATCACTTGGCTCTATTGCCGCCTATGGTTTAATGCAGCTAGAATAAAGGGGCACTTGATCCTACCTAATTAACCACTAAGATACCCCGGCCCATGCATTAGTCACAAGTACCCTATATGTCCTATTTTTAGCAAAGTCATGCTAAAATTCACGGAAAATTTCAGCATGACCTTTGCTGAAAATAGGACATATGGAGTACCCGAATTTGCCGGAACGGGAGTTAATCAACATTCCAGCAAACTCAAGGGCCTCTCGGGGTACCTGCAAAATCATCACGACACGCGATGGTCGGAGACAACTAGGAGGATGTAGTACAGTACAAATCTTCGGGAGACAACTAGGATATAAGTGGAAAAAAATCTTTTCCAGTGCAAGTACTGTATATGGTTGTGCTTTCACCTCCTCCAGTGCAAGTACTGTATACAACTAGGAGGATGTATACATTGCTCCAGCCTTGCCATCTTAGCAAATACTGTATATGGTTGTGCTTTCACCTCCTCCAGTGCAAAAAAACATTTCTCAGTTATACATTTATGATAGAGAACAACACAGATTGTCCCTGAGAATGAGTAGCCAGGAAAGCTGAACTACAATTAACTCTATAGAACAACACAGAAGGACAAGTACAAAAATGAATTCTCAGACAATAACAATTTAAAAGGATAATACTCAGTTACTCACATCAACATATGTCCAAACAGGAACCTATTAATTATTTATGCTCATCAACCAATTGGCTGGCCGAAGCCTCTAGGTATTAATTGATCATCTAATAAAACAAAACAAAACCCAGCGCATTGACAATTATGATTGTTCTTTTTTTTATTGACCAAAATCTTCTTCATATAAGCAACCACATTTTAAATCATGTAATGCAGAGTTGCACACACAATCAGTACCATTTTCTTTCTAGAACTCCATAAATGAACTGGTGATATATGATGAACACGAAGAACACAATTTCAGACAAAAAAAACTTGTCGTGTTTGTTATTTCTAGCAAGCTTCTATAAATAGCTGATGTACACCCACAAAGTTTGACCTCACAGTTTGAAGAAACAAGCACAAGGTCCCTTTGTACATCTAGTCAGGGCCTAATGATGTTCTTGTGAAACCCAAAAGAAAAGAAATTGTGTTCTTAATGAGATGATCTGTCCATGTTTGCAACCTATCCAGTTATAGTTTACATGGTCAAACAATACTACAACATATACCTGTTTGTTGCCTTTTTAGTGTGCTGAAAATAATGACTTTAATGTTTAGATCATTTGAAAACTCTTGTCTTGTTTCAGTTACCACCATATTTTCCTGATAGACGTTATTCTATCATTTTCAGATGTTCTACAAGCAGTCTTGCCTGGGAAGAAAATGTACATCATGGGCAACTTGAGAGTGGAGAAGAAAAACCCAGGTATTTCACTTCCTTGACCAAAGCCCTCCAAGAACTATCAAAAAGAGAATGACTATGTCCTAAATAGATTAGTTTACATGCTAATTAAGTCGATACAGATTCATCAGTAGAGGCTGAATGTTAATTTTATTCTTTCAGTCATACATATTCAAGTACTATACTGTTAAAACAAATGAGTTGGTGCTTTACTCTTAAATAAAGGTCAGTGCTTCTCTTAAATAAAGGTCTAAACCAGCGCATCAGAACCATGGCCCTGAGTGAGTGCCTTGACCAGCGTGCATCTACAAGTTCTAATCAGAGGCACATCGCATTATTATAAAATCCCCGCCGTCAATCAAGAAGAGCAAAACAAACCCGAAACCTAAACAACAAAGTTCTCTAAAAGTCTCACAACATTGAGAAACTACCACCCACAAGGAGCAAAACAAACAGAAAAGGACTCGCTCCAAAGAGAAGCACACAACCACAGCCGCAGTCTGACGACCCTGGATAACACTTCAAGCTTCAGGCCATCACAACCAGGGCTCAAGCTCCATAACAGCAGCAACAACCAGAAGGTTGACCAAAAGAAGAGAAACGATCCATGCGATGTAGATGATTATACGACCAGCGAATAGGTGGTTGCAATCTACAGGCTGAAACAAACTTGCTCCTGTTATGCAGTCAATTTTCAGTTAATTCCTCTTGTTCCTATTGTGCCTAGGGCCATATCTAATAACACTCTAAAAGAGTGTTCAAATTGTTCTTTGCACATAGTAAACTTGGTGGTAGGAATAAAGGATCCAGACCGCAACACTCCTCCAACTGCTACTCTCACAGCTATTGATTTGCCCATAATAATATTGCAAGTAGTGGTGAGGGCAAATTTCAAATTTATGAAACTGGAATTACTTCCAGGATCCACAAGTGATAAAGCTTGTTTTCCCCCAATGTTGACTATGACAAACATAGTATTGACAATTGCTGTGCTGACAGCTTGGACAGAAATTTGCATGCACTGCTCATCAGTTTGTGGCTGCTCAGGATTGTCAATTTTCAGTTAATTCCTCTTGTTTCATGATAGGAGATTCAGACCCAAAAAAAAGTGCAGTGGGACTAAATGTTACTCCTATTGAAGGACTTGCATCACCTAATGGCGCGTAACGGAACGAGGAAGAGGAGAAGCTGCTCGGGGCAGGGAGGGTTACCTTGGCGGAGCGGCGGAGGAGCAAGGCGGGGTGGAGAACCTGCGCCCTTGGGGGGAGCCACCGACGAGGTAGGGCTTGGGGGGGATGCCTCTTCCTCCTTCCTTGATGAGGCCTCTTCTTCTTCCTTGGGGCGGCCGAGTGATGGTCTTGTCGGAGGCGGCGGAGGGCGCCGGTGGCGGCGCTCTGGGGGGAGGCG
>LR738713.1:649883590-649920826 GCA_902687465.1 Secale cereale | reverse complement strand
TCTTTGATTATATCTCCGTCCGTCCTCTGTTGGCCTCGGTCATTGTACGTCTTCTCAATAAAGGTTTTGTGCTGAACCACCCAAGGATCGACCACGTCTATGTGTTGTAGCGCGACTAGGTTTGCTCTTTCAAAGTCGGCGAGTCGACCCTCGAAGTCGACATGCATTTCGCGGCGACCCTCACGGTGACCCCATCCAGCGAGCCTGCCGAGGTGCCTGTTGACGGGCAGACCAACGGGGTTCTCGATGCCTAGATAATTCGTGCAGTAGGAGATGCACTCTTCGGTCAGAAAGCCCCTGGCTATGCTTCCCTCTGGACGTGACATGTTGCGAACGTATCCTTTGATGACACCATTCATCCTTTCGAACGGCATCATGCTGTGCAGGAACGTCGGCCCGAGTTGGATGATATCGTCCACGATATGGACCAGCAGACGCACCATAACGTCGAAGAATGCTGGCGGGAAGTACATCTCAAGCTCGTATAGTATCACCACGATCTCTTTCTATAGCCTTCTGAGTTGCCTCACGCCAACAGACTTCCGAGAGATGACGTCGAAAAAGTTGCATAGGCCAAATAGGGTTTCACGGACGTGCGCGTCCATGATACCACGGATTGCAACTGGAAGTATCTGCGTCATCAGCACGTGACCGTCGTGAGACTTCATCCCGCTGAACTTCAGCTTCGCCCGGTCTAGGTATCTACTTATCTTCCCCGCGTAACCGTAAGGAAGTTGTACTCCTACGAGGCAGGTGAAAAACTGCTCGATCTCCTCCTGACTTAAAGTGAAGCACGCGGGAGGGTAGTCATTTCCGGTCTTCTTGGCCTTTTTGCCTTTGCGATGACTTTCCGTGTCCTGCTTCGCCTCATCATCATCATCATCATCATGATCATCATATATAGCGTGAAGCTCCTGCCTGATGCCCATTGATTTCAAGTCTGCCCTTGCTTTCGGCCCATCTTTGGTCCTCTCTGGCATGTTGAGTAGGGTACCAAGCAGACTCTCGCACACGTTCTTCGTGATATGCATTACATCAAGGCTGTGAGGCACACGGTGGATCTTCCAGTACGGCAAGTCCCAGAAAACAGACCTCGTTTTCCATACCTTCAGCAGCGGCTCTGGCGCCTTTCGCTTCTTTCCCGGCTCTGGCGCCTTTTGCTTCTTTCCCGGCAGTGAGCAATCTTTCCAATTTTTCAATAGCTCGTCTATTTCCTCGCCGCTCCTCGTACGCGGGCGTCCTCGGGGTTCGGTTTCACCATCGAACAGATCCTTGCGTTTTCTCCACAGGTCATCGTCGCGAAGCCACCTTCGATGTCCCATGAACACGGTTTTCGAAGACCCAGGATCTCTATCTAGCTGGCGATACGTTGTGTCATCCATGCACCTGACGCATCCAGAAAATCCGTGGACCACCTGCCCCGCGACATATCCATAACCGAGATAGTCGTGCACCGTCATGAGCAGCGCGGCTCTCATAGGGAAATATTCTTTCTTTGCGGCGCCCCACGTATTGGCTGGCGTTTTCCACAGCGTGTCTAGCTCCTCTTTCAGCAGCCCCAGATACAGATTGATGTCGTTCCCTGGTTGTTTCGGTCCTTCAATTAGCATACTCATGTGAATGTACTTCCTCTTCATGCACAACCAGGGGAGAAGGTTGTACATCCGCACAAACACAGGCCAGGTGCTATGTGTGCTTCTCTGGCTGCCAAACGGATTGACTCCATCGGTGCTCGCGCCCAGCACGATGTTCCTTGGATCGTTCCCAAATTCTAGGTCTTCGAAGTTCAACGCTTGCCACTGGCTCGCATCCTTAGGGTGACTCAGCATCTTGTCTTTTTTATCTATCTCCGGATCATTTGCGTCATCTTCTCGCTTCTTCTCCTCCCTATCCGCGTGCCAACGCAGGAGCTTTGCTACCTTAGGGTCCGCGAAATACCGCTGCAGACGAGGAGTGATCGGAAAGTACCACACCACTTTTCGAGGAGCTTTCTTCCTCTTCTTGTATCGAGTGACGCCGCACACTGGACATATGGTAGACTCCGCGTGCTGGTCCCGATAAATGATGCAATTGTTCATTCACACATGGTATTTCACGTGCGGTAAATCCAGTGGACACACGATTTTCTTCGCCTCCTCCAAACTGGTGGGGCACTTGTTCCCCTTGGGAAGACGTTCGTGCCAGAATGACATGTTCTCGTCGAAGCATGCGTCGGTCATTTTGTGTTTTACCTTCATCTCCAGAGCCATGAGCGTTACTTTCAGGCGGGTATCCTCAGGCCTGCATCCTTCATACAATGGAGTAACCGCGTCTAACTCAAGTTGATCCATCTTGGCTTTCTCTCGGGCGGCAGCTCTTGCGTTATCGGTCTGCTTGAGAAGCAGCTCTTGAATATGAGGGTCCTGCACCCAGCCCATCGATGGTTCAGCGTCGTCTGCTCCGCCGGCATCATCATCTTCATGATCATGCCCGTCGTCTGCTTCGGCATCTTCCTCATCATCATGTCCTGCATCTTCTACATGATGACTGTGTACAGCATCACCGTCGTGATCATCTCCTGGGGATTCTTCGTCTTCTCGCCCGCCCGAGCCGCGGTGGTTGTCTTGTTGCCCTTCCTCATTTCTTGTCTGGCCCCCATGGACGACTTTGTAGTCATCTTCATCACCTTGCCACCGATAGCCATCCATGAAACCACGCAAGAGCAGGTGGTCCCGCACCTGCCCGGAATCCGGGTCCGCAATAAGGCTCTTCAGCTTGCATCTTCGACACGGACATCTTATCTCCGTCTCGTTCTTTTGAAGCATCTCGGCCTTCGTGGACCTCAAAAACCTATTCACGTTGCCTTCAGTCATCGTGCGCACCATGGTCGCCTGCGGGGTAGAGCAAAACGATATTTTAGAACCAAGAAAAAATTTGCCATGACTTTCCCTAAAAATAGGACAAAAATGAATGCTTAATGCCAAAATTCTCACCGAAACGGAAATGAATCAACATTCCGGGAAAATATTGGCAACTATCGCATTTCAAATACCGGTACACCTCCAAACACAAACACATATGCAACACAACAAACATATGCAACACCACAAACATACATAGATCTAGCTAGGCCATAAAAAGTGCATGTGCACATTATTGTATGGAGAACAACATAAATATAGCTTCCCCCCAACTATAAATGTGCCATTAGTAATCAAGGTTACTAATGGCGCATTTATAGTAGGTGCACCATTACTAGTTTTGCAAAAAAAAAAACATACTAATGGCGCACTGTGGCACAGTGCGCCATTACTAGTTTAAACTAGTAATGGCGCACTCTGGGACAGTGCGCCATTAGTAGTTTTGTAAAAAAAAGAATAAAAAATATCATAAAAAAAAGCATTAATGACGCACTTTACTGCTAGTGCGCCATTACTAGTTACAACTAGTAATGGCGCACTTTGTCTGGATACGCCATTAGTATGTTTGGACAAGCGCGCTAATTCAAAAAAAAAAACTTCTTGATACTAATGGCGCACTCTGGGCCTGGTGCGCCATTAGTAGTTCGAACTCTAATGGTGTATCTGTTGCTGGTGCGCCATTACTATATACTAATGGCGCACTGCTTGTCTGGTGCGCCATTAGTATCAATTCCATCTATAGCCCTTTTCCTAGTAGTGGAGGAGGGCGGCGAGAGGAGGAGGGAGGGAGGTGAGGACCACTATTGCAGGATGCTGCTAACGCGACACTACGATTAGAGGCCCTTCGAGAAAATATGTGCGATGCAATCATCGCAGACGGTGGTGTATGAAAACCGTCAAAAATGTGTAAAACGTTTGCGAAGACAGATGCATCAAACACGGTTCAGATTTTAGTTTCGTGTGCGATGAAGAGCATATGATTCAGTTCAATTAACTGTTTGCGATGAGGAGGAACAAAAGAAATGGGCAGCCAGATGAAGGCGTGTGCGATACACATCATACGGTTCACTCGGAAGAACCGTTTGTGATTAGGCAACACAAAAGAAACGGGCAGTCAGGTGAAGGCGTGTGCGATATACAGCATATGGTTCACTCGGATGAACTGTTTGTGATTAAGCAACACAAAAGACACGGTCAGCCAGATCAAGATGTGTGCAATATACACATGCGGTTCACTCGGCCCTTGTCGTCAGCGTGTGACCTCTGTGGCAATACAGATAGGAGGTAACTACCACTGCTCAAGGGGCCATGAGATATTGTGCTATGAGTTGAAAGAGAAAAGAAATAAAAAACGGAAAACAAAGGGCGCGATACAGGCCCTTTGCTACCAGTTTTTTGTGCGCGTGTGTTCGTCTATAGGTGAAATTCAACACCCAGTGCCGTGCTAGAATCATCAACACGAGAATGGCTTTGGCCACGGCATCCAAGGGGGGCGTCCTCCATTAGCGAGTATTTCGCTAAGACGAAGAGCCTTGCAGATGAAATGGCATCATAGGCAGGCGTCTCAAGGATGAAGTACTAGTCTCATATATCTTGACTGGTCTCGACGCCGAGTAAACATTGCCGTGTCTGCTGTTGCGGCAAGGGTCGAGCCCATTTTGGCGGGCAAGCTCTACACTCAGCTCACCCGCTTTGAGCAGCGCATCGAGCTTCTTCATAGCGGGGGGTCCAACTCCTCCGCGAAAATGGTTGCTTGTGGAGGACGTGGCAGCAACAGCCCATTCATGACAGTACTGTACATGTCAGAGGGCATATTTATAGAGGTCATAGCCTTCGCAATTCATACTTAAAAGACTATAATACCCCTCTCTAGATTTATACAACCTCTTTAAACTATAGGGGCAAAGTTTTCTTTTTCACTATTCTATGTCTCAATCATCTTGATCTTGTCAATACTTGAGAGCCATCGTCTTCAAACTTTTGCCAAATTCATGCTCTGGTTCCTTCCGACTTCGCTTGTTAAGAGTTAACCAAGTTAACTGAAAGATGAAAGAAAACTAACCTTTGAGACGAAATAAATTAAATCAATATGACAATATTTTTTTCCGAAGTCGCGAAATAGAACATTAGTTCAGGAAGTTGTTAATTTTTAAAAAAAATCTCTGCATTAGCTTCCCTGCAATTTAAGTTCCCAAAAATGAAACCTTAAATGAATTTTCATATTATCACAAATCACGAAAGGTGATTATCAGAATTGGATTGGAGTCTCAAAAATCCGACTAGCCATGTTTTCCATACTTGAACAAGGACGACGACACATATTATGGAACAAAGTGAGTAATAAATTTGAAGTTGCATACTAAAATTTATATGTCCCCAAAAAGTATTTGAACTGGTCAACTAATAATTCATATAGGTTAACTATATACTCCCTCTGTCTCGAAATAAGTGACTCTACTTTATACTAGTTTTACTACAAAGTACACCATATGCACCATATTGCGATGTAACAGGTGCATATGGTGCAATCATTAGTGAAATAAATATGAAAGCGTCTACCGTCAATTGTAATTTTTTTAGAGTCGTGCTGTTAATTATGAAGCACATCGCTTAGCTAAGTTTTCCCTTTTGAGTGCTCTGGGTCGTCAAGTTTGGTTTGGCGTTCCACACGACCAAAGATGTATCCCACTCTAGGTGGACTTTGATGAATAAATCAGGTTTTACCCCTAAGAAAAGGTATAGGTGAACAGAAAATTCAAGTGGGGGCATGTGCCCCCACAACCAGTAACGTATGTCCGCCCCTGCTTCCTTCCACCCCTCCCCTTATGACCTGGCTCGCTCCTTCGTGACCAAGCATCATTCTATACAGAGGGAGAAGGAGGGATGGGGTGCTTACCACTGCAGTCGCCGTCGATTTGCGTCTCCGAGAACTTCCCCCACCGCTGAATCCCTTGAAGCTGTCGCAACAGCTCCACTGGTGTTGCACGCGTGGGGAGTGCGGTTGCGGGAACAATAATCCCGCGTGTTAATTCCTCTATGTGGCCTCGCGATTGGCTTGGCTTTATTTCAGACGGACTGTTGTCGATATTTGGCTGGGAGAAGACACACGATCACGCTTCTTGGTCAAGAACCTGTGTGATGGTATGAGCCCATGTGCTGCTGTAAGGAGCAATGGGAAATACCTTTTGGGGCAAGAGTTGCTCCAAAAGCTGTGGTCGATGAGGAGGCGTTTGCAGTGCAAATTTCGGGAATTGTTGCAAATTATTGGAGCAGTAGTTGCTTTCTTGGTATGGGTCTATTTGAGTTAGCTCAATAAAAGCTGCACCCGGTGAGCAGGGTGATATTACTGTACTAGTCAGGCACCGATCATGTAAGTGTTGCTTTTAAAAACACAAAGACATGACGTGTATCCAAAAAGCAATCACCATGTTCTTAAACCAGACATGTACATAAGTACATTGGTGCATCTAAAGTTATTCAGGGAGTCACTGACTTTGGGACTATGGTGAGAATTAGCACTTCAGCCATGCATGTCTTCCTAGGTCTCTTTGAAGTCCTTCAATTGAAACGCGTTCTTTCTGAAAATCAAACTAGTTTACTTCACATATCAGCGAAATGCTGGATTCGGCACCAAGACACTGAATATCTCATGAAGTTCAAGAAATTGCAGATAGAAAAAAAAATAGTACATAATGAGGCCCAGGTTGACCTATTAATTTGCAAGCAAGCTAATAATTAATCATGCAGCTAACATAGTATGTTCTTCCAAAAATACACTATGTTGTCTTATGTAATCAATTAATTTGTGTACCTACTACTCTAGTGATTCTGAGCAAAATACCAACAATAAGGACATGTGCTATGCTAGCTAAAATAAAGTACAATAATTGCTATGCAGGGGACATTTGAACACTTTGATGGAATCCCGATTATTTTTCTGTAACAGCTTGTTCGGCACCCATCATTTGGGTCGGAATTCGCTGAATTCAATTGCGATTTTTGACACCAACATGTTTGACTTCCTTGGAATTGTGCGTCGGAAATCATTTCACAATTTCACATGATTGGAACGATATGTAAAAGAAAATCCCGTCCAACAACTCACCATTCACCAAAATCGCTCCGACTTCCTCTTCTCCTTCCACCACCATCGCATCTGCCGCAAGTTTAGTGAACATGTACCGCCGGAGTCCATCTCCACTAGCAAGTCATCCCCAACGACATGCCAAGGGAACCCATCGTGTAAGTGCTTCTTGTTTTTGGGACGAGGCCTACAAGCTCCATTTCGTGGTGCCGAAGAAGAACGGCAACAAGAAGGATGACTCAGTCAAAAAGATAAAGCAGGATGCCCTAATGAACCAGGCCATGCTCAAGCCACCGCTGAGTGGCATGTTGCAGAACTGCAGCGATCGAGAGGGTGTCACACTTCAATTCTCATTCTAGCTTTTTTTTTTAGAAAAGGAGGAAGACCCCCGGCCTCTGCATCTGAGCGATGCATGCAGCCACTTTATTAATTATTCACAAAAAACCTTACAAAGAAATACAAGAGTAAATCTGAAGCCACCATCTAGACAACATCTGTCGCTACTCATATCCAGTCGATGAAGGGATGCTGTTAGTCCGGATCCTAATATCACAGACCTTGCAGCCAAGCCTAACATCTAAGACCCGAGGCCCCAACCAAGCCACTTGCCGGGTATGGGGCACACACCGGTCCGACGCGCTCTCAGAGGCCGCCGCCACCAACTGCTACCACCCCATTTTCAGAGTTGTACTGAAGCATCATCGATGCATAGTCTAGCTGTCGTCGACGCCACAACGGCGCCCAACGTCACCATCTCCCTGCGCGCAAACTGCTGAGCACGTCGCGGTACACCTCAGCACCATGCCGCCCAGTACCACCAGTCGACACAGCTTGAAGTCTCTAGAAGATCTGTCGTGCGTTGCACCTACCGACCAGGCATGAAAAAGCGTAGCACCTGTCGGCCAGGCATGACTTGACATCTTCACCGAACCTCCGTGCAAGACGAAGCCGCTCCACCTCCTACCTCTGACTTCCAGCCCTGCTCCACAAACGATGCTCCCAAGAGAGTAGCAACACCGCAGTGCCGCCATCATCCGATCTAGAAAATCAGATCCTAGGGTTTCCTTCGGAGCAGCACGAGTGGGTCGACAGTAGTTACAGGATGATGCCTTCAACAAGGTAACGACGCGGAACGCCGCCATCGTCCGCCGCTAGCTCGGTTTTCACCGGCAACTATGTCTCCCCAACTCGCAGCCGAGACTAGATTAAAGATCTCAAGATCCGATCACCTAGCCTCAGGTCGACCACCTCCGACGCAGGAGATGACCACCACCGCCATAATCCTCATGATGCGATGCAGACCCGGAGTGCTTCACGAGCCGTCGCCGAATCTGACGAGATCCAGCAGATTGAGGACGTAACTACAGCCGACCGCCTAGACCAGAAGGTCCTAGATCAAGCCCGGGACGCGCCCCGGCCGCCGCTACCGCCTTCTCCTACTAAGCCGACTGCAGCCAAGCCTCCCGTCGCGCCCCAGCAGCCGCTGCCCGCTATCATCGTCGGGAGATCCAAATCAGGCCGCCGCCGCCTCAGATCTCGGGACGCCAGAGGAGGTCCGCCGCCGCCGCCTCAGATCTCGGGACGCCAGAGGAGGTCCGTGATACGTCCAAAACGTATCTATAATTTCTGCTTGCTCCATGCCTCTTTTGGGTGATATTGCTATGATATTTATACACTTCCATACACTTTTGATCATATTTGGACTAACCTATTAACTCAGTGCACCCCAGTGCCAGTTTCGGTTTTCTGCTGTTTTTGTATTTCAGGTTTTCCCATTACGAAAACTGCCAGAAAAATCCCGGAAAAATTATATAAAAAATCAGCGTTCCAGAAGCTTCCCGGCAGCCGAAGTAGGGCCGGAGGGGGGCTACCAGGGCTCCAGGCGCCCTGGTGGCGCGGCCCCCCTCCTGGCCGCGCCGGGGGGCGCCTGGGCCCCCCAGGCATCCGCTGATGCCCCCCTTTGTCATATATTTATATCGTGTCACAAAACCCTCGAGACGGGAACCCTTTTTCGCGATCTCATCTCTATTCCGCCGCCACCGCGCTTCCAAGATCGGGAGCACCAGGAGAACTCTTCCCGGCACCCTGCCGGAGGGGAGGATCACCACCAGGAGCTTCTCCACCACCATGGACGCCTCCCGGATGAGTTGTGAGTAGTCTCCCTTGGACCATGGGTCCATGACCAGTAGCTATGTGATGTTCTCCTCCCCTTCTTGTGCTTCACTAATTAGTCCTCGTGAGCTTCCCTACATGATCGAGGCACATATGTAATCCTTATGCTGTTGCTATGATGAGTTTGCTGGGATCCGATGGATTGTGAGATTATGTTCAGATTGTGTTTGAGTAATATATTTGATTTACCTCTTTTATATTTATGTTCGTAAGTAATTCTTGCATGTTCTCCGTTGTTATTTATTGCTTTGGCCAAGTAGTAGGTAGTGACTCCAAGAGAGAACGTTATGCTTGATTGTGGGTTCATGCCCCTCGATGACTAGCTTGAGTGACAGAAACATGAGTCTAGGGGATGTGCTGTTGCCACAAGGGGGAAAAAACGGTGCTTGTGCCCGCGGGTGCAAGGATTGTTTACTTTACGCAAAGTTCTTTTAATGCAGTTGTCTGTTGCTTTGAGTTTACACTATGGGTGGGACTCGCAACTTAATACCAGCGAGATGTTCTGGATAGATATCTCAAGGTGGATGATTAGTAGTAGATGCAGATGGATTTTGGTCTACTTGCCTTGGTGTATCGCCCATGCTTTGAACCTCTACCTTTCTTGCAATATAGTTAGCATTGGTTTGCGCACATAATTCTGTCAATTGCCCAGCTATAATTCGTTTACCTCACATAGCTGTTTTATCGTCTTTTGGGAGAGAGACATCACTAGTGAACATCATGGGACCCCGGTCCATATTACCATCACTGATCACATCCGCTATTTACTTTCCGCTTTTACTTACTATTTGCAGCATTACCTATCACTATTATCACTTGCGTTTGATCCTTTGTAAACTACAAGGCCGGAGGGATTGACAACCTCTCTGTACTCGTTGGGAGCAAAGTTATTTGTATCTGTGTGCAGGTCCACGTTGATTGCTAATATCTGGCGCCGTTAGCAGTTGACACCTTCTTGTTGAAACTGGGAGTCTCAGGGGAAATCGATCCTTGGTATCTTTGCTAAGGGAAAACTTCCGCTACACTGCATCTCAAACCTTCCACTTGGGGTAACCAACGAGGGGCGAGAAGCCATCAAGCAAAGTTTTCTGGCGCCGTTGCCGGGGACTCCACTCTTCAAGATAGGGGAGTTGCACGCTATCTTTTACCTTTGCTTTTTAGTCTTGTTAGTTTACCTTTCAGTTTTTGCTTTAGTATCTTTTATCGAAAATCACAAAAATAGTTATCTTTCTTGCTTGCTACTATGGGTTCCACCGAGAATACCAAGTTGTGTGACTTCACTAGTCACAACAACGATGACTTTATCTCCACACCTATCACTACACCTGCCACTTCAGCACCTTTGTATGAAATTAAACCTGCTTTACTGAACTTAGTCATGAAAGATCAATTCTCCGGTGCTGGAGATGATGCTGCTTTACACTTAAACAATTTTGTTGAACTCTGTGATATGCAAAAGTACCAAGAAACAGATGGTAATATTATTAAGCTCAAGCTTTTTCCTTTCTCCTTGAGAGGAGGAGCTAAAATTTGGTTTCAGTCTTTGCCTAGAAATAGCATAGATTCATGGGACAAGTGCAAAGATGCTTTTATTGGAAAATACTATCCACCTGCTAAAATTATCCAACTAAGAAGTAACATAATGAATTTTAATATATTGGATAATGAACACGTTGCCCAAGCTTGGGAACGTATGAAATCTCTTGTCAAGAACTGCCCTACTCATGGTTTGACTACTTGGATGGTTATCCAAACTTTTTATGCAAGCTTGAACTTTACCTCGCGGAACTTGTTAGATTCGGCCGCGGGAGGAACTTTTATGTCAACTACACTTGGTGCTGCCACAAAGCTTCTCGATGAGATGATGACCAACTATTCCCAATGGCACACCGAATGCGCTCCAACAGGTAGGAAGGTAAACTCTGTCGAGGAGATTTGCTCCCTAAATGAAAAAGTTGACTTGATCATGTCTCTACTTTCGAAGCAATCTTCTGTTGATCCTCGTGATGTTCCTTTAAATTCTTTGATTGCTCAAGAACAAGTAGATGTGAACTTTATCCCTAGAAACAATTTTAATAACAATGCTCATAGGAGTAATTTTGGTAGCAATCCTAGACCGTTCCCCTCTAATTCTTATGGGAACAACAATGCTTATCCTAGCACCAAGAACTCCACTAACGAACTAGAGATTATGCTTAAAGATTTCATCACTACCCAAAAAGCCTTTAATAAGAGTGTAGGAGAAAAACTAAACAAACTAGATGATCTCTCTTCGATGGTAGACAATTTAGCCAATGAGGTAGAATTACTTAAAATTAGAACTTCTCCTCTTGAGGAGAGGGAGGTCACTCCTATGAATGCTATTCAAGTGCAAATTAATGAAAACATTAGGATGTTGGCTAAACTTAAAGATAGATGGGCTAGAGAAAGGGAGGAAGAAGATAGAATTAAGAACCTTCCTACCCACCACACTGTTGCTACTATCCAAGTTGTTGAGGATATCCAAACTCTTAGCACCCAATGCACTCCTGGTCCCATTGGACCTATTAATGGTGATGCTATGACTATAGAAACTACGAAACAAGTGAACCTAAAGGACACCACTACCACCTTACTTGATAGTAGTGACCTTGATTTTGATAATTGCACTCTTACCGAAGTTATTGATTTCCTTCACAAGATGTCTAGAGATCCCCGCACTAGCACGCTTAACCTTGCCTTCATAGAGCATATCACTAATGCTCTCATCAAAGCTAGGGAGGAGAAACTTAGAGTAGAAGCCCCCATACCTAGAAAGCTAGAAGATGGTTGGGATCCTATGATAAAAATTAAGTTGAATAACTTCTCTTGCTATGCTTTATGTGATGTTGGTGCTAGTACCTCTGTTATGCCCGAAAGAATATATGATATGCTTAAATTGAAACCTTTTGATTCTTGTTCTTTTGGTGTTCGTCTCGTTGATTCTTCCATAAAGAAACCTTTGGGGAGGATCGACGATGTTCTTATCGTTGTCAATGACAATTACGTTCCCGTTGATTTTACTATTATGGATATTGAATGTGAACCTTCGTGTCCAATTATTTTGGGACGTCCTTTTCTACGCACCGTTGGTGCTATCATTGACATGAAAGAGGGGAATATAAAATTCCAATTTCCTCTCAAGAAAGGGATGGAACACTTCCCTCGAAAGAAGATTAAGTTACCTTTTGAGTCCGTTATACGTGCTAGCTATTATTTTACTCTTGATAAAACTTGATCTCTTTGCATTATGCCTAGCTTAAAGGCATAAAAGAAAGCGCTTTTGGGAGGCAGCCCACATGAATAAAAATTTTATTTTGATTTTTTTGTGTCTTGATGTTGTTACTACAGCATCATCATCATTGTATCTTTGCTTTTCAACTTTGTGCCAAGTGTAGCCTCTGATTGCAAGAAAGTTCAAAAGTTGTGACGTGCTGTCCAGGAAACAGATTCTGTTCTTGGATAGAAAAATTCGTATAAAATCACCAGATCATCTTTTTGGTCTGAATTTTTTCGACAGCTTGCTCTATACAATTGTCTTTCGTGCATCTGTTTTGAGTTTTTTGATTAGAGATGTAGAAGTGCCCCGAAAAAATCATTTACTACCTGCTGTTCTGTTTTTCACACATTCCGTCCTGTTTTGCCTTTCCTTCATTTTGCAAACCTAGAGCTTGTTTTTTCTTTGCAAAAACCTTTTGGCAATCTTGAGAAATAGTAGACCTTCAAGAATATCCTTATTTCCAGCAAGGAATAATTATTTTATTATGGGTACTAACCTCGCTAATCAGATTATGATGAGTTATGTATGAAGGGAGTTTTCAAGTGTGCGAGGGAAGATGATAAAAAGATTCAGGAGTGTCAAACGCTCAAGCTTCGGGATGCCCCCATGCACCCCCAAGAAATATTCAAGGAGACACAACCGTCTAAGCTTGGGGATGCCCCCGTGCATCCCCTTCTCCATCAACATTATCAGTTCGTCTTTCGTTCCACTATATTTTTACCACTTCATGTGTTATGTGCTATGCTTGGAGCGTCTTGCTTTTAGTTTTCCTTTTTAGTTTTCTTTAGCTTTTCATAACGAGTCGGAACTCAGCTTTCTTTGTGTGGGAGAGAAACACGCTCCACTTCTACCTAGAACATAACATAGAATTTTCATGTCTATCTTTGCTGTGTGTGTTCTTTGTCTTTCAATAGCTACTATCATGTTCAGCTCTTAGTATTCATGCTTATCTTTTTAAAAGAGCTTTTGTTTAGTTGGTTGCTTGAACTCTCTTTAGTTATTATGCTTATCTTATCAAGAGAGTTTGCTTCTGTTGCATTGGTTGATATGTCTATGATAAAAATGCTACGTGCATAATGGTGCTTAGTAGTTCATGTTTTCTTATGGTTAGTCTCAAATAGCTGGGGGGTTTCCAATGTGTTATTGGAGTACCAACATGATTTGTTTACCTATGATGTGGTATGGTTTAGTAATATCTTCCTTCAAGAATTTATTTCGATTGACTTGGCGTATGCTCACGCATATTTAAGACTGTAAAGAAAGTCTGTCAAGCCTTGATGATCTTTTATTTCTGAGTAGCGATATAACTTCCATGCCTGATTCAATGTTGCTTTGTCGCTCTGCATGATTATGACCGTCATTGCTCTCTTAGTTGGTCGCTCCCAGTCTTTTGCTAACCTCCACCTGTACTAAGCGGACTGACTGCTTGTGCATCCAAATTCTTTTAAACCAGTTATGCCATATGAGTCCACCATACCTTCCTACATGGTATTTACCTGCCATTCCTAACAAAGACTTTCATGTACCATCTCGAAATTATTCAAAAAAATGAATTTGTGTTTTGTGCCTCTGTTTTAAGTCCATGAGGAAGTAGTAGTTAATTCATGATCTTTTTAAGTTGGACAAGCTTCACCCCGGGATTGCATGTCTAATGTGCAAACCCATAATACGAGAAGGAACTGGCATTGAGTGCGCCCGGCTCAAAATTAATATAACAAACAAACCCTCCTTCACGCTTTGTTCATGAGAAATCAGAAAACTTTGGCAGTGATAGACAAAGGAGATTAAGAGGATGTGATCGTCCTCATTCGGGAGCCATTCCTTGAAACTTGTCCATCTCAAGAAGTAATTGAGTTATCTGCTAGCATTCGTTGACGAAACATGCATGATCTAAAAAAAATATTATTACTTCTGTTTTAAAACCAAGAGCTCTGGTACATGTTTTGTCTTTGTTTCCGACTACGGGTTTTCAACCTTGCCAACAAAAGCCACGGTTCGAGAGTCTCCACCTTCTTTTAAAGCACCAACTACTGAGAGCATGATTGTCATTCTGAGTGTAATGTGCATTGTCCCAAAGTAGCATTGTCTTTTGCATGATTGTGATATCGTTTTTTTTTTGAAATCATTGTATCTAATCATCACTTAAACCTTGGAGGTGCCCCTGCATTTATGTTTTGCTTCACTAAAGGGGGCAAGCGAGATATCACTTTATCATATTTGCACACCATGCTCATTACAAATCTATTTGATGTTTCAGTATCATATTGTAAAACTTTCAGTTCTTTGTGATTTTCTCATGAGGCAACTTAATTACTATAGATTCATTGTCTCAGTAAGCTTTTGTCATATGACTATGAAAAGTCCTATATGGTTAATAGCATGTAACCACAGAAATTATTCTTGTTATCATTGACCTACTCGAGGACGAACAGGAATTAAGCTTGGGGATGTTGATACGTCCAAAACGTATCTATAATTTCTGCTTGCTCCATGCCTATTTTGGGTGATATTGCTATGATATTTATACACTTAAATACACTTTTGATCATATTTGGACTAACCTATTAACTCAGTGCACCCCAGTGCCAGTTTCTGTTTTCTGCTGTTTTTGTATTTCAGGTTTTCCCATTACGAAAACTGCCAGAAAAATCCCGAAAAAATTATATAAAAAATCAGCGTTCCAGAAGCTTCCCGGCAGCCGAAGTAGGGCCGGAGGGGGGCCACCAGGGCTCCAGGCGCCCTGGTGGCGCGGCCCCCCACCTGGCCGCGCCGGGGGTCGCCTGGTCCCCCCAGGCCTCCACTGATGCCCCCCTTTGGCATATATTTATATCGTGTCCCAAAACCCTCGAGACGGGAACCCTTTTTCGCGATCTCATCTCTGTTCCGCCGCCGCCGCGCTTCCAAGATCGGGAGCACCAGGAGAACTCTTCCCGGCACCCTGCCGGAGGGGAGGATCACCACCGGGAGCTTCTCCACCACCATGGACGCCTCCCGGATGAGTTGTGAGTAGTCTCCCTTGGACCATGGGTCCATGACCAGTAGCTATGTGATGTTCTCCTCCCCTTCTTGTGCTTCACTAATTAGTCCTCGTGAGCTGCCCTACATGATCGAGGCACATATGTAATCCTTATGCTGTTGCTATGATGAGTTTGCTGGGATCCGATGGATTGTGAGATTATGTTCAGATTGTGTTTGAGTAATATATTTGATTTACCTCTTTTATATTTATGTTCGTAAGTAATCATTGCATGTTCTCCATTGTTATTTATTGCTTTGGCCAAGTAGTAGGTAGTGACTCCAAGAGGGAACGTTATGCTTGATTGTGGGTTCATGCCCCTCGATGACTAGCTTGAGTGACAGAAACATGAGTCTAGAGGATGTGCTGTTGCCACAAGGGGGAAAACAACGGTGCTTGTGCCCGCGGGTGCAAGGATTGTTTACTTTACGCAAAGTTCTTTTAATGCAGTTGTCTGTTGCTTTGAGTTTACACTATGGGTGGGACTCGCAACTTAATACCAGCGAGATATTCTGGATAGATATCTCAAGGTGGATGATTAGTAGTAGATGCAGATGGATTTCGCTCTACTTGCCTTGGCGTACCGCCCATGCTTTGAACCTCTATCTTTCTTGCAACATAGTTAGCATTGGTTTGCGCACATAATTCTGTCAATTGCCCAGCTGTAATTCGTTTACCTGACATAGCTGTTTTATCGTCTTTTGGGAGAGAGACATCACTAGTGAACATCATGGGACCCCGGTCCATATTACCATCACTGATCACATCCGCTATTTACTTTCCGCTTTTACTTACTATTTGCAGCATTACCTATCACTATTATCACTTGCGTTTGATCCTTTGTAAACTACAAGGCCGGAGGGATTGACAACCTCTCTGTACTCGTTGGGAGCAAAGTTATTTGTATCTGTGTGCAGGTCCACGTTGATTGCTAATATCTGGCGCCGTTAGCAGTTGACACCTTCTTGTTGAAACTAGGAGTCTCAGGGGAAATCGATCCTTGGTATCTTTGCCAAGGAAAAACTTCCGCTACACTGCATCTCAAACCTTCCACTTGGGGTAACCAATGAGGGGCGAGAAGCTATCAGTCCGCCGCCGCCGCGCCACAGGGCCTTCGCCCAACGACGTTGCCGGTGGCGGCGGAAGGATGGGGATGCGCGGGGAGTCGAGGGAAGGTTGATTGGTGGCCACCCGATGCGACCCAGCGGCAGCCGCACGGGGTCGGGAGGGAGGGGTCGGGAGGGAGGTTGATTGGTGGCCTTGATTGGTGGCCGTCTGTCACTAATTCTCATTCTAGCTGGCTAGCTCTCCTTCTCTGCTTGCGTTGGACTTGTTCTACAGTAGAGTAGAATACAGTAGCGAGGGAGGCTGGGGAAGAATGTGGAGTGAGCTAGAGTGCCGTGCGTGCACTTTTTATCATATGTGTCGATGTAGTTAGCAGGTACTATGTTTTTTATCAACCCATTGGTTTATCCAATTGAACCGATACATCTATTATAACAGGTTTGCTATTTCACATATAGATGTGAGATATTATCTCACACCTAACTCGGATAGTTAGATGTGAGATAATATCTCATCTAGATGTGACATAGACAAATCACTATTATAATGTATACTAGATCATCGAAGGCTAAGGATGGCAATTTTATCCATAGACATGGATATCCATGCATATCCGACCCAAATGAATAGGGTTTGGATATGCTTTTGTGTCCATGGGCAGTGCCCAAACCTGACCTGATTGCTCATGGGTAGGGCATGGATATCATCTTGTGCCCGTGGGTATATCCAAACCCGACCCGATACTATGTCTTAATGAGCAAAAATCTGATATCCCTACCCCATAGTCACATGTCCCACTGCAATTTTACACTTTGTTATCCAAAGCATGCAAAAGGAATTACACAATCCCGTCATAATTTTTATTAGTTGACATTCAACCCCCTATGTGACATACTCCAACACCCCTCTTATTTTTATCTCCTTATTATCCGACTCGTCATTCTCATCTGTTAGAAAAATACTAAATGATCTTAGGATGTTTGTGGACGTTGATTTAACCATAAGTGAAGCCTAGCCTTCCACGAGGTGAAGAATGGAAGAGCTTATGTTAACATTGTGGTATGTCTTATTTATATGTCTCAAGAGGACCCAATGGATATCCAATGGGTATGGATATCCATCGGGTTTGGACATGAACACAAGTTTTCACCCGTGGATTTTTTCGTGGGCGGGCAAAGACTGTCTTCATGGATATGAATATGGATTTGATATTGTTCAACCTGATCTAGACCCGACCCGTTGCCATCCTTATCGAAGGCGCGCATTGTGGCGCCCATCTATTTTTGCAATAAAATGACATGAATCACAATAATAAGTATAAATGCACTAAACATGAGCCAAATTTGCATACATTTACCCATATGTTTATTGATCATCAAAGAGCGGAATTTAATTTTGCACAAAAATAATGTGATGCTAGGGGACCATAGAAGTTAGTCGAAGTAGATAGGAAGAGAGGGCACAAAACATATTTGGAATAATTCTGTAAAATAATCAAATACAAAAGACGGATGAGTTCAAACTTTAAGGATCACTTACAAATTACCAAGTGGGGAATGTTTCTTCATATAACGCACACAAAAAAAAATTGGACAACCATTTTTTAGAAATTACAAATTTCGTACATTAGAAACATGGTATGAAGCGTGCGTGTTATATTGTTCCAACAATTAGTAGAATGTGTTATTCCTAGCTAGTTACAATGCAGAGGTGATCCGACGTTGTCAAAATAGAGTACATGCATACATAACTAATAATTGGGATAGTGATTTTTTAGGACAAAAGCATCCCTTATAACTGCCATCAGGAGAGACGAGGGGGAACGATAATAGATAAGACCATGAGAATAACTTATGGGAAAGAAAGGAAAACTAATGCTCTGCTTGAGTTATACATCAAATCATCTTGTTCATGTATCATGTCTAGGTCATGTAACATCAACCCCATCAAATGTACATGGAATCTTATCAAAAATTTCTAGATCAAAGCTGCTTCCTTCCAACTATCTGACACCAAACTTAAGCAAGCAATGGAAGTTTTAGTAGGATATCAAGTAGCAAAAACAGTGCAAATACATTTCACAAAAGCCTAACCTGTAATTTTATTATAATAAATACTATTTGATCAGGATGCAGTTTCATACATAGATTGATCCAAAAGTGATATACAACTTGATATGTTACAGTGAGCCCTTCCCTTGGTAGTATCTAAGAATGGTACAACTGAGAACACAATACTTAGGTTTTCATTAAGGGAATGAAATATTAATCTTCATTGGCCAATCGAACGTAGAAAAATATAGGGTGCACTAGTAAGTGTGATTAAGTTGCGATAACTGATCTATCTTATGTAACTAAACTTACTAAATTAGTACACCACAATGTCTCTTTTATCTATTTTTTTAGATAGCTAACGACTCATGCCAAGCAGTTACCTCTATCGAACAAATCGAATTTATGGAGTAAATTCTATAATGGTCAGTAACAAACGGTTAAATAGACTTCACTGGAATCAGAAAAATAGTCTCAAAGTGGTATGCATAAGTTATGGAGATGCTCAAGATCGGATTGAAAGTTAAAATTAAATTAGACTTCCAAAATATGCATGCACCTTGTCAAGGCCTGTTTCCTCAAAGCTGAACCTTTATGTCTGAAACTCATTTCTATTTTGAGGGTTATCTCTGAAACACATTTCTATTTGCCTGCAAAATAAAAAGATCACTCCGCAAACATAGAATGTGACACCATCTTGTTAGCATGCATGGAGAGAAAGTTTTAGTGCAATCAAACTGATGATATAGCAAATTGCACAAAAAGTACAATAAATAATAGTATAAGAAGGGGAGCAAAACTACAAAAGTCAAACCTAAAGTGTAATAAATGAAGTTGAAAGAAAGCCCTGACGAAGAATGGGGCTGAGGTATCTCAGAAAAACATATTGCATAAATGAAGTTGTGCATGTTTCTCGGCATATGCCACACACGCTATAAGAAAGTCAGCAACTGATGCGATAACCTATGTCTCAAACAAATGATCTGCTACACTTTTCGAAAGCATATTTGAAGTTTAGAAACGCTTACAACTAACTAACTGGCCCTGGATGGAACCAAATGGAAGCAACAAATTCCATTGACTGACACCAAATGCAACTACCTAGCTGAAGCAAAGGTACTATTGTCAATTTGAATCAAGTACAATTTCCATCTCTCAAGAAACATGTAGTTTATCCGACTGAAACACATAGCAGCAAAGAGTTAGCATAACAATGTTCTGTTGATCTCTCCTTCGACTGCAAAGTAACGTCAATACATGCAAATATGACGGAGCTGAAGATAAGGAATCAGTCAGTACACATGAAGAAACAAAATTCAAAGAGTCTCATGCAGGGGTGGTCCACAGACCTCACGACGGCGGTTTTGATAGGATGAAAGCATGCTCACCCTTTAGTCGAGAGGCGCTGCGGAACCAGAAGCAGGGTGCAGAAGGCGGCGGAGGTGCGGAGCCATCTCCAAAACATGTACCACAAAAGAGCATCAACTTGCTTAAATATAGAGTGCGGATTAGTAACCCAAGGGCAAAACATGTCTGCAATCCAAACAACAATTATGTGTATCATAAAAAGTTACTGGAATAGATGAAACACCTTCCTTGAAGTTTATACGCAATTATAGAGTGCAGATTAGTAACCCAAGGGCAAATCATTGTGCATGTTACACATACTTGAATATAATACAAGCACATGAATTTAAGGAGGAATTGTTGGGAACTCAATGTTTCGTCATATCAACATAATATTTCAGTTCTGAATCTGTAAAACAGGACCAATCACGAAAATTGCAGTCTTGATCTGGAGGACCTAAAAGTGACGGATGTAGTACAAAAGAAAAGGTAAAATCCAAGGAACTCACTGATGAAGAAAACAATGGACAAGAGCTACTCTAGAGGACGAGTTTGACGGAAGAAGCAGGGATGACGATCTTAAAGGGGCAATAAATTCTGTCAATTCTGAACTTACGTATATAAGAGTGTTCGACAATATAAATAACACAGCTACCTCGCATCTCAAAAGCATACAACACTTGATTCAGCATAATGGATAGACCTAATGCAGAGGATTAAGTTGGATCCTATTTCTCATATTAGCCATGCACTTAACTATCAAAATCTCAAAGTTTTGGGTGAAAATCACCAGCAAAATTTGAGATTCAGACAATACTTCAGAGGCATGGAAGATTATGCAAAACTGATAGACTGGAGGCCAATCTGAGACCGGGACTACCTGCTTTCCGAGGATGATGACGAGGCCGGGGCTCTCCTGGAGTGCGAGGGGCGGAGGATCTTGGCGATGGCGAGGAGGAGGAGAAGGCGGGCCAGGTCAGGGACGTGGATAACGTGGACGACGCGGTCGGCGCCCATGGCGAGCGCGGTGTTAGCGACCTGGGCGGGGACGATGGTGGCGGCGACGGCACCAACGGCGGCACCGGCCTCGCGCAGGCGGGGCGCCTCCTCGACGGCGGTGGGTATCCAGCGTGACAGCCGCCAGGGGACCGCGAAGCCCAGCAGACACCCCATCCCTTTCACCGGACTCCCGCGATGGCTGGGACCCCTACTCCCTCCCTCGCAGATCGAGCACCCGAGCCATGCCCTTCCCCTTCTCGATCTCTCCCGCACGGACGCCGGCCTCCTCTCGAATCGAATCGCCTTCCTCTCACAGCGACCTTTTTTTTGAGACAAATCCTCTCACAGCGACCTACGCCATTCCAGATCTTGTCGCTTCTTTTATTTTTTTGGGAGGATTTCGGGTAGTTAGATGAATGGGCTACGGATGGGCTGGCCGAAGAGGCCCAATGCACCAGAGGCGTCCGTTTTGGCCCATGGAGCAGCAGCCCACAGGACAGCTGAGCCAGGTTAGCCACAGTGCGAAACAAAACGTTTTTCACGTTAAATCTGACGGCCAGGAACTCTCAAATCGTGAAAACGGACGGCCGAAAATCCAAATCGCTGTGAGGGGAGGGATTAGGTGCGGTTATACTGTCCTTAATATATCTCGAAGAAGGTTGGTACCAGCCGGTCTACATGCATATGTCTTATCATTTGTTTGCTAAAGTAGCCTGCATGCACGTTGGAATAGTAGGGGAACATTCTTTGCCTATGATTTTTGACTTGGAAGTATGATGTATACTCCGAGGGAGGTAAACTGTGACACTATGATAAGTTCGTTCTCAAAGCCACACATACTTGTTTCCGAAATAGATGGTTACTTCACCCGCTAACGGATCCTTCTACCAGACTGACTTGGGACATGTGGAGGGCATACACATTGGAGGTAACTACCATTGCTCAAGGGGCCATGAGATACTGTGCCATGAGTTGAAAGACAAAAGAAATAAAAACGGGGAAACAAAGGGAGCCCTTGGCTATCAGTTTTTTGTGTGTGTGTGTGTTCGTCTAGTTTGATGTGATCGATCTTTGGGTGGAATTCCAACACCTAGTGCCGTGCTAGAATCATCAGCATGAGAATGGCTTTGGCCACGTCATCTGTACACGCCCTTCAACCCCTTTAAACTACAGGGGCCAAGTTGTCCTTTTCACTATTTTATGTCTCTTTCATCATGTTCTTGTCAATACTTGAGAGCCATCGCCAAACTTTTGCCAAACTCCTCTTGTTGCTTCCGACTTCGCTTGCTAAGAGAAGTCAAAACTTTGTCTTCACTTTCCAATTTGCACTTGTCTTCTTCTTATTTTTTTGAAACAAGGCAAAAGACTTGCCATTTTTATTGATTAAGAAGAAGTGAGGATGGCATGGTTAATTGACGGAAAATCAGGCTAAAATCGATACATCCAACCCACAAATACATGGGCACCACCGAGCAACCTGGTCACCGACATGCAACAGAAGACACGACGGCACATACCAACAGATGACCACACGCACAAACAACTGACAGCTTCGACTTTGACGACGAGCATCACCTGAGAAATATGCAGGACTTGAGCCGACTGTGTCCGCCGCAAATGACCACCGAGCGCCTGTCATCGTCGCCACCTGGACTCACTCCACCGCAGCTCCGACTTCAAAACAACCAAGCAACCCACGGAAGAGCACCTCGGACACGCCGGGAAAATCTGACTACCAAAGCCCGAGCCGCGATCGATGCTCCTCTCGATGCCATTGTCGTTACCAAACAGAAATCAGCGCCCTCGAAACGGCCGCCCCAGCAAACCACGCGGTGAAGATGCCGCCATCCACTGGTCTCCAGTTGTAGCCGGCTCCAAGACGATGCTCCCAAGGAGGTAGAAGACGTGGAGACGCCTTCATCGCCCAATCTTGCAGATCTGAGGTTTCCCTCCGGAGCAATGGCCACGAGGACGAGGGGAGGAGCAGCACACATCAGCGACGCTTTCAAGAAAGAGCACTACGCCAGCGGGCATCGCCGTCGCCGTATCCAGCAAAGCCGGAGATTGGATTTCTCCCGGTGAAGCTCAACCACCAACTGCCCGAACCGGTCGGCCATGAACCGCCGCACACCAAACCTCGCAGAGCACCTCCCTCCAAAGAGCAATAGCTCTTGTGCGACACATTTGAGGTGAATTGGAAGGAGTGCGACGTAGTTGACAAAAATAGCTGTAGTGCAACGCTTTATAAGCCCAAATAGCCAAGGCCCACTCGGGCGATTAAAATGGTCGTCAACGGGAGTGAGATTATGTGTAAGACATGTTGGTCCCACTTGACAGAGCATCTAGTTACGGCCCCACTTGGCAGTGCATTAGGTGAGATGTGGCTTCGTGCCTGTCTGAATCAGGTGAGCAGTGACCCGTTGCTCCCTCCTCTTCGTTCTTGGCGGAGAGCCGGTGACGGCGCCATTGTTTTTTTCTCGGTGATAGTAGCGGCAGAGCTGTCGTTCTCGGCAACGGCGGCGGCGGCTGTGGTGAGTAAATCCTGAACCCTTGTCCCGTTCCGCTCCTTGTCGAGTTAGATCTCACTGCACCGCCTCTGTTTCCTATGTTTTTGGTCGATTTGATCCAGATTTGGGTGTGGGGGAGGGGGGCTGACCGCGATGGAGCGGCCAGAGACAACAACGTCGACTAGGTATGTGCATCCTTTCCAACCTATGCGATTTGTGCGTCGTCTGCTTCCGCTAGCTCACACTGCCCGCCATTGACAAACCAGGGTAGGACATTCGAATTCACTGTCGAATTGTTTCCTTCTAAGGCGAAGCTAGGTGATGGTAGCGTGCGAGACATAGAGAGAGATACAATTGTGAAATGGGAGGTTGAATGTGCAGAGGTTGATCCTCAGGAAATACAGAGCATGGAAGAGAGGGCCGTGAGAAATGTCGTGGAAAAAATTGGGGAGAGCATTTTTTGGGGTCCAGAGCAGGAGGTAGCATTGCTACGGTTTGATAATTGGAAGGGTGGGTATATGAGAATTGAGAATGATGAAGAGATGGTTGATGAAATCGATTGGCAAGACGGCTGGGAAAGCAAACAAACAATCTTTCATGCAGAGCTCGTTGATCTGAAATCAGATTCTAAGGTTGGATATGTGCCCTCAAAGTTGGCTTCACAGATGGTAGATGATGATTGGGCTTCACAGAGACAGATAACGCCCATGTTTACGGGTGAAGTGACAGTGATAGGGGAGGTTGATCAAGATGTAGAAGAGGGTTATGATGGTGCTGCAAGGGTTGTTTGTGTTGATTGGAATTTAGTACAATTAGAAAACACTACTGATTTGGTCATTGCACCAATGGCTGACACTGAGATGGCAAAAAAAATTGGCATTCCAGTAGATCCAGTAGATGATCAAGATGAGGAAGAGAGGGATGAATCTAGTTTTCCTAATGATGCTAACAGAGATACTTGTGAATATGTGGATGGACAGCTGATGAAAGATGCTGCAGATGATGTAGATGATGCACATGATGATGAGCTTGTAAGTGTGTATGACAAAGAAAATCTTGTTATTGAAGTAGCCAATTTCTTCCCAAGTATGCAGGAGTTTAGGATGTGTTTCAAGACTTATGCAGTCAAACATGAGTTTGATGCCAAGACTATGTGGACTGACAGAAATAAATTTTATGCAAGGTGGAGAGGTTTTGATGGAAGCGCCAGGCCTTGCAAGTGGAACACATATGCTAGAATTCAACCTGATGGAAGTACCATCAGGGTTAATCAAATCCCAAATCCACATACTTGTATTACAAGTTCACAGAGAGTATCAACCATGACATCACAGCTTTGGATTGCAGAAAAGATCACTCCAATTTTTGCCAAGAAACCAAACACTACAACAAAGAAACTTAAAGTTGACTTGGAAAAGACATACCCTATTAAGGTGAAGTATACCACAGTGTGGAAAGCAAAACAGAGGGCAATGAAATAGAGAGGACGCCTCCCTATTCACCTCAATCAAATGGGATGGCCGAAAGAAAGAGTCGTACTCTAACTGATTTGTTAACGCCATGTTAGATACATCGCGTATATCCAAGGCATGGTGGGGGGAGGCGATATTGACTGCATGTCATGTACTAAACCGAGTTCCCACAAAGAACAAAGAGATAACTCCATTCGAGGAATGGGAGAAGAAAATGTTAAACCTCTCTTATCTACGAACCTAGGGTTGTTTGGCGGAAGTCAATGTGCCAATCTCAAAGAAGCGCAAACTTGGACCAAAGACTGTGGATTGTGTTTTCATGGGATATGCTTTTCGAATCATTGGATATAGATTCTTGGTTGTAAAATCCGAAGTATCTGACATGCATGTCAATACAATCATGGAGTCGAATGATGTGACTTTCTTTGAAGATATCTTTCCCATGAAGTACATGGCTATCTCATCAAGTCAGGAGATGCCTAGTTCATCGAATCAAGAATCAGTTACAATTACTGAACCTACCATTTCGATGGAACACTTTGAAAAACCCGTGGAGGAAAACAATGAAGCTCCTACTAGGAGCAAGAGACAGAGGACTGCAAAATCCTTTGGTGATGATTATTGTCTATCTAATAGATGGCACTCCCAGTTCAATTTCAGAAGCCTATGCATCTGAAGATGCTGACTACTGGAAGGAAGCGGTTCGCAGTGAGATGGATTCCATCTTGGCGAATGAAACTTGGGAGATTAATGATCGTCCCTATGGGTGCAAACCTATAGGGTGCAAATGGGTATTCAAGAAGAAGCTTATGCCAGATGGTACTATTGAAAAGTATATGGCACGGCTCATGGCTAAGGGTTATACCCAAAAGGAAGGTGAAGACTTCTTTGATACTTACTCACCTATGGCGCGATTGACCACTATTCGAGTTCTACTTTCACTAGCCGCCTCACATGGTCTTCTCGTTCATCAAATGGATGTTAAGACTGCTTTCCTAAATGGAGAGTTGGATGAGGAAATTTATATGGAACAACCAGATGGGTTTGTAATAGATGGTCAGGAAGGAAAAGTGTGCAAGTTGTTGAAGTCTTTGTATGGACTCAAGCAAGCACCAAAGTAGTGGCATGAGAAGTTTGAAAGAACTTTAACATCTGCAGGTTTTGTTGTAAACGAAGCTGACAAATGTGTATACTATCGCCATGGTGGGGGCGAGGGAGTTATCCTTTGCTTGTATGTTGATGACATACTGATTTTCGGAACAAATTTAAATATTATTAAGGAGGTCAAGGATTTCATATCTCGTTGTTTTGAGATGAAGGATTTAGGAGTGGCTGATGTCATTCTGAACATCAAGTTGTTGAGAGACGATGATTGTGGGATTACTTTGCTTCAATCTCATTATGTGGAAAACATCTTGAGTCACTTTGGCTATAGTGACTGCAAGCCCTCTCCAACACCATATGATGTCTGCGTGCTACTTCGAAAGAATCGAAGAATTGCTAGAGATCAATTGAAATATTCTCAGATTATTGGCTCGCTTATGTACTTAGCAAGTGCTACAAGACCTGACATCTCTTTTGATGTTAGCAAACTGAGTCCTTTTGTCTCAAAACCAGGAGATGTGCATTGGAAAGCTCTAGAGAGAGTTTTGCGTTATTTGAAAGGCACTGCAAATTATGGAATTCACTACACCGGGCACCCAAAGGTGCTTGAAGGGTATAAAGACTCAAACTGGATCTCAGATGCTGATGAGATAAAGGCCACGAGCGGATATGTATTCACTCATGGAGGTGGCGTGGTTTCTTGGAAGTCTTGCAAGCAAACCATCTTAACGAGGTTAACAATGGAAGCAGAGCTCACAGCACTAGATACAGTTACGGTCGAAGCGGATTGCTTCGTCGGCTCTGGAATGACTTGTGGGTAGTTGAGAAACCTGTACCGGGTGTCCTTATGAACTGCGACAATCAAACTATGATCACGAAAGTGGGCAGCTCAAAGGATAACATGAAGTCATCAAGACACGTTCAGAGAAGGTTAAAGTTTGTCAGGAAAATGAAAAACTCCAGAGTAATTGCATTGGATTATATCCAAATGTCTAAAAATCTCGCAGATCCGTTTACTAAGGGTCTATCATGAAATGTGATAGATAATGCATCGAGGGAGATGGGTATGAGACCCACAATATGAGTTGTTCATAGTGGTAACCTAGTCTTTGTGATCGGAGATCCCGTGAATTAGATGTGGAAGACAAGCTGTTGGTTAACTGAGAGGAGAGTATTCTTACTGTCAATACCACTCCATGAAGATGCAATACTCTCCTAAATCTGCATGGCAGGTTGATGTATATCTTAATGTGTTCTAAGTGGCTCATGTAAGCAGAGATGTTGTCCTGCAGAACATCTTTTGAAGAACACACCTATATGAGTCTGATTGTCAAACGTCGCAATATATGAGAGTAGGGTTCTCTCTAGTAAACTCATGCAAGTTCACGGAGTACGACGCATAAGCTCCACACGCGGGGAAGACCCACGGTAGCCAAGTATCGGTCAAGGCTTTGTGTGAAGCTAGATTCGCAGAAAACTTGCAGTTCAAGGCTCAGTCAACTGTTCAAGTTGCTTACTAGTGTAACATAGATTTCTAGGTGAAAGTTCAACTTAATAGTCTCCACTGCAGTATCGGTATATAAAACAAAGTTTTGGAACCAAAGGCAAATTCCGTGTGCCTCTGGGATCTGGTGGAGGATTGCTGGAATTTTATCTACTTTGGGCCAACCCAATAATAATTTCAGAAATTCCTAATAAATCCTATAGGCCCACTTAGCCCATTCGTGCAAGGCAAGGTGCACTACTAAAGTTTAGTCCCACATTGCTAGTTTACAGGGAGTTGGACCTCTTTATAAGGGAGGCTCTTTCTCCACTTGTACGAGCATGAGAACAAGAGGGACATCCACCCGCGCTCCTCCTCCGCCGCCCGCCTCGCCTCCCCATGACGCGCCGTGCCGCGGGAATAAGCCGAGCCGATGTCTTATTTTTGCCATGCACGACGGGTATACGAAAGGTCAGTCGGAAGCTGAAAACATTTTCTATAGTGGACACTGAATGAACGGCGCGCCTCTTGGGCTGTTGCCTATTCGTTTCATCTTCCTCACTCTCTTCAGCTCCCGGCGCAGCCTCTCACCTCCTTCTCTTGCGCCTATAAAAGGGAGGTTGCTCCTCCCAAAGAGACGCACCAGAACTTCTTCCTCCTCTCGCCCTCGGTTCCATCTCTGAGCTGTTGTTGTCTTCCTCATCCCGGCTTGCGGCGTGCACCACAGGTCGGGACAGTAGGCCTCCGAAACCGCACCACTTTGGGTCATGTACGGGAGAAGGGTGATAAGGTTTTTGGGGAGTGCTCGGCGCGACTACTGGCTGTTTCATCACGGACGATCCGGTCGCCGATGAGTACTTCCCCAACAACGACTTCTTCCCCGACGTCGACAACCTCTTCGATGACATGGCCGACGAGGACATCGCACCCAAGACCGGGGCTTCTGCTGCTGCTTCGTATGTCTCCATGATCTCTCTAGTTTATCTTGTTCTATTCTCTGGCCCGTATGTGTTCTTGCTCTTTCTGTTAGAAACATTGTCACTGTTCTTTGTTCTAGTGTTTGCTCTAAATATGTTAGGTCCTACTTCATATATGCAACTAGTTCTACTGTCTGTTCTATATATGAAGATGCTATTTACCTTCTCTTTGCCAGATCGCATGACTTGCTCTATTACTGCTATATTAGTCATGCTTTATCTAGTATTTCTGTTAATAAAATCACTTGGTAAATTGCTCATATTTCCAACAGTAAGGCCATGAAAGATAGTGCAATCTGACATAGAATAGCACAATGAAAACTAACTGCACAATCATGTCCATCAATAACGTGCTAACTATTTTGATTCCTTTTGTAACTACAGTGGTATAGCCTAGTGCTTGCACACATTATGAGGAACAAGTTTCAACAGCATCTAAATAGAACTCTTAACTAGCAGGTGGAACGGAAGTATCATCACCTCATGTCATGGGCACAGCCGAGGCAGCGTATGTTGTCGATGAAGTCTCGTTCCACCATGGCCTTGGAGCTCTTTTGGAAAAGCTTCTGCGCCCACTCTAGGCTAGTAAGTGGAGTGTAAAAGATTGTGTAGGGAATGACCTTATCGACTTCGCACCCTCGATGCTTACCTTCCTGAGTGGATCTGATCTGGGATCAACCATAACCAACTCAGAGCATGCTCTCAACAGAGCAACTCTAGCTCCGTCCATGAAGCCGATCACACGGAATCCGTAAGCTGGTACGACACAAGTAGGTGACGACGGTGATCGGGGAACGGCGGCGGCGACGAAAGTCGGGGGGTGCGGGGGAGAGTGAGTGAGAGGGAGAGTGAGAGGGTCGGCCGCGCGAGGACGATAAGGTAGAGTTAGTAGCAGTGCGGGTTGAATAAAAGTGCTACTACTACGAAGCATATATATCAGTAGCGCTGGACAAGGATACGCGTTGCTGCTAAGTGGGGCTAGCCATGTGCGCCCAGTTCAAACTTAGCAGCAGTGCGTTGTTCCAAAACGCGCTATTCCTAACAGGGTAGCAGTAGCGCCTTTTACTTCCACGCGCTACTACTGAGTAGCAGTAGCGTGTCATTTTATCCAGCGCTACTGCTAAGATTCTGTGAATAAGGTTTTCCTAGTAGTGGCGGGGACTGCCTCCGCTGGAGGCTCGCACGAGTCAGACCAACGACCAGCTAGACGGGCCAGCGGGGAGCCGTGGCGGCGACCGGAAGCAGCCTAGGGTGGCAGCTGGAAGTAGCCTGTGGTGGCGGCGGCGGGTCGGAACGGGTACGCCGACGGCCAAGCGGGCCAAGGGCAGCAATGGCGATCGGATCCAGGGGCGGTGACGGCCGGTCGGAGGAACAGAACACCGGGCAGCAGGAGGAGGGCGCCGGGTGACGAGGTTACGGACCTAGGGTAGGGTCATAGGCCTGACCAAAGGGCCCTACCCAAGGTCACTATCCTAGGAGATCAAAAGACAAGACCCACGACGGTGGAGACAGTCGACTGAGACGGTCCAAGATGACACTTCACTCGACTGACTCTGGTACCCAGGACGACTCAACTCCACTCGACTGGATCAGGCACTCGACCTCCGAAGACTAAACGCCTCTCGGAACGGCAACGGTCATATATTTACTCACTGTAGTAAACCCCATAACTACCCTTTACTGCAGGCGTTATCAGTAACGCCTGCCTTAATGTACCTTTAAGCCCTTTGTAACGTCGAGCATGGCTGGGGTCTTGGCATACTATATTAGCCACCCCCCTCCTCCAGAACAAGGGTTCGCACCTCTGTAACACATACATACACACATCAGTCGACCAAGCCTCCGGGCACGAGACGTAGGGCTTTTACTTCCTCCGAGAAGGGCCTGAACTCGCAAAACACTCTGTGTACAACCTCGCCATAGCTAGAACCTTGCCTCTCCATTCGTACCCCCTACCCTAACTGTCAGACCTAGAACCACGATAGTTGGCACCCACCGTGGGGCAAGGCGTCTTAGCAACATTTGGTGAAGTTGCAATCCATTCCCCGACCACTTTCATCATGGTGTCAGGCGGCGCTTTAGCGTCGGGCCACGAGATCCGGCTCGGCGCACTGGTCTTCGTCGCCGACGACTCCGCGTGGCTTAAGGAAGCCTCGCTCGACGTTGAGGCTCTACCTACCCGCGGAGCCACTCACTTTCGCGCTTGAGCCGACGGCGTCCTCCTTCTGCACCCGTCGACCCGATACTCATCGTCCATCATCCCCGCTGGACACCGCCGTAAGCGATCCAGTCGCTCGCAGCTCCAGCGGTGGGTAAAACACGCGGTGGCTCGTCAAACGGCCACCCCGCAAGTCGCGGCCATCGAGCCCATGGTTACCTTTACGGGCCGGCCGATCAGTCGACCGGGCTCGAAGATTCCATTTCCGAGTGCGAAAGCAGCGACCCCACGGCGGAAATCCTCATGGTCGATCCGCGCCGTAGCCCGCCAGGTTTTCCTCGCGGGGAGAACGGCGGCAGCGGCGGTGATCGGGCGCACGACAACGACGGTTACATCCCTCAGCCCCTTACCTCCGAGTAGAGAGCTGAGCTCTGTCGCCGCAACAGAGATGCGCTCTTCACCCCCGTCGTGGGAGATTCCCCAGAAGCTTTGGCTCTCGAAGCCACGCGCGTGGCCACCTTGGCCGAGCGCGCGCACCTGGAAAACATCCAACGTTCACTCGACGAACAAGCCCGCCGACTGGCCCCCGAGTCCAGTCGACGGCCGTGGCAATCACGTCAGCGTGAGACTCAAGTGTTCCGCACACCAGTCCAAAACCTCGAAGCCACGGCCCGTATCACAGAGTCGATTCAGCCCTCCCAGTCGGAAGCTGGAAGGGGCCTTCAGCAGATCCGAGCTTTGCTCCGAACGGCTGAAGAGCAAAACGCGGCTGTCTCTCAGTCGCGCAACAGGATTCACAGCAGATCGGTGGCTGCAGACACCGTATGGTCGGCCCACAGTCCAAGATCGCCCCTGAGGCGTGAGGAACGTGGTCCGCGGCACGACCGGCACCCGGGCCGGAACAACGACCCACTCGACTGTCGACACGGACGCAACGACCGCCATCGAGCGCTTACCCCTCCTCCGGGGAGTGGGTCGCACTCGCCTCCGCGGCACGTGGGCAGGCGCCTGCGAGACGACGAGTGTAGGATCCCCCCGGATCCCCGGTGACCGGGCTTTGATGCGAGGTCCATCCTTGTGCAGGGCCGGGTCGACCGTAACCGGGCATCCAGGGACGAGCGAGGCAGAGACCAACCCTCCGGCAGCCGAGTGCCGGACTCCGGGCCCGAGTGCTTCTGCAGCGCAATCAGGGCTGCAGAGATCCCCCCAAACTTCAGGCTGGCGGCCGGAGTAAGCAAATTCACTGTTGAGTCGAAGTCAGACACGTGACTGGAAGACTACCGAGTGGCCGTGCAGATCGGAGGAGGCAACGACGACGTGGCCATGAAGCACCTCCCCTTGATGCTGGGAGGCTCCGCTCGGGCGTGGCTCAACCAGTTAGCCCCCAGGAGCATATACAGTTGGGAAGAGCTCGCTCGGGTGTTCGTTCGGACCTTCGAAGGCACCTGCAAATGACCTGCCGGGCTTGTCGAGCTTCAGCATTGCACGCAGAAGCCGAGTGAAACTTTGAGGGACTACATTCAACGGTGGACCACTTTGCATCACACGGTGGAAAACGTCTCCGAGCACCAGGCGGTGTGCGCTTTCAAGGAAGGCGTGCGCAATCGGGAGTTGAATCTGAAGTTTGGGCGAACAGGCGACATGTCCCCGTCGCGAATGATGGAAATCGCCAGTCGGTACACCAATGGTGAAGAGGCCGATCGGCTCCGTAGCGGCAAGAAACCAGTCGGGCAGGCCGACCAGAATCACAATCGGAAGAACAAGCGTAAGGCCGACCCAGCTGCTCAGGGAGAGGCCGCAATGGTCAACCAGGGGAAGGGCAAAAAGAAAGCCCAAAGGCTCCTGGGCCCCCAAGAAAGGAAAGGGTCAGGCTGGAGATGACATGCTCGACCAGCCGTGTCCCATACACACTAAGAAGGACGAAGAGGGAAACTTGGTGTATCCCAAGCACACCACTCGACAGTGTCGACTCCTGATCCAGAGTTTCCAGAAGGACCAGTCTACTGAGAAAGAGAAGGAGTCAGAAGAGTCCGAAGATAAGGAAGGGGACGGAGGATACCCCCGCATCAACTCCACCTTGGTGATTTTCGGAGACGTCGAGAGCAAGAGCCGACTGAAGATCATCAACAGAGAAGTGAACATGGTTGCTCCAGCGACCCTCACGTTCCTAAAATGGTCGAAGACCCCCATCACATTTGACCAGTCCGATCATCCAGCGCACATCGCCACCCGTGGGCGGCAGGCGTTGGTGGTTGACCCAGTGGTCGAAGGCACTCGACTGACCAGGGTTCTTATGGATGGAGGCAGTGGCTTGAATATCCTGTATGCAGTAAACCTCCGGGATATGGGCATTCCGATGTCCAAGCTAAAGGAAAGTAACATGAGGTTCCATGGGGTAATCCCCGGGAAGAAGGCCGACTCACTTGGTCATATCTCACTCGACGTCGTCTTTGGTGAGTCCAAGAACTACCGAAAGGAGAAGCTGACGTTCGAAGTGGTGGACTTTAGTAGCGCCTATCACGCCATCCTGGGTAGGCCAGCCTACGCCAGGTTCATGGCTCGACCATATTACGTCTACCTCAAGCTGAAGATGCCGGGACACACTGTGTCATAACCATCACTGTGAACCGGCAGAAAGCGAAAGAATGCTTCCAGAAAGGCTCGAAGATCGCCGACGAGCAGATGGCAGCAGTAGAGATGGAGGAGTACCAGAAGCAAGTGGATCCAGGCGACCTGCTAAGGGCAAAGAAGCCGGCTTCCAAGTCAGCTTTTCAGTCGGCCGGGGACACAAAACCCGTGAACATCCACCCCACCGACCCCAACGCAGCGCCGACCCACATCTCCACCATCCTCGACAGCAAATAGGAAGAAGCGCTCATCCAGTTCCTCCGTGAGAACTGGGACATCTTTGCATGGAAACCATCGGACATGCTAGGTGTGCCCAGGGGGCTGGCTGAGCACCATTTGCGAGTCGACCCGAAGGTGAAACCTGTGAAGGAACATCTCCGTCGATCCGCTGCGGAGAAGCGAAAGGCGATTGACGAAGAGGTGGCTCGACTCCTAGCAGCAGAGTTCATCCGCGAGATATACCACTCCGAGTGGCTCGCCAACGTCGTCATGGTCCCCAAGAAGGACAAGTTTCTCCGCATGTGCATCGATTTCAAGCATATCAATCGGGCCTGCCCGAAAGACCATTTTCCTCTCCCCCGTATCGATCAAATAGTCGACTCGACTGCGGGATGTGAGCGTTTGTCCTTTCTAGACGCATATTCCGGATACCATCAGATCCGTCTGTATGGGCCTGATGAAATAAAGACAGCCTTCATCACCCCTTTCGGGTGTTTTTGCTATGTCACCATGCCTTTCGGCCTCAAAAATGCCGACGCCACCTTTATGCGTATGATCCAGAAATGCTTGATAAAGCAAATCAGTCGAAACGTCGAGGCGTACATGGATGACATCTTGGTCAAGTCACGGAAAGGTTCCGACCTACTGACTGACCTTGCTGAGACATTCGCGAACCTCAGAAGTTACGATATCAAGCTCAACCCGTCAAAGTGTACATTCGGAGTTCCTGGTGGCAAGTTGCTCGGTTTTCTCGTTTCCGAACGAGGAATCGACGCCAACCCAGAGAAAGTCGGCGCCATCCTCCGAATGAAATGCCCCGAGCGTTTACACGACGTCCAAAAGCTTACTGGTTGCTTGGCCGCATTGAGTCGATTCATTTCTCGGCTCGGGGAGAAGGCACTGCCTCTCTACCGACTCATGAAGAAATCCGACAAGTTCGAGTGGAATCCCGAAGCCGAAGCAGCATTTGAGGAACTCAAAGCCCTGCTGTCCACCCAGCCGGTGCTCGCTGCCCCAGTCAGCGGAGAGCCTCTTCTGCTGTACATTGCTGCCATCGGGCAAGTCGTTAGTACTGTACTCACGGTCGAGCGGGAAGAAGAGGGCAAGGCATATAAGGTCCAATGCCCGGTCTATTACATATCCGAAGTTTTGACTCCCTCCAAGCAAAGGTATCCACATTACAAAAAGCTCGTGTACGGGATTTACTTGACTGCAAAAAAGGTTGCCCATTATTTCTTGGATCACTCAATCTCAGTCGTCAGCGACGCCCCATTATCAGAGATACTAAACAACCGAGATGCAACTGGTCGAGTTGCAAAATGGGCGATTGAACTTCTTCCGTTAGATATCAAGTTCGAAGCGAAGAAAGCCATCAAGTATCAGGCCATTGCGGATTTTGTGGCTGAGTGGATAGAGCAAGAGCTTCCGACTCAAGTTCAGTCAGACCATTGGACTATGTTCTTCGATGGGTCCAAAATGTTGAACAGATCCGGTGCAGGCGTGGTCCTGATCTCTCCTAGGGGCGACAAGCTCAGCTACGTCCTTCAGATCCATTTTGATTCATCAAACAACGAGGCTGAATACGAAGCACTTTTGTATGGGTTGCGTATGGCCATCTCACTCGGCGTCCGTTGTCTGATGGTCTACGGCGATTCCGACCTAGTGGTGAACCAAGTAATGAAAGAATGGGACGTCAGGAGCCCGGCAATGACCAGTTATTGCAGTGCAGTGCGAAAGCTTGAAAAGAAGTTCGAAGGCTTAGAGCTCCATCATGTGCCCAGAGCAAAGAATCAGCTAGCCGACGATCTCGCAAAAATTGGGTCGACTCGGAGGTCCATACCCAAGAATGTGTTCCTAGAGCATCTGCACACTCCCTCTGTCAAGGAAGACCCCTTCACGGAAGAACCCCCGCAGCCAGTCAGTGCAACCGATCTGACTAAAGTCGAGGTGCCTGCCGTGGTCGACTTGATCATGGAGGTCCTGGTAATCACACCCGATTGGACTGTGCCGTATATATCATATCTGCTCAGGCATGAACTCCCAGAAGATGAAGAAGAAGTGCGCCAAATCGTCCGCCGATCCAAAGCATTCACAGTCATTCAAGGTCAGCTCTACAGAGAAAGCATCACTGGAGTCGCCCAGCGCTGCATCGATCCAGAGGAAGGTCGACTGATCTTGGATGAAATCCACTCGGGGACTTGCGGCCACCATGCTTCCTCTCGGACTATCGTGGCCAAAGCATACCGAGTCGGATTTTACTGGCCCTGCGCCAACGAGATGGCCAAGGATATTGTGGATAAATGCGCGGGGTGCCAGTTCTACTCCAACATGTCGCACAAGCCAGCATCCGCCCTCAAAACCATTCCACTAGTCTGGCCCTTCGCTGTTTGGGGCTTAGATATGGTCGGCCCCTTCAGGACAGGCAGGAGCGGATTCACTCACCTTCTGGTGGCAGTCGACAAGTTCACCAAGTGGATTGAGGCCAAACCCATCAAGAACCTCGAGTCGAGCACCGCCATCAGCTTCATTAAGGAACTAATATTCAGATATGGGGTCCCCCATAGCATCATCACAGACAACGGCTCCAACTTTGACTTGGATGAATTCAGAGCTTTCTGTGCTTCCCAAGGGACGCGAGTCGACTACGCCTCCATAGCACACCCTCAGTCGAATGGACAAGCGGAAAGAGCTAATGGGTTGATTCTCCAAGGCTTAAAGCCACGGCTCATGCGTGACCTCAAGCATGCCGTCGGTGCTTGGGTAACCGAGCTGCCCTCCGTCCTGTGGGGTCTGAGGACAACTCCGAATCGGTCGACTGGCCGTACCCCTTTCTTCCTGGTCTATGGGGTCGAAGCTGTATTGCCGAGTGACTTGTTACGCAATGCCCCCAGAGTAGAACTCTTCTCCGAAGCTGAGGCTGAGCAAGCTCGTTAGGATGCAGTCGACCTTTTAGAAGAGGAAAGAGAGATGGCCCTGATCCGGTCGACCATCTATCAACAGGACCTGCGTCGATTCCACGCTCGCAACATGAGAAGTCGAGCGTTCCAGGAAAGAGACCTGGTCCTCCGAGTGCATCAGAAACGTCCGCACAAGCTCGCCCCAGCATGGGAAGGCCCGTTCATCGTCACTAAGGTGTTGCGCAACGGAGCTTACCACCTCTACATTGTAGCTCAGAAGAAAGACGAACCTCATTCATGGAATGCGGACCTACTCCACCAATTTTTCACTTGAAGCACTCGACGGTCGAGTTGTAATAAAGATTCCCCAATTTGTTTCAAAAGCAAGATATCAATGATTCCCTAACAATTGGTATCCTCTAAATCCCCCAGTGGGTGCTTAGCTGCGGTCCCCCGAGCTACGCCACAAGTACAAAGCGGTTCGGTCCTCCGAACTCCGCCACAAGTACAACGTAGCTTGGAATCGCCTAAGTTATAAACATTCTACTCCGAGTGAAGAGCGACCCTCTCACTCGGGGGCTTAGCTGCGACCCCGTGACTCGCCTAAGTTACAACTATCTACTCCGAGTGAAGAGCAACCCTCTCACTCGGGGGCTTAGCTGCGTTCCTCCGAGCTACGTCACAAATACAAGGCGGTTCGGTCCTCCGAACTCCGCCACAAGTACAACGTATCTTGGAATCGCCTAAGTTATAAACATTCTACTCCGAGTGAAGAGAGACCCTCTCACTCGGGGGCTTAGCCGCGACCCCATGACTCGCCTAAGTTACAACTATCTACTCCGAGTGAAGAGCAACCCTC
>LR738713.1:649868046-649883101 GCA_902687465.1 Secale cereale | reverse complement strand
CTCCGAACTCCGCCACAAGTACAACGTAGCTTGGAATCGCCTAAGTTATAAACATTCTACTCCGAGTGAAGAGCGACCCTCTCACTCGGGGGCTTAGCTGCGACCCCGTGACTCGCCTAAGTTACAACTATCTACTCCGAGTGAAGAGCAACCCTCTCACTCGGGGGCTTAGCTGCGGTCCTCCGAGCTACGTCACAAATACAAGGCGGTTCGGTCCTCCGAACTCCGCCAAAAGTACAACGTAGCTTGGAATCGCCTAAGTTATAAACATTCCACTCCGAGTGAAGAGCGACCCTCTCACTCGGGGGCTTAGCTGCGACCCCGTAACTCGCCTAAGTTACAACTATCTACTCCGAGTGAAGAGCAACCCTCTCACTCGGGAACCCGGCTACAGACGTCGACTCAAAGATTCCAAGCAATCAAAAGAAGAGCGTCAAACCGAAGGATCAAAATCATTTAAAAGCCCCGCAAGGTTCGGGCAAGAGTACTTGGGCCACAGACCCACCAGAGTTTAACGAGTACAAGTCCACGCGGCATTTCGCGGCAAATAAAGTCAATGTATCAAAGTCATGGCTCGGGAGGAGGCGGGCTTGTAGGCGCGACAAATTCGTCCAAATCAATCCCATCAGCGATACGAGTGGCAGCCTCCAAGAAAGTCTCCATGAAGGACTGGAATTGGAGTTCCTTTGTGTTTGTGACCTTCAGCGCAACAAGCTTCCTCTCCTCCACCTCCTTGCAGTGCACACGGACCAAAGCCAGCGCCACGTCTGCTCCTCCCCGGGCAGCCGACTTCTTCCATTCTTGCACTCAGTCGGGGACCTCATTGAGTCGAGTAATCAAGGACTCGAGGTCGTTCTCCTGCACGACTCCCATCCAGAGTGCAGCGTCGATTCGGGCCATCACCGCCTTCAGTCGTCCCAGATAATCAGTGGCCGCAGTAAGGCGAGACTCCAGCCTCAGTATCTTCATGGAAACCTCGTCCTTCACAATGGAGTTGGTGGGGTCCAAGCCTGGCTCGACCCGGCTAGTCTCCTCTCCGAAGTTACGACAGAACTCTGCACCAAGAATAGCAGTCGAATTAGCAGATGCAATACGGGTCGACCAGCCCAATTTCAACCAATCCAAAGAGGACATACCTTCGAGCACGAGGTACCATTTTTTGGTGAGGTCGCCCAGATACGCCTCAAGATCAAGCCTCTTCCGAAACAGAGCCTCATACTTGTCGTTCAAGTCGGCCCTGGACTTCTTCAGCTGAGCCACCTCCTTGTTGGCCGTGTCGAGTGAACCTTTCAGTCGGATAATCTCCGCCTCGAGCGCGCCCACAGAAGCCAGCTTCTTCTCCGCCAGCTCCGACTTCTCCTGGGCCGCCTGCTGCGCCGCCGCCAAGTCAAGATCCTTTTGCTCCAAAGCTGCTCTCAGTTGACCTACCAAGGCCGCCACTGGACAGATGAACATGAAGGAACACTCTAAGCGAAAAGTCAGTCGACAGGAGACAGAAGTAAGTTACCAGCCGCATCATCTTGCGTCTTCTTCAGATGGTCCCGGGCCAGCTGCAAGTCAAGATTGAGCTGGATTTGCTTATGCTCAAGATCCGCAAACTTGGCCCCGAACTCGCAAGATTTCTGCATCAACGAGACAAAGCAAAAATTATAAGACTACAGTCGAGTCAGATCACTCAACCGCAGCCTCGGGGACTACACCCAGTGGGTGCACTGAGCGTGCCCCCACTGGTTTCACTCGACCAAGATCAGTCTGGCATGAGCAAAAAAAACAGCATGGAAGTTCTATAGTAAGACCATGGCCGACTGCAATCAATCGACCACGGTCTCGGGGGCTACACCCAGTGGGTGCACTAAGCGTGCCCCCCACTGGTTTCACTCGGCCGAGATCAGTTCGGCGCGAGCTCAAGGAAGACGGGAAAGAAAAAGAACACCCAGTGGGTGTGATACCTCACAAAACAAAACAAGCAGATTTTTCTCGAAATCAGAAAGTACTCCGACAACATACCTGGACGTTGGCCCGAAGAGCAGAGCTAGCGTCGTAAGCCGCCATGCTGGCCTCATACGCCGCCTTCGTCCGCCCCATCATCACCTCAGCCTGGCGAACGGCCTCTTGTGCCGCCCCCACAGGGTCCTCTGGGAGGTGATAAGTGGAGAAAAGGACAGACGAAGCAGCGGGTGTCGAGCCGGCCGCAGGCGCAGGCGCTGGGTCGACGGCGCGGATCGGCGCTGAGTCAACAGCCGGAGTGGGCGCTGGGATGACAACCGAGGCAGGTGCTGGGTCGACGCCCGGCGCAGACGGCGGGTCGACGACGAGCGCGGTCGACACAGGGACAGCGAATGAGACCGCGGTTCGAGCCGCGTTCTCGGGTTGCTGGGCCCCCGGGCCAGAAGGCGCCTTCCAGCCCTTCCTCCTTGTGCGCCGATAGTCCGCCCCCAGCCGCTCCTCGTCCTCGTCATCGTCCGGCAGCTCTATGACAAGGCGCGGCGCTTCGAATCAAACAGGGAACCAAGTCAATCGACTATCGTCCGCGAAAGAAAAGAAAGACAAAAACGAATCTCATAGAGCCCGTACCCGCTCGAGATGTCGCGGCATCCGCGATCTCCTCGGTGTCTCGACCCCGGTCGATGTCCATCGAGATCGTGGAAGCGGCAGCTCTGGAAGGATTAAGTCAAGAAATGAGTCGACCAAAATTGCAGTCGACACCCAAGAAACGAAGAAAAGCAAGCCCGAGCGACACTTACGTGGAGGCGATGGGTACGTCCACCTTTATCCTTGGCAGGGCCTTCCGGGGCTTGGTGATGGTGACTTTGGGCTGCTTGGGTGTCTTCTCAGCTGGCTCGGGGGTGGTCGTGCGAGTACACTTGGGTGTCCGGGACCCCGAGGGACCCACATGAGGTCGAGCGGCCCCTGGGTCGCTCTTCTCCTTGGTCCGGCGCTCGACATGAGGAGGCGACTCGACCTCCTCCCCACTGCTATACTCCTCACTCTCCTCGGTCTCCTCCTCCGACTTCCACTCGGCGGCGTCGCCCGTGCCCTCCTCGACCTCCTGGCCCGAGTCTCCGTTGGGCAGCGAGTACATCTCTGTATATATCTGCGAAGAAAGGAAGTTCGCCAAATACCAGTCGAAATAATCAATAAAGATCACAAGTCAATCGGCAGATACGTCACTCGGAAGCGGAAGGCTAACCTTGTCTGGCAGGTGGTCGGCGTCGAATGGGATGATCCTCCCCGACCCCCTGGGGTTGTCCTTGTTGGGGAACGTTGCATGGGAAACAAAAATTTTTCCTACGCTCACCAAGATCAATCTAGGAGATGCATCTACGAGGGAAGAGTTGGATCCACATACCCTTGTAGATCGCTAAGCGGAAGCGTTCAAGAACGCGGTTGATGGAGTCGTACTCGCCGCGATTCAGATCGCCGAAGATCCTAGCACCGAACGGACGGTGCCTCCGCGTTCTTCACACGTACAGCTCGGGGACGTCTCCTCCTTCTTGATCCAGCAAGGGGGAAGGACAAGTTAACGGAGAAGTCCAGCAGCACGAGGGCGTGGTGGAGATGGTGGTGGAGGAATTCCAGCAGGGCTTCGCCAAGCACTGCGAACTGGATGAAGATCTTTGTGGGAGAGGGAGGGAAGCGCCGAGGCACGAACGTGTGTGGCTGCCCTCCCTCTGCCTTTCTTTATATAGGGGGAAGAGAGGGGAGGGGGCGCCCCTAGGGTTCCCCCTAGGGGGCGGCGGCCAGGGCAGATGGGGGGGGGGGCGGCGGCCAGGGCTGCGGCCAGGGCTAGGGTTTCCCCCCCAGGCGCCTTGCCCCCCAAGCCAAGGGGTGCGACTGCCCTAGGGGGGAACCAGCCCCCATGCGCAGGTGGGAGGGCCCAAGGGGGGGCGCACAGCCCCGTGAGGGCTGTTGCGTCTCCCACTTATGGCCCATAGGGCCCGCAACTCTTGCCGGGACCCCCCGAAACCTCTTTCGGTCATCCGACGACTCCCCGATGCTCCCCGGAACACTTCCGGATTCCGATCACTCTCATCCTATATATCAATCTTCGTCCCCGGACCATTCCGGATACCCTCGTCACGTCCGGGATCTCATCCGGGACTCCGAACAACCTTCGGTAACCATGCACTGTTCTCACTAACAACCCTAGCGTCACCGAACCTTAAGTGTGTAGACCCTGCGGGTTCGGAAACTATGCAGACATGACCGAGACACTCCCAGATCAATAACCAATAGCGGGATCTGGATACCCATATTGGTTCCCGCACGTTCCTCGATGATCTCATCGGATGAACCACGATGTCAAGGATTCAGGCAATCCCGTATACAGTTCCCTTTGTCTCGTCGGTATGTTACTTGCCCGAGATTCGATCGTCGGTATCTCCATACCTAGTTCAATCTCGTTACCAGCAAGTCTCTTTACTCGTTCCGTAATACATAATCCCGTGACTAACTACTTAGTCACTTTGAGCTCATTGAGATGACGTATTACCGAGTGGGCCCGGAGATACCTCTCCGTCACACGGAGTGACAAATCCCAGTCTTGATCCATGTCAACTCAACAGACACCTTCGGAGATACCTGTAGAGTACCTTTATAGTCACCCAGTTACGTTGCGACGTTTGGCACACACAAAGTACTCCTACGGTGTCAGTGAGTTACATGATCTCATGGTCATAGGAACTTATACTTGACATGCAGAAAACTATAGCGATAACTGATACGATCAAAAAGCTATGTTTAACGTTTGGGTCTCGTCCATCACATCATTCTCCTAATGATGTGATCCCGTTATCAAATGACAACTCATGTCTATGACCTGGAAACCGCGGTCATCTTTGATCAACGAGCTAGTCCTTAAGAGGCTTACTAGGGACACAAAGTTTGTCTATTTATCCACACATGTATTTAAGTTTGCAATCAATACAATTATAGCATGGATAATAAACGATTATCATGAACAAGGAAATATAATAATAACTCTTTTATTATTGCCTCTAGGGCATATTTCCAATAGTCTCCCACTTGCACTAGAGTCAATAATCTAGCATTACAAGGTAATGAATCTAACACCCATAGAGTATTGGTGTTGATCATGCTTACATCGTGGAAGAGGCTTAGTCAACGGATCTGCAACATTCAAATCCGTGTGTACTTTGCAAATGCTTATGTCCTCCTCCTTGACTGAATCGCGGATGGAATTGAATCGTCGCTTTATGTGTCTGGTCCTCTTGTGAAACCTTGGTTCCTTGGCTAGAGCAATGGCACCAGTGTTGTCACAAAACAGAGTCATTGGGTTCAATGCACTAGGCACAACTCCAAGATATGTCATGAACTCCTTCATCCAGACACCTTCCTTTGCCGCCTCCGAGGCAGCTATGTACTCCGCTTCGCATGTAGAATCGGCTACCACGCTTTGCTTGGAACTGCACCAGCTTACCGCTCCCCCGTTGAGAATATATACATATCCGGTTTGAGACTTAGAGTCATCCGGATCAGTGTCAAAGCTTGCATCGACGTAACCCTTTACGACGAGCTCTTGATCACCTCCATAAACGAGAAACATCTCCTTAGTCCTTTTCAGGTACTTTAGGATATTCTTGACCGCTGTCCAGTGATCCATACCAGGATTACTTTGAAACCTTCCGGCCATACTTATGGCAAGGCTGACATCTGGTCTTGTGCACAGCATTGCATACATGATAGAGCCTATGGCTGAAGCATAGGGGATGACACTCATCTTTTCTCTATCTTCCGCAGTCACTGGGCATTGAGTCTTACTTAACTTTGTACCTTGCAATATCGGCAAGTACCCCTTCTTGGATTGATCCATTTTGAACTTCTTCAAAACTTTATCAAGGTATGTACTTTGTGAAAGTCCTATCAAGCGTCTTGATCTATCTCTATAGATCTTGATGCCCAATATGAAAGCAGCTTCACCGAGGTCCTTCATCGAAAAACTCTTGTTCAAATACCCCTTCACGCTATCCAAAAATTCTATATTGTTTCCAATTAGCAATATGTCATCCACATATAATATTAGAAACGCTATAGAGCTCCCACTCACTTTCTTGTAAATACAAGCTTCTCCGTAAACTTGTACAAACCCAAACGCTTTGATCACCTCATCAAAGCGAAGATTCCAACTCCGAGATGCTTGCACCAGCCCATAAATGGAACGCTGGAGTTTGCAAACTTTGTCAGCATTCTCTGGATCGACAAAACCTTCCGGTTGTATCATATACAACTCTTCCTTAAGAAAACCGTTAAGGAACGCTGTTTTGACATCCATCTGCCAAATTTCATAATCGAAATATGCAGCTATTGCTAACATGATTCGGACGGATTTAAGCATCGCTACGGGTGAGAAAGTCTCATCGTAGTCAATTCCTTGAACTTGTGAAAAACCCTTTGCCACAAGTCGAGCTTTATACACGGTGACATTGCCGTCAGCGTCCGTCTTCCTCTTAAAAATCCATTTATTCTGAATGGCCTTCCGCCCTTCAGGTAATACTTCCAAAGTCCATACTTTGTTTTCATACATGGATCCCATCTCGGATTTCATGGCCTCTAACCATTTGTCGGAATCCGGGCCCACCATCGCTTCTCCATAGCTCGTAGGTTCGCTGTTGTCCAACAACATGACCTCCAAGACAGGGTTACCATACCACTCAGGTGTAGTGCGTACCCTTGTCGACCTACGAGGTTCGGTAGTAACTTGATCAGAAGCTTCTTGATCATCATCATTGACTTCCTCTTCAACCGTTGCAGGCTCCACAAAAACATCTTTCTATGCTGCGCTACTCTCTGGTTGAAGCAGAGGTTCAATAACCTCATCAAGTTCTACCTTCCTCCCACTCAATTCTTTCGAGAGAAACTCCTTCTCGAGAAAGGACCCGTTCTTAGCGACAAACACTTTGCCCTCGGATCTGAGATAGAAGGTGTACCCAACCGTCTCTTTTGGGTATCCTATGAAGACACATTTGTCCGCTTTGGGTTCGAGCTTTTCTGGCTGAAGCCTCTTGACATAAGCATCGCAACCCCAAACTTTGAGAAAAGACAACTTAGGTTTCTTACCAAACCATAGTTCATACGGTGTTGTCTCAACGGACTTAGATGTCGCCCTATTTAAAGTGAATGCAGCTGTCTCTAACGCATATCCCCAAAACGATAGTGGCAAATCGGCAAGAGACATCATAGAACGCACCATATCCAATAGGGTTCGATTACGACGTTCGGACACACCATTACGCTGTGGTGTTCCAGGTGGCGTCAACTGTGAAACAATTCCACATTTTCTCAAGTGATTGCCAAACTCATAACTAAGATACTCTCCCCCTCGATCAGATCGTAGGAATTTGATCTTCTTGTTACGATGATTCTCAACTTCACTCTGAAATTGTTTGAACTTTTCAAACGTTTCAGACTTATGCTTCATCAAGTAAATATACCCATATCTACTTAAGTCATCAGTGAAGGTGAGAAAATAACGATATCCACCGCGTGCCGTGACACTCATCGGTCCACACACATCAGTATGTATGATTTCCAATAAGTCACTTGCCCGTTCCATTGTTCCTGAAAACGGGGTCTTAGTCATCTTGCCCATGAGGCACGGCTCGCATGTGTCAAGTGATTCAAAATCAAGAGACTCCAAAAGTCCATCAGCATGGAGCTTCCTCATGCGTTTCACACCGATATGACCCAGACGACAGTGCCACAAGAAAGTGGTACTATTGTTATCAACTCTACATCTTTTGGCATCAATGTTATGAATATGTGTATCATCACTATCGAGATTCAATAAGAATAAACCCCCTACTTTGGGTGCATGACCATAAAAGATATTACCCATATAAATAGAACAACCTTTATTCTCTGATTTAAATGAGTAACCGTCTCGCAATAAACAAGATCCAGATATAATGTTCATGCTCAACGCAGGCACTAAATAACAATTATTCAGGTTCATAACTAATCCCGATGGTAATCGAAGAGCGAGCGTGCCGACGGCGATCACATCAACCTTGGAACCATTCCCCACGCGCATCGTCACTTCGTCCTTCGCCAGCCTCCGTTTATTCCGTAGTTCCTGTTTAGAGTTGCAAATGTGAGCAACCGAATCGGTATCAAATACCCAGGCACTACAACGAGAGTTGGTAAGGTACACATCAATAACATGTATATCACATATACCTTGCTTGTTGTTGTTGTTGGCCCCCTTCTTGTCTGCCAGATACTTGGGGCAGTTCCGCTTCCAGTGGCCGTTCCCCTTGCAATAGAAACACTCAGTCTCTGGCTTGGGCCCAGCCTTGGGTTTCTTTACTGGATGAGCAACTGCTTTGCCACCCTTCTTAGAGTTACCCTTCTTGCCCTTGCCATTTTTCTTGAAACTGGTAGTTTTATTGACCATCAACACTTGATACTCCTTCTGGATGTCTGCCACAGCGACTTTCAGCATTGAAAACAGCTCGGCGATGGATTTGTTCATCCCTTGCATGTTATACTGCTGCACGAAGCTCTTGTAGCTAGGTGGGAGTGACTGGAGAATTCTGTCAATGATAGCCTCCTCCGGGAACACAAGTCCCAGATCAGCTATGCGGGTATAGTACCCAGACATCTTCAGTAAGTGCTCACTGACAGACGAATTCTCCTCCATCTTGCAAGCAAAGAATTTATCGGTGGTCTCATACCTCTCGATCTTGGCATTCTTTTCAAAGATGTACTTCAACTCCTGGAACATCTCATATGCTCCATGACGTTCAAAACGCCTTTGAAGTCCTCCTTCCAAGCTATACAACATGGCACACTGCACTACTGAGTAGTCATCCGAACGCGACTGCCAGGCGTTCATAACGTCCACAGAGGTTGGAGCGGGGGGTTCACCTAGCGGTGCACTTAGGACATAAACCTTTTGGGCAGCTGTGAGGATGATCCTCAGATTGCGGAGCCAGTCCACAAAGTTGCTCCCATCATCTTTCAGCTTAGTTTTCTCTAGGAACGCATTAAAATTCAGGGGAGCTACTGCGCGAGCCATCTACAACAAAAGATTTGCAAAGACATCTTAGACTATTGTTCATGATAAGTGAGTTTTTAACTAATCAAATTACTTATAACTCCCACTCAAATTGACATCCCTCTGGTCATTCGAGCGTGGCATGATCCAAATTCACCAACCCAAGTCCGATCATCACGTGAGATGAGGTGGTGTTAATGGTGAACATCTTCATGTTGATCATATCTACTATATGACTCATGCTCGACCTTTCGGTCTTCCGTGTTCCGAGGCCATGTCTGTACATGCTAGGCTCGTCAAGTCTAACCCGAGTGTTCTGCATGTGCAAAACTGGCTTGCACCTGTTGTATGCGAACGTAGAGTCTATCACACCCGATCATCACATGGTGCTTCGAAACGACGAACCTTCGCAACGGCGCACACTCGGGGGGAACACAATTTTATCTTGAAATTTTAGTGAGGGATCATCTTATAATGCTACCGTCGTCCTAAGCAAAATAAGATGCATAAAAGGATTAACATCACATGTAAATCATAAGTGACATGATATGGCCATCAACTCGTGCTTTTGATCTCCATCTCCAAAGCACCGGCATGATCTCCATCGTCACCGGCGTAACACCATGATCCCCATCATCATGATCTCCATCATCGTGTCGCCATCGGGGTTGTCGCGCGCCCACCATGCTCTTACTACTATAGCTACCGTTTAGCGATAAAGTAAAGCATTACATAGCGCTTAATGATTGACACGCAGGTCATACAAAAATTAAAGACAACCCTATGGCTCCTGCCGGTTGCCGTATACATCGACATGCAAGTCGATATTAACTATTACAACATGATCATCTCATACATCAAATATATCTCATCATGTCATTGGCCATATCATATCACATACATACCCTGCAAAAACAAGTTAGACGTCCTCTAATTTGTTGTTGCATGTTTTACGTGGCTGCTATGGGTATCTAGCAAGAACGCTTCTTACCTACGCAAAGCCACAACGGTGATATTTAAGTTGCTATTTAACCTTTTACAAGGACCGCCTTTGTCTATTCCGATTCAACTAAGATAGGAGAGACAGACACCCGCCAGCCATCTTATGCAACAAAAGTCGCATGTCTGTCGATGGAACCGGTCTCATGTACGTGGACATGTAAAGTTGGTCCGGGCCGCTTCATCCCATAATACCGCTGAATCAAGAAAGACCAAGGAGGGAAGCAATCTAAACATCAACGCCCACAAACCCCTTTGTGTTCTACTCGTGAAAGCATCTACGCAAGAACCTAGCTCATGATGCCACTGTTGGGGAACGTTGCATGGGAAACAAAAAAATTTCCTACGCTCACCAAGATCAATCTAGGAGATGCATCTACGAGGGGAGAGTTGGATCCACATACCCTTGTAGATCGCTAAGCGGAAGCGTTCAAGAACGCGGTTGATGGAGTCGTACTCACCGCGATTCAGATCGCCGAAGATCCTAGCACCGAACGGACGGTGCCTCCGCGTTCTTCACACGTACAGCTCGGGGACGTCTCCTCCTTCTTGATCCAGCAAGGGGGAAGGAGAAGTTGACGGAGAAGTCCAGCAGCACGACGGCGTGGTGGAGATGGTGGTGGAGGAATTCCAGCAGGGCTTCGCCAAGCACTGCGAACTGGATGAAGATCTTTGTGGGAGAGGGAGGGCAGCGCCGAGGCACGAACGTGTGTGGCTGCCCTCCCTATGCCTCTCTTTATATAGGGGGAAGAGAGGGGAGGGGGCGCCCCTAGGGTATCCCCCTAGGGGGCGGCGGCCAGGGCAGATGGGGGGGGGGCGGCGGCCAGGGCTGCGGCCAGGGCTAGGGTTTCCCCCCCCCCCCAGGCGCCTTGCCCCCCAAGCCAAGGGGTGCGGCTGCCCTAGGGGGGAACCAGCCCCCATGCGCAGGTGGGAGGGCCCAAGGGGGGGCGCACAGCCCCATGAGGGCTGTTGCGTCTCCCACTTATGGCCCATAGGGCCCGCAACTCTTGCCGGGACCCCCCGAAACCTCTTTCGGTCATCCGACGACTCCCCGATGCTCCCCGGAACACTTCCGGATTCCGATCACTCTCATCCTATATATCAATCTTCGTCCCCGAACCATTCCGGAGACCCTCGTCACGTCCGGGATCTCATCTGGGACTCCGAACAACCTTCGGTAACCATGCACTGTTCTCACTAACAACCCTAGCGTCACCGAACCTTAAGTGTGTAGACCCTGCGGGTTCGGAAACTATGCAGACATGACCGAGACACTCCCAGATCAATAACCAATAGCGGGATCTGGATACCCATATTGGTTCCCGCACGTTCCTCGATGATCTCATCGGATGAACCACGATGTCAAGGATTCAGGCAATCCCGTATACAGTTCCCTTTGTCTCGTCGGTATGTTACTTGCCCGAGATTCGATCGTCGGTATCTCCATACCTAGTTCAATCTCGTTACCTGAATCCTTGACATATGACGTATTACCGAGTCACTTTGAGCTCATTGAGATGACGTATTACCGAGTGGGCCCGGAGATACCTCTCCGTCACACGGAGTGACAAATCCCAGTCTTGATCCATGTCAACTCAACAGACACCTTCGGAGATACCTGTAGAGTACCTTTATAGTCACCCAGTTACGTTGCGACGTTTGGCACACACAAAGTACTCCTACGGTGTCAGTGAGTTACATGATCTCATGGTCATAGGAACTTATACTTGACATGCAGAAAACTATAGCGATAACTGATACGATCAAAAAGCTATGTTTAACGTTTGGGTCTCGTCCATCACATCATTCTCCTAATGATGTGATCCCATTATCAAATGACAACTCATGTCTATGACCTGGAAACCGCGGTCATCTTTGATCAACGAGCTAGTCCTTAAGAGGCTTACTAGGGACACAAAGTTTGTCTATTTATCCACACATGTATTTAAGTTTCCAATCAATACAATTATAGCATGGATAATAAACGATTATCATGAACAAGGAAATATAATAATAACTCTTTTATTATTGCCTCTAGGGCATATTTCCAACAGTCCTTGTTCCCGGTGATGCTCTTCAAGCACCGCACCACGTACTCCGGGTCGGCCGCCTCCGGGTGGACTCGCGACGAGTCGTCAATGCCGGAGTACAGCCACATCGGGTGGTCCCGGGCTTGAAGCGGCTGAATCGTCCGCGTGATGTACACCTCAAACAAGTCCATCCCCGTGACCCCCTCACAGACTAGCTGGACGACCCTCTCCATCAGCATGTCTACCTCGGCCCTCTCGTCCTTGCTCACTACCATGGAAGGAGGCGGGCTGGCTCGACCTAGGGTAAATGGAGGAAGGCCAGTCGACTGACCCGGAGTCGGACTGTCCCTGTAATAAAACCAGGTCGACTGCCAACCCCGGATCGACTCCGGAAGGTTCATGGGAGGGAAGGCGCTCCTATTCCTAAGCTGAATCCCGAGCCCGCCGCACGCCTGGAGGACGTGCATCTTGCCGTCACTCGGGTTCACTCTCTTGACAGTCTGGGAGCGGCAGGTGAAGATGTGCTTGAATAAGCCCCAGTGCGGTCGGCAACCGAGGAAGTTCTCGCACATAGAAACGAAAGCGGAGAGAAAGGCGATGGAGTTGGGCGTGAAATAATGCAGTTGAGCCCCGAAGAAGATCACAAATGCGCGGAAGAAAGGGTGCGGAGGAGTAGAGAAACCTCGGTCGACGTGGGTGGCATGGAGTACACACTCACCCGCCTGCGGCCGGGGCTCGAGCTCTCCTCCCGGCGACCGCCAGGAGCCGCCGGCAATCAGCCCCTCCTCCTCCATCTCCTCCAAGTCTTCCACCACGACAGTGGACCGGATCCAATCCCCCTGGATCCATCCAGCGGGGAGTCCAGACCTCGACGACGATCCGACCCGGCCGGCTCGCCGCCCCTTCCCCGATGCCGCCTTCTTGGAGCGCTCCATGGCCGCGGTCTTGTCCTTCACCATGGCTCGCGAGGTGGCAGTTGCGGCGGAGAGAAGCGGGAAGGATTGGGGACGCGGCAGAGAAGCAAGGGCGCTGCGGAGAAGACAGGGCGAACGTGGGAAGGCCAGGTGCACAGTACCCCCCACAGCGGACTTGGCGCGCTCTTATAACAGCTTGGTCGAGTGGCTGACCGGTGGCCCCAGGCGATCATATCCGATCCCGTAACAAGCGCGGAAGCGATACGTGGCGAAAAAGGGGGCGCGGGAATCGAGGCGTTCGAACCGCACCCCTCCGATTGATGCGGCACACCCCGTCCCGCGCGCTTCCCCAAATTTTGAAAGCCCCGCCGAATCCGGCGGACAAGAGGCAACCGATTCCGTCGAAAACGGCACGCGCTCATGGCGCCCGACGCCTGGCGCAAAACTCAGTCGACGCAGGACACCCAGTCGACGCAAGACGTCCAGTCGACGCAAAGGCAACTGGTTCACCAATGGCTTCAGAATCGATCGAGGCGACCAAGACACAACTGAGGGCCAGAGTCACGAGCCTCAGAGCAATCCGCCCTACGGACGACGAATGAAGACCAGAGCTTCCCTCAGCATCCCCTTGCTCAAGCCCCGATCCATTCGGGGGCTACTGGCGAGGTTACGGACCTAGGGTAGGGTCATAGGCCTGACCAAAGGGCCCTACCCAAGGTCACTATCCTAGGAGATCAAAAGACAAGACCCACGACGGTGGAGACAGTATACTGAGACGGTCCAAGATGACACTTCACTCGACTGACTCTGGTACCCAGGACGACTCAAATCCACTCGACTGGATCAGGCACTCGACCTCCGAAGACTAAACGCCTCTCGGAACGGCAACGGTCATATATTTACTCACTGTAGTAAACCCCATAACTACCCTTTACTGAAGGCGTTATCAGTAACGCCTGCCTTAATGTACCTTTAAGCCCTTTGTAACGTCGAGCATGGCTGGGGTCTTGGCATACTATATAAGCCACCCCCCTCCTCCAGAACAAGGGTTCGCACCTCTGTAACACATACATACACACATCAGTTGACCAAGCCTCCGGGCACGAGACGTAGGGGTTTTACTTCCTCCGAGAAGGGCCTGAACTCGCAAAACACTCTGTGTACAACCTCGCCATAGCTAGAACCTTGCCTCTCCATTCGTACCCCCTACCCTCACTGTCAGACCTAGAACCATGACACCGGGTCCGGGCGAGCAGAGAGCAGGGCGCCGGTCTGCAGAATCCGGGAGTGGCCAAGAGGAAGACAACCAGCGATAGACGGGGACAGATGCAGATGGGCTGGGGCGGCCGGAACCGAGAAGGGGACGACCGGAGACGAAGTAGGCTAGGAGCGGGGCGCACGGAGTTGCATCGTGCGAAAGAGCGAGGCTAACCTAGCATCTGATATCATATTGGATAAATAAGCACTAGTATTGACAGAGGGCCAAAGACCCATACATATACATGTGTGGTAAAGTACACAAAACCCCCTTATACAATGGGATATATAAAGAGAGGACTATACACATCTAACATATGTACCGCTAGCGTGCATCTCCACTGGTGAGTTCATTTTCATAACTGGTGAAGTCTGCGGGAATGAAGTATATAAGTAATATAACACAGGATCAGGTTGGGATGCCAGAGGATTTAGCCGCGTAAATGAACACAGAAAAGGAAAAACTCACTATCTTAGTACGCCTTTCCTCATAGTTCTCGGCTGCTTCCCTGTCGAAAAGAAGCCTCATGTACTGCCGAACAAATAGATGCACGGGGCAGCTTGCTGGTACATAATTCCTAAGCATATTGGTTCGCACTTTCACCGCGCAGCGTACTTCTCGTCTTTGAACAGATTTTTTCATTGAAATGTGGTTTTGCCCATTTCATTCTTGTTTCATAGACTTGAGTGAGGTAAGGGTGTTCCTGCAGACCATGTGCTTCGATCTCTGTTTTTTAGTCGCTCAACTAGTCGTCTTCCAGGGTCGACTCAACCTCTCGAATCGACTCTTGGGATGAGTCGAGGACTAGTCACGACTCACGACTAGTCTAGAGTCGACC
>LR738713.1:649801052-649845286 GCA_902687465.1 Secale cereale | reverse complement strand
CCCCGGCATCCCCCAGGTGCGTGGCCATCTCCGGCCGCCTCCTCCAGATCCTCGCCGACCACGGGCCCCTCACCGTCGCCAACACCTGGAACCACGCCAAGGTACGACCCCTAGCGATTGAGCTCCATGTATCGCTGCTGCTTTGTTCGTCCATGGCCGCCCAGTATATTTGATGCAGTAGTGGTATTAAGAGCTCGATGTATTGCAGCTTGGCCTCTGCCTGTAGTTCCTTAATTGATCAGATGATGCTTAGACCAGGAAAGATTGTAGTTTTTGTAGTGCCTTGGATTCTTGCATTTGGGGAGAAAATCAAATAGATAGTTTTCCCCTTCTTGGCGCCTAGCCGTACTCTTGGTAGTCTGTTACAGACTAGTGTCTTAGCATGAGTATTTGGATGCTAGTATGAAATTTCTGCAATTAAGGTTAATATCGGGCATCATTTAGGCCACCGAACAACCTGAATGTCGTCTTCCGACAGCTAGCTTGTCTAGGTACATATTTTTAATTTATAAAGTTGATGTGCAACATGTTGATTGCTGCTAGTTTTGTGGTGGTTTTGTGGTTGTTTTGTGGTGGCTTTTGACTTTTGAGTGTTGATTGCTGCTAGTTGCAGTTGATCTGTGTGTAAATATGGTTGCAGGCTGCAAGATGGGGGGTTTGGGGATGGGAGCATGCTTGCTAATTGAATTCAGATATATGCTTCCTGATTGTGTTTTTTGTTGTTAAACTATGCTTTGAGGCATCTTCAAATTCCTTGATACGGATGCCGTTTTGTCGTGCAATTGCCCAGATGCTGCTGATTGATGTTGGTGTTGCCATTTTGCCAATTATGTTGCTAACATGAAATTTGAATCCTTTTTGCTCCGATTATCACTAGTACTGATCATGCTTTGATCTAGTTCTTCCTTCAATCATGGGTTGAGTTAAATGAAATTGAGATACTTTGATATGAATTTGCATAGGTGGTACTGTTTGGTTTCTGAATGCAAAAACATGGGCATCTATCTGCAATGCTCTGCTTCAGGAGCAGGACCTAAGATTTCCCGCTGCTTGCACACATTGGGAACACCTGCAGGTTTACTGAGATCATCTTTGTCAAGTAAAGCATTTTTTTCTCTTCGTGCGATTTTCAGCAAGAGAGTACACATTGTTACTTGCGCAAGAGCTTTTTCTTCAACTCATTAGCCTGCCCAAAAGAAAAGAAAAACATCATCGTAAGGGATAATGCAGGCAACAACCGCAACATGTTGCACATCTGTTAGTATGTACCTTCGTTTAGGCCACCGAACAACCTGAGTCCCTTAGTGGTGCCACAGCTAGCTTGTCTAGGTACATATTTTTAATTTATAAAGTTTAATCTCTTTGAAACATAGGAAATGTCGTCTTCCGACGACGATAGGATCCCGGATGCTCCTGGTGCGGTGACGACCGGGGTCTGTGCGACAGGCCTCACCTGGTAGACGGTCGTTACTTCAGTATTAAGCTCGATGAGACCTTCGATGTCGAAACGGTACGCAACGACAAGTCTTGTTTCGTAATTAATTAAGCACGATTTCTAGCTACTTCAACGTGTAAGTAATTAATTTTCTTCTTTTACATGCAACTAGTTTATCCCGTGTCATGCAAGACGCTATGTCTTGGAGAGGATGGGATTTGAAGATCATGAAACTTCGGAGACAAAGCAAATTCAACTAAGGACCATGCATAATGTTGATTTAGAAGTGGATTTGTACAATTCAGATAACGTAACCACTTTTGGTTGCAAGAATTGGGAATCATTTTGCAAGATATATGGTTTTTATGAGGGTATGCTTCTCACCATGGATCTTGGTAATTCGGATTCCATCGCCGAAGATGATTTGGACATTTGGGTCCTTGTTGACGATATGATTCCAATTCTACCGAGAAGTGAGTTTATCAAACATAGTTATTTAGTAATTTATATTGTTTATTTCAAAATAGTTGACAACTTATTTCCATTGATAGGTTATTTTGATTATTCAAATAATGTGAGAATGATGCTAGACAGAACCTACTACACCCCTGGCTCAGAATGTACTTATAAGGACAAAGAGCAGATCATCTTCTTTTATTCATTTCTTCTGGATTACATTCAATATCGCAATATTGATCCACATTATAGTCAATACGTCCCACTAGTGCACGTCTTGAACTACGTTAATATCAATGGAGATACCATGGTAAGATTTTTTTACTATTACGACATTCGTGCATGTTTTGCATTAGTTCTTCTCGAACTGAACTACAATGCTAACTACGAAGTCTTACTATATGTTTTGCAACAGATTCTCCCTAGTGACTGTGTGCCTCCTGTCATGTTTCAATCTGGTCAACTACAAGTTTTAAACATTCTGCCAGGTGAACCTACAAATCACACGTGTCCATATCGGATTTCTTCTAAAAATGAAGGAATGAGAATCAAAGAATGGCGAAAAATAACGAAAACTCGTAAGGAGGTACTTGGAAGCAATAGAGTTTCAAGGGCAAGAAATGGAGACATGATAATCTGCGTTCTCCATAATGGCCCTTTAAATCTAATTGATTTAGAGACAAACGCCATCTTGTTTTATGCCATTTTATCTTAGAAAATTGCTACGTAGTAGAAGTTGTATGGTCGATAATGATGTGTAAGACTTATTATTTAATACCAATGTTGAGTTTTTATTATTATTATGATCGATGATGCATGATGCTAAGTTGTTCTATGAGCTATTATATACTCCCTCCGTTCCGATTTACTCGTCGTGGTTTTAGTTCAAATTTGAACTAAAACCACGACGAGTAAATCGGAACGGAGGGAGTAGATTCTAATAGTTTCGATGTGCGTACCATATATGTTGGCTCCACGAGAAATTATATTTATATATATGCATAACCTGTGCAAAAAACAGAAAATAAAAAAAACCTAATATTCATACTAATGGCGCATCACAGCAGAGTGCGCCATTAGTATGCCAAAGCACCTGGCTACACATGGCCCCTGGGAGGCATACTAATGGCGCACCACTGTGCATACTAATGGCACATCTGTGGTGCGCCATTAGTAAAGTATACTAATGGCGTGCTAGTAATGGCGCACCCCTAATGCGCCATTAATGGCCAAACTAGGTGCGCCATTAATAGGCCTTTTCCTAGTAGTGACTACTTCCTGTTGGCAACGTGAACGACAACTTTGACAACGACCGCCTCGAGAACGTCTACTTCCACTACTTCCACTACGTCCCTCGACGACTTGAACCCCTCCGAGAACGAATGTTTCGAAGGTATAACCCCGAGACGTTGACCCGTGGAATGCTCGTGTTGTATGAGATGTTTCACTTGTGTGCTCCGTGCTCGAATCGTCTTTTGTCTTGCTCCTTGGTTGCCTCGTCACCGACTCGTGGGAACCCGATGACGGGATCACCCCACCTTTCATCTTGTTTGACTCGCTCATGCCACCTTTTCTTTTGCTCCGGTCTCTCAACGAGTTACCAGAACCGAGATGTTGCCGATGCATCACTTTCAGATCGTTGCCGTGGCACCCTTTTCCTTCCACCACGGTGACAATACTTCATATCTCTTCATGTTAACTTTTACTAAAATTGCATAAACTTGATCATGTCATCCGCATCATGTTAACAACATTAAAATGTGTGAATTGTTGTTTGCTTAAAATTGCTAAACATGCACATGGGGATTTTCCGGAATTGTTGTTGTCATTTCCGGCCTCATTTAAATTGCCTAGAAAGTTAGTTTACTTTTGATTCACCTCTTGCCATGTTAACCAACATTTAATCTTGTCTTGTAAATAAACGAGAGTCAACTAAATAAATAACATGTGGTGTTTCGTCAATATGCAACTCGTTGCATATTGAGCTCCACTTAACTTGTAGTACTTGTTTGTGCACTTTGCCATGCCATGCATATTTAAAACATGACATGCATCATGCTTGCTTGTGCATCATGACATGCTTATGATTGTGTGTTTACCGTGTTGTTTGCTTCTTTCCGGTTGCTTCTCTTGTTAGCTTCGGTTTCGTTCCGGAGTTGTGAGGATTCGCTCGACTATGTTGCTCCGTCTACTTCATGGACTTGTTCTTCTCCCTCGCGGAATCCCAAGCAGGATGATCATACCCTTGGATACCTTTACTACCATTGCCAAGCTTAGTTGTCTCGATGCTATCGTTACATGTCGCGCTACCCATCTTTTATGTCAGCCTCTCCTTGTTGCCATGAAACCTCTAACCTTTTGACACCTTCCTAGCAAAACCACTGTTTGGCTATGTTACCCGCTTGCTCAGCCCCTCTTATAGCGTTGTTAGTTGCAGGTGAAGATGAAGATCGTTCCAGGAGGGAACTTGTTATTGGAATATCACAATATCTATTATTATTATTAACACACCTATATACTGGGCATGGGTGGAAGGCTTGGCCTTTTGCTCGGTGTTTTGTTCCACTCATGCCACCTTAGGCGCCGATAAACCGGCATTATGTTCCTTGATTTTGCGTTCCTTACACGATGGGTGGATGGGGACCCCTTGACAGTTCGTCTTTGAATAAAACTCCTCCGGCAAGGCCCAACTTTGGTTTTAATTTGCTCATAATAACAACTTAATTAATTAATTAAATTGCAGAGGGAGTTAGCGCTACCCGAGGATTCTTTCTACATAGCAGGGGGGGCCAGTGCTAATGGTGTTGGTCCCAAACGGGGAGACTGCGGGGCCACCACGGGGAAACTCGAGGATTGGCTCCCGTAGGATCACCTATCCGGATGTGGCCTGAGACGAGATACGCGCGGCTACTATCAGGGTGTCGACACACTGGGAGGTCTTGCTGGACTTGTTTTACCATTGTCGAAATGTCTTGTGCAACGGGATGCCGAGCCTGATCGGTTTTCCCTAAGATAAGGGGTGATGATATTATATTTATCACTCCAGCTAATCGTGAGAGCTTGTGATGGGCTAAGTTGGGACACCCCTGCAGGGTTATAATCTTTCGAAAGCCGTGCCCGCGGTTATGTGGCAGATTGGAATTTGTTAATGTCCGGTTGTAGAAAACTTGACAGAGGATCCGAAGTAAAACACACAACTGTGTGAGTAACCGTGACTATCTTTTTTCACTTTGAGAAGAGAACACGGTGGGGTTATGTTTGACTCGTATGTAGTTCAGGATCTTTAGCGATCACTTCTAGTTGCGACCGTTTTGCGTAGATGCTCATCTTATTCTTGTACTCGTAAGTTAGCCACCATATTATGCTTAGCCGCTGCTGCTACCTCACCACTTTACCTCTTCCTACCCATAAAGCTTTGCTAGTCTTGATACCCATGGTTATGGGATTGCTGAGTCCTCGTGGCTCACAGATACTACAACACCAGATGCAGGTTCAGCCGAGATTGATGCAGGAGATGGATCAGAACTTCCGGGAGTTCCATGAAGAGAGTGGCCGTTTGCTTGTGACGTTCGACGATCAGTAGTGGTTTCTACTAGGGGCGATTCGGACCTGTGGCTTTATGTTTTGGTATCTTTCTTTTGGATCTTCGCCCGTAGTCGGGTTGTGATGTTTTGAATGATGTTTTGCTTATGTAATGTATTGTGTGAAGTGGCGAGTGTAAGCCAACTATCTCCTTTTACAATTTCATCCCTATTTTTACATGAGTCGTGCAAAGATACCACACTTGAGATCATTCCAGAATGGGCTATACCTTTAAGTCGTGCCTCGACACGTAGGAGGTATAGTCCCATCCTGGGCATTACAAGTTGGTATTCAGAGCCTTCTCCGACCTAGAAGCCCCACTGATTGATCGAATCGTTGACGGTTGAGTCTAGGCACACACTTGAAAATATTTTGAGTCCTATATATATATATATATATATATATATATATATATATATATATATATATATATATATATATATATATATATATATATATATATCGGAGAGTAGGATTTCTTTTGCTCCTCATCTCTTTTCACTCTGGTGAGGACTCCTGACGATTATTTTTATCTCTTCTACTCTCAAAAATTCACCAATTTTTTTTAGGATCTCGCGAGTATTGTTCGGATTGTTCCGATGTCTTTGTGACGAGAATATTGTTCTCGATGCCTCCTGTCATTAGGGGTGGCGGCAGTGTCCCGGGGAGTTGAGCTCCGAGGTGTTGTCGTCACAAATATATCGCAGCAGTTCTGGAATACTTAAGACGGCCGACATCGAAAACTCTCCTATGCGGTTAGTGGCGAGATAACCCCGACATCACCCAATACTGGGGAGGTAGTTCGGGAGTATTGCCATAGCTTGTATAGTAGATGCGTTTCGAAGGTCCGAGGTAAACGGTTTCCGGAAACAACTGGTTATGTGTTGAAGGATGGATACAGCTGGATGTAGGTTTAGAGTTGAGTGCGCGGTGCTTCCCCTGTATCCCCAACACCTGATTGCATAACTGGAAACTTTCGGAAATTAATAGGTGGGTTCATCCAGTAGTTCGTAGGCATTCTTCCAACGAATGCATGATATGAAGTTCGGGGTTCTACATTGAGTGAAGTGGTTTATGGGCGTTTCTTCCGATCGGGAGTTGCATCTTAAAGGGTCCTTGGCTATGCTGATCCGGGGATTGCAAAACCCTTTTGTAACACGTCCCATGAGCTTTAAGCACGAATATGTCGAACGAAGCTTCTATCTTGTATTTGTTCTTCTGCTCCTTCTTGTTTTATTTACCTTTTGTTCTCCCAAGTGGCTTCTCGACAAGTTGATGTACCTACGGAATTCATTCGTTCAATTCTCTGTTCGGATGCTATTGTGATGATTCTGTTGCAACATATCTATCCTTTGTTTTTGTTTTGATTCTGGTATTCGAGTTGCTTCGATGTCAAGTGTTGATTCCATACCTTTCCTAATCGGTGTTCTCATATTTCTATGGGAGTGCTAGTCCTTCTTAATCATCAAGATGGTCATGTTAAATTCTTTTTCAACCGGTGTCCATTTTTGTTCGTCTCAAGTTGTCTTTGTTTTTCCCACCCTCCCACCCTTCTTCTTCTTGGAGTCAGAAATTCTCAAATGAAATATCCATTTTATTCATGTGATATTTCTTCATTCTTTTCTTTCAATGTTATTATCCGGTGATTCTCGTGAAGATGCTCAAGAGTTTCAAGTTTATCGTTCTCCATTCTTGTTTCTTCTCCGGTGGAATAAATTCAAGCCTTGGTCATGGTCATATCTCTTCCTTTTTGTTTAACATGTTTTTTCCCATGTTGGAATTTCTTATCCGTAGTCTCTCTTGCTGATTCAACTCTCTCTATGTTCATATCCGGAGTGTTCAAGATATCTTAGAAGATTCACATTTTCCATTCTCAATTTGTTCAAGCTATTTTGAGGATTGTTATCTTATTCAAGCCATTTAATTCAACCGGTGCAATATCTCTTAAGCAATCTTTTCAACGGTGATTTCTTTTGAGTGGGCCCTAACCCACAGGTCTTTTCCAGGATCTTACCTGACTCTTCTAATTTCTTTTCCGGAGTATCTTGAATTCTTCATGGCATTTCTCGTCTTCACTCTCAATATTTGAAGATCGGAGAAGAGTTTCTCTTAAATCCTGGCCCGTTCTCTTGAAGATTCGTGGTTCTAGCTTCATGCCATCCTCATTATTATTTCGATCACGAGGATTCTTTTTATACCCGTCCGAAGCATTTCGTGAATTCTTCCCTTTGTGATCCTCTGAAGGCCATCATTTCAGAAGATTTCTTCGTTCTCAGTTTTCAACTTCGTCCTCCAAATATTCTTCATTGATGTCTCTTCGTTCGTCTCCATATTTTTACGGTGGTTCTTTCAAGATTACCCTTCCGTTGTTATCGTATTATTTCACTCATTATTTTCATAATCCTACCGGTGCTTTGTTGTATAATTATCCAAGCTTGTGCGAGATCTCTCTTAATTCTTTCCAACGAGAATAAGTAGTATGCTGATGGCTTCTCACCCCTCGTTGGTTACCCCAAGTGGAAGGTTGAGATGTAGCGTAGCGGCAAATTTCCCTTGGCAAAGGTACCAAGGATCGAATCCCGTGAGACTCCGAGGGTCGACAAGTAGGTGTCAACGACGCCAGAAACATAGCGGTTGACGGGACCTGCACACAGATACAGATAACTTTGCTCCCAACGAGTACAAAGAGGTTGTCAATCCCTCCGGCCTTGTTGTTTACAAAGGATCAAACACAAGAGATAATAATGATAGCTATGACTGCAACTAGGAAATAAAAACAGGAAGTAAATAGAAGGTGTGATCAGCGGTGGTAATATGGACCGGGGTCCCATGATGGTCACTAGTGATGTCTCTCTCCCAAAAGACGATAAAACAGCAAAGCGAGGTAAACAAATTACAGCTGGGCAATTGACAGGATTATGTGCGCAAACCAATGCTAACTATGCTGCAAAGAAAGGTAGAGGCTCAAAAGCATGGGCGGTACGCCAAGGCAAGTAGACTGAAATCCATCTGCATCTACTACTAATCATCCACCTTGAGATATCTATCCACAACATCTCGCTGGTATTAAGTTGCGAATCCCACCCAAAGTGTAAACTCAAAGCAACAAACAACTGCATTAAAAGAACTTTGCGTAAAGTAAACAATCCTTGCACCCCGCAAGTACAAGCACCGTTGTTTTCTCCCTTGTGGCAACATCACATCCCCTAGACTCATGTTTCTGTCACTCAAGCTAGTCATCAGGGGGCATGAACCCACAATCAAGCATAACGCTCCCTCTTGGAGTTACTACCTACTACTTGGCCAAAGCAATAAACAGCAACGGAGAACATGCAAGAATTACTCAAGAACAAAGATATAAAAGAGGTGAATCAAATATATTACTCAAACACAATCTGAACATAGTCTCATAATCCATCAGATCCCAGCAAACTCAGCAAAGCAACAGCAGAAAGATTACATATGTGCCTCGATCATGTAGGGCAGCTCATGAGGTCTAAACCATGAAGAGCAAAGAGGGGAGGAGAACATCACATATCTACTGATCATGGACCCATGGTCCAAGGTGGACTACTCACGACTCATCCGGGAAGCGTCCATGGTGGTGGAGAAGCTCCCGGTGGTGGTTCTCCCCTCCGGCAGGGTGCCGGGAAGAGTTCTCCTGATGCTCCCGATCTTGGAAGCGCTGCGGCGGCGGAACAGAGGCGAGATCATGAAAAAGGGTTCTGTCCTCGAGGGTTTCGGGACGAGAGGTATATATATGCGAAGGGGGGCAGCCAGAGGCGGAGCAGGGGCCCCAGGCGCCCCCCCTGGCGCGGTCAGAGGTGGGGCCGCGCCAGGTGGCCGCCTGGGCCTCCCCTGGCTCCCCTCTGGCCCATCTTTGGTTCTTCGCGAAGCTTCCTGTACGCTGATTTTTCCTATATTTTTCCTGGAATTTTTGGAGCACTTTTAATATGGGGGAAACCTGAAATAGAAAAACAGCAGAAAACAGGAACTGGTACTGGGGTGCACTGAGTTAATAGGTTAGTCCAAATATGATCAAAAGTGTATGGAAGTGCATCAATATCCTAGCAATATCACACAAAAGAAGCATGGAGCAAGCAGAAATTATAGATACGTTTTGGACGTATCAACATCCCCAAACTTAATTCCTGCTCGTCCTCGAATAGGTAAATGATAACAAGCATAATTTCTGTGGTGACATGCTACCAACCATATAAGAACTTTTTAAGTAAAGCAATCAAGGCATGTAATTCAATTCAAGTCATAACAAGCAAGAGTCTATATTAGCATTGTAACAAGCAACATAAGAAGATAAAGGTGCAAGAGCTCTCGTTGTCCGTGACTCGAATGTCTCCAAATGGTGTTTGCGTGCAAGAAAGGGGATAGGGATATACGAGAGAGTAAAACATAGTTTTTGTATTGTTGATAACTTAATCTACTAAAGTTTCACATTTGGTCTTTTTTGGAATCTTATCTTGACTCATCCCCAGACCACTATCCAGGTACAAGTCAAAATGATCCACTCCCTTTCGATATTTTGAGCACTCATGCAATGGATGAGCGTAAGCAAGAAAGTTGACACTTAGGATGGCAAAGAGAGAAAAATGATGAAGGGGGAAGACAAAAAAGGTGTGAAAGGCTCACATCAATGAGGACAATCATAGGCGAGAGAAAGCCAAATGATAGATATGATTTGAGGAGTAGGGATTGCCATGCAACGGATGCACATATGAGCTAAGGTAAGCTCTCCAATGGAACTAGTGGGGGTGCATCCAACTTGCTCGCTCAAGAAGACCTAGAGCTCTTTTGAGGAGGCTCATCATTGGAATATACAAGCCAAGTTCTATAGTGTGAAGGTCCCCACATAGCTATATGCATGAATGATAATCTCTATGGAGTACAAGGTATAAGATGGAGTACGAGTGTGGATCTCTCAAAAGGAATAGTAGTGTGCCCCCTTCTATTTTTTTATTTCTTTTTCTCTTTTTTCACTTTTTTTTATTTTTTTGTGGCCTCAATGGCTCTTTCTATTTAACTCTCATTTGTCCTCTTTGGGATCTTTTGATTTTGTCCTCTTTGGGATCTTTTCCTCACTTTAGGGGCAACACTCTATGTATTACAAGAAGTATAGAAGATCTTTCACACTTTACAAAAGTACTCAACATAAAGAAAACGAAACTATCATGATGTATGCAAATGTATGCCTCTGCCGGTGTAGCAGGATATGCAATGATACTAGCGCGTCATGTAGCAATGATTAGGGCAAGGCCCAACTAACATGCGGCTCATCGATCAAGCAAAAGGCATGTATGACATGAAGATCAAGTCATGTATGACATGAAGATCAAGTCATGAGAAGATGGATGTTGCATGGCAATGTATCTCGGAAAGACTATGGAAATGCCTTGATAGGTAGGTATGGTGGCTGTTTTGAGGAAGGATATAATGAGGCTTATGATGACAGAGCGTATCGTGCCAAGGATTTGGATGCACCGGCGAAGTATGCGCCAACTCTCGAGGTGAGAAAGGGCAATGCACGGTACCGAAGAGGCTAGAAAAATATGGCTAGGTGGAAGTGTCAACTTTCGAATACTCACATTACTCCGAAGAACTCATGCACTTATTATCGGTAACTCTCAATATAATTAGGAGGTTCACAAAGAGACAAGTACCCCGTGGAGTGTATGGGGGTTTGGTTATCCTTGCGCATCCTCGACTCATGGTACGTGAGTTTACTCTAATATTCGATCCCTCCAAAGATTAGTGATCCATCTAGTAGCTAAAGTTCTCAACTATTTTGTAGGTTTTCGAAAATAAACACGGATTGCCCAAAATACGACATCTATCACTAATAGGCTAAAGCTCTTGACACCAAAAGTTCAGACATTACTCATGGCAATACCTCAAAACTATTGCAAGTTACTACTAAAATTAAATAGCAACCTCAATTACCTACTTTAAGTTAAGACACACAACTCAGTGCAACAGGCAAACTCTCTTAACAAGATAAACATGAAAACTCAAGAGAGTTCAGCAACCAACTAAACAAAAGCTCTTTAAAAAGAAAAGCATGAAAACTAAGAGCTAAACATGACAGCAGCTATGGAAAGACAAAGAACACACACAGCAAAGATAAGCATGAAACTCCTATGTTGTGTTCTAGGTTGAAGTGGAGCGTGTTTCTCTCCCACACAAAGAAAGCTGGGTTCTAACTTGTTATGAACAGCAAGCAAAGCTAAAGAAAACTAAAAAAAGAAACTAAGAGCAAGACGCTCCAAGCATAGCACATAACGCATGAAGTGAAAAAAATATAGTGGAACGAAAGACGAACTGATAATTGTTGATGGAGAAGGGGATGCATGGGGGCATCCCCAAGCTTAGACGCTTGAGTCTTCTTGAATATTTCTTGGGGGTGCACGGGGGCATCCCCAAGCTTGAGCGTTTGACCCTCCTGAATATTCTTTTATCATCTTCCCTCGCACACTTGCAAACTCCCTTCATACATAACTCATCATAATCTGATTAGCGAGGTTAGTACCCACAATAAAATAATTTTTCCCTACTGGCAATAAAGATAATCTTGAAGAGCTACTGTTTCTCAAGATTGCCAAAAGGTTTTTGCAAAGAAAAAGCAAGCTCAAGGTTTGCAAAACGAAGGAAAGGCAAAACAGGACAGAATCTGTGAAAAACAGACCAGCATGTAGTAAATAATTTTTTCGGGGCACTTCTGCAACTCAAATCAAAAAACTCAGAACAGATGCTCGAAAGCCAATTGTATAGAGCACGCTGTTAAAAAAATTCAGATCAAAAAGATGATCTGGTGATTTTATTCGAAATTTTCTGTCCAAGGATAGAATCTGTTTTCTGGGCAGTACGTCACAACTTTTGAACTTTCTTGCAATCAGAGGCTAAACTTGGCACAAAGCTGAAAAGAAAAGATACAATGATGATGCTACTATAGTAACAAACATCAAGACACAACAAAAGCAAAATAAAACCTAATTCGTTGTGGGCTGCCTCCCAAAAGCGCTTTCTTTTATGCCTTTAAGCTAGGCATGATGCAAAAAGAGAAGATCAAGTTTTATCAAGAGTAAGAGAATAGCTACCCCGTGTAACGGACTCAAAAGGCAACTTAATCTTCTTTCCAGGGAAATGTTCCATCCCTTTCTTGAGAGGGAATTGGAATTTTATATTCCCCTCTTTCATGTCAATGATAGCACCAACGGTGCGAAGAAAAGGACGTCCCAAAATAATTGGACATGAAGGTTCACATTCAATATCCATAATAGTAAAATCAACGGGAACATAATTGTCATTGACAATGATAAGAACATCGTCGATCTTCCCCAAAGGTTTCTTTACGGAAGAATCAACAAGACAAACACCAAAAGAACAAGGATCAAAAGGTTTCAATTCAAACATATCATACATTGTTTTGGGCATAACGGAGGTACTAGCTCCAACATCACATAAAGCATAGCAAGAGAAGTTGTTCAATTTAATTTTGACTATGGGATCCCAACCATCTTCTAGCTTCCTAGGGATGGAAGTCTCAAGCTTGAGCTTTTCTTCCCTAGCTTTGGTAAGAGCATTGGTGATATGCTCTGTGAAGGCAAGGTTAAGTGTGCTAGTGTGGGGGTCTTTAGCCATTCTGTGAAGAGAACCAATAACTTCAGAAAGGGTGCAATTATCAAAATCAAGGTCACTACTATCAAGTAAAGTGGTAGTGGTGTCCTTTAGGCTCACTTGTTTGGTAGCTTCTATGGTCATAGGAGTTTCTTCTTCTACAGTTGAGGTCATAGCATCACCATTAATAGGTCCAATGGGACTAGGAGTGCATTGGGTGCTAAGAGTTTGGATATCCTCAACAACTTGGATAGTAGCAACAGTGTGGTGGGTAGGAAGGCTCTTAATTCCATCTTCTTCCTCCTTTTCTCTAGCCCATCTCTCTTTAAGTTTAGCCATCATCCTAATGTTTTCATTAATTTGCACTTGAATAGCATTCATAGGAGTGGTCTTCCTCTCCTCAAGAGGAGAAGTTCTAATTTTAAGCAACTCTACCTCATGGGCTAAATTGTCTACCTTCGAAGAGAGATTATCTAGTTTGTCTAGTTTTTCTTCTACACTCTTATTGAAGGCCTTTTGGGTAGTGATGAAGTCTTTAAGCATAATCTCTAGTTCAGAAGTGGAGTTCTTGGTGCTAGGATAAGCAGTGTTGTTCCCATAGGAATTAGAGGGGAACGGTCTAGGGTTGCTACCAAAATTACTCCTATAAGCATTGTTATTGAAATTGTTTCTAGAGATAAAATTCACATCTACTTGATCTTGCGCAATCAAAGAATTTAAAGGAACATCATGAGGATCAATAGAAGATTGCTTGGAAAGTAGAGACATGATCAAGTCAACTTTTTCATTTAGGGAGAAAATCTCCTCGACAGAGTTTACCTTCCTACCTGTTGGAGCGCATTCGGTGTGCCATTGGGAATAATTGGTCATCATCTTGTCGAGAAGCTTCGTGGCAGCACCAATTGTAGTTGACATAAAGGTTCCTCCCGCGGCCGAATCTAACAAGTTCCGCGAGGTAAAGTTCAAGCCTGCATAAAAAGTTTGGATAACCATCCAAGTAGTCAAACCATGAGTAGGGCAGTTCTTGACAAGAGATTTCATGCGTTCCCAAGCTTGGGCAACGTGTTCATTATCCAATTGTTTAAAATTCATTATGTTACTCCTTAATTGGATAATTTTAGCAGGGGGATAGTACTTCCCAATAAAGGCATCCTTGCACTTGTCCCAAGAATCTATACTATTCCTAGGCAAGGATTGAAACCAGATTTTAGCTCCTCCTCTCAAGGAGAAAGGAAAAAGCTTAAGCTTAACAATATCACCATCTACTTCTTTGTACTTTTGCATATCACAGAGCTCAACAAAATTATTTAAGTGCAAAGCAGCATCATCTCCAGCACCGGAGAATTGATCTTTCATAACTAGGTTCAGTAAAGCAGGTTTAATCTCATAAGAAGGTGCTGAAGTGGCAGGTGTAGCAATAGGCGTGCAGATAAAGTCATTGTTGTTATGACTAGTGAAGTCACACAACTTGGTGTTCTCGGTGGAACCCATAGCAGCAGCAAGCAAGATAACTATTTTTGTGATTTTTGGTAAGGGACACTAAAGCAAAAACTGAAAGGTAAACTAACAAGACTAAAAAGCAAAGATAAAAGATAGCGTGCAACTCCCCTATCTTGAAGAGTGGAGTCCCCGGCAACGGCGCCAGAAACTTGCTTGATGGCTTCTCGCCCCTCGTTGGTTACCCCAAGTGGAAGGTCGAGATGTAGCGTAGCGGCAAATTTCCCATGGCAAAGGTACCAAGGATCGAATCCCGTGAGACTCCGAGGGTCGACAAGTAGGTGCCATTGGCGCCAGAAACTTAGCGGTTGACGGGACCTGCACACAGATACAGATAACTTTGCTCCCAACGAGTATAGAGAGGTTGTCAATCCCTCCGGCCTTGTTGTTTACAAAGGATCAAACACAAGAGATAATAATGATAGATATGACTGCAACTAGGAAATAAAAACAGGAAGTAAATAGAAGGTGTGATCAGCGGTGGTAATATGGACCGGGGTCCCATGATGTTCACTAGTGATGTCTCTCTCCCAAAAGACGATAAAACAGCAAAGCGAGGTAAACAAATTACAGCTGGGCAATTGACAGGATTATGTGCGCAAACCAATGCTAACTATGCTGCAAAGAAAGGTAGAGGCTCAAAAGCATGGGCGGTACGCCAAGGCAAGTAGACCGAAATCCATCTGCATCTACTACTAATCATCCACCTTGAGATATCTATCCACAACATCTCGCTGGTATTAAGTTGCGAATCCCACCCAAAGTGTAAACTCAAAGCAACAAACAACTGCATTAAAAGAACTTTGCGTAAAGTAAACAATCCTTGCACCCGCAAGTACAAGCACCGTTGTTTTCTCCCTTGTGGCAACAGCACATCCCCTAGACTCATGTTTCTGTCACTCAAGCTAGTCATCAGGGGGCATGAACCCACAATCAAGCATAACGCTCCCTCTTGGAGTTACTACCTACTACTTGGCCAAAGCAATAAACAGCAACGGAGAACATGCAAGAATTACTCAAGAACAAAGATATAAAAGAGGTGAATCAAATATATTACTCAAACACAATCTGAACATAGTCTCATAATCCATCAGATCCCAGCAAACTCAGCAAAGCAACAGCAGAAAGATTACATATGTGCCTCAATCATGTAGGGCAGCTCACGAGGTCTAAACCATGAAGAGCAAAGAGGGGAGGAGAACATCACATAGTTACTGATCATGGACCCATGGTCCAAGGTGGACTACTCACGACTCATCCGGGAAGCGTCCATGGTGGTGGAGAAGCTCCCGATGGTGGTTCTCCCCTCCGGCAGGGTGCCGGGAAGAGTTCTCCTGATGCTCCCGATCTTGGAAGCACTGCGGCGGCGGAACAGAGGCGAGATCACGAAAAAGGGTTCTGTCCTCGAGGGTTTCGGGACGAGAGGGATATATATGCTAAGGGGGGCCCCAGGCGCCCCCCTGGCGCGGCCAGGGGTGGGGCCGCGCCAGGTGGCCGCCTGGGCCTCCCCTGGCTCCCCTCTAGCCCATCTTTGGTTCTTCGCGAAGCTTCCTGTACGCTGATTTTTCCTATATTTTTCCTGGAATATTTGGAGCACTTTTAATATGGGGGAAACCTGAAATAGAAAAACAGCAGAAAACAGGAACTGGCACTGTGGTGCACTGAGTTAATAGGTTAGTCCAAATATGATCAAAAGTGTATGGAAGTGCATCAATATCATAGCAATATCACACAAAAGAAGCATGGAGCAAGCAGAAATTATAGATACGTTTTGGACGTATCATATGCCAAATCCTTTGGTTGTCATCAATTTAAATTGGTGAAGGAGATGCATGACATAATTCTTATTCTTATTCCTTCAAGGTGATTTAATTATTTGGTCTGGAGCTTGTTCATCGTATCATATCCTTGGTTCTAAGTTGTTCATCTTGTTCTCCGGAGTTCCAAGTTATTTCAATTATATCATTTCAAAGCTCCACCTAATTCATCGCAGGCCTTGAATCTTATTCTTTTCATCTTTCACTTCTCTTGCTTTCATTACCGGAATTTTCATGGTGGTTCATCAAGAATTAATTCATCCTCGAAGTCTTCATCAAGATTCTTGTTGGAGCTAAAGCATTCTTCATCATGCTTTCCAATTACAATCCTTTCTACCTTATCTTTTCAGATGGTGTTATGTCATTCTTGACAATTCCTTCACGTTTCATGATTCACGAGTTATCAAGATTGAGATATTTAAACCCATCATTTTCCTTGTTCAGGAGATCCTTTCAACCCTTCAATTATTCGTTGGAGTTATCTTGGTTCATAATTCACCTAAAAGCTTTCCCTAAGGTTTATTGCTATTATGGTGCTTATAAATGACCCAAGTTCTTAATTATCCTCTCTGTGAAATAACTTTTTCGTCTCCTTGTTGATCTCAATCCAATCAAATGTTTTCGTCAGTGGCAGAATTTCACCGCTAGTTTTGAGTTGTTTTCCATAAGGCCACAACAAGCTTACTCTTTTGTTGCTGATTATTTTCCAACAACTCCATTCAACCCTTCTTCGTAAGGATGATTTTCATATTCATTTGTCGGAGAAGTTGTCTTTTTCTTCTCCCTTCATTTCTTTCGTTGATTTATATGCTATTCTTCCATTCCGGAGGCATTGTGTTATTGCTCTTTAACCATCATCTCGTTTTATCGAGATTTTGTTCTTTCCCTTGCTTATCATTTAACCGGAGTGTTGTATTCTTCATTCAAGTTCCGTCATCTTATCTAGTTTTGCCTCACTTTTCAACCGGAGAGCTGTCTGAATCCTTCTTACCCCTTGTGCCATTCTTTCAATTGTTTCGGACGCGATATGCTGCTGATTTCATCAAGTATCATCCCAACTTGGCAAGTTCTTGTTAATTCCTTCCATTTTCAGATGGAGTACTGTCCAAATTATTTCGTTCTTATTCCTTCTCAATCTTGGTTAACCGGAGTGGTTTTGAAATTCTTTCGTCATCCGTGAGCTCTTGTTTCATGTCTTTCAACCTTACAAGGTTCTCATAATGCTCCTGGTTCCTCTTTTCTAACGGAGTGTTTTCATCTTCGTTCATCTATGTTGTTTTATTCTTTCAACTTGTTTAACCTCTCAAGGTTTGTGGTTTCACTCGTCTGTCAAAGAAGCAACTTTGTTTTACCTCTTCTTTTTCCGTTTCACCCGGTGCCATCTCTAGGATCTCGGGTCGAGATCCTCTGTTAGTGTGGGAGAGTTGTGACGCCCGAAGACCAACGTCCCAGAAGATTCCAGATGTTCCGGGTTCTCCCGTGTGTTTCTTTTGTGCTTGTGTTATTTATTTTGCTTTGCATCATGTCTTCATGCCATCATGATTTTAATTTTGCATCTCAACTTAAATAAATCGTGTGGACCTTCGGTCTATTGAAATCAAGGGAAGTGTGATTTCTCTTTAAAACATATCCTCCCAATATTTAGGGAGCTATATTATAAAATATTCCATTTGTTTGGAATTAACCCAACACACTTGCATAATTTTCCCCATGCCTATTTCACTCCAAGTTTCTACTCCCAAACCTTGTCTATATTTCTTTTCCCGTTTATCGAGGTTCCTCCAAAAATCCTCAACATTTTTTGACACTTCAAGAATCAAGTCTTAGTTCAAACCCATTTTGAATTAAAATCAAATGTGTTTGAATTTACATCTTTCTTTCATGCCACTTATAATTTTCTTGGATCATGCTCATTTTTATGAGTTCGGGAAAATTAACCCCGTTCAGTAATTCTTTCCCTAGGAGCCTTTTTCCTTTCCATCTCTCTTTTATTCTCCGTCTTGTTTTTTTATTTTGTGTTTTGAGAGTAAGAGAGAGGCCCAGCCGCCGGCCTCTTAGGCCATCAGCCTTCTAGGCCCATCAGGTCCAGCCAGCCCGACCGCTCCCCTAACCCTAGCCCGCTCGACAGCTTCTCCCTTCCCCTCGATCCATCTCCCCCTCATCCTCCCGATGCGCCGCCAGTCGCTCGCCCTCCTCCCTTCGGTCCCTTCCCTCCTCTCGCTCTTCCAGTGCGCCACCTGGAGCCCCAGCGTCACAGCGCCGCGCCCTCCTCTCCAGAGCCGTGCGCCTGCGCCCCCTCCTCTCCAGCGCCATGGCGCCTGCGCCCGTTCGCCACCCTCGCTCCTCCTTCGCGAGCTGTGTCAGCCGCGACGCTGAGCCGCCCGAGCTCCTCCTTGCCCGACCTCCTGCCTCGCCCTCGTCTGGAAGGGAGACAAGGAACCGAAGCCTCGCGCCAAGCTCCCCTGCATCGCGTGAGTCGCCAAGCCCCTGCCTCCTCGCCGCTTCGTCCAACTGTGTGCGTTGACCAGCGCCAGTGCGTGGGTCGCGCCAAGTCCCATCCCAGCGCCACATCTTCCTCAGCCTTCTGTTCCATCGCCTCCGGCAGTGGCTGCTGCAGGTCCGGCAGCCCGGCTGGCCAGGAGCCACCCTGCCGCCAGTCGCGACCTCCGCGTCACCCCGCGCCCTGCCTCCCCATCGATCTCCAGTGCCACGTCAAGCTTGGCCAGGAGCAGCGCCGTCCGCCACCAAGGCCGCCAGCGACGGCCAGCCTCAGCCTCGACGCGCCCCGGTCGTCCTCCTCGACGGATCCGGCGACCAGCCAGCGCCCTGCTTCGACTCCAGCGCCGCACCCTCGTTCACCTCGCTCCGCATCGCCTCCTTGTTGCTGTCTCCATGGAGCCCGAGCATGGGTTTACTCTAGTTAGCTTTCGTTTCGCCAAGTGTCTCTTCCGGTGTGACCAAGACCGCAAGTACCCCTTCGGATGCGCCAAGTTCAACTACGCCCGACGATGCATCGAGTACCTCGACGCCGATGCCGTGACCCGATGCCCGAACGACTACCACACCGGAATGCCGAGTACATGGATGCGCCAAGCTCCTCTCCATCAAGTTCGACTACGGTCGAGTGTACCACTACCGTCGCCAAGTCCCGAGACCGGCAAGTCCGGAGACCCCAAGTACCACGACGCCGATGACCTTCAAGTTCGACTACACATGGCGATGCGACAAGTACCCCTACCGACGAACGTGAACGACTACTTCCTGTTGGCAACGTGAATGACAACTTCGACAACGACCGCCTTGAGAACGTCTACTTCCACTACTTCCACTACGTCCCTCGACGACTTGAACCCCTCCGAGAACGAATGTTTCGAAGGTATAACCCCGAGACGTTGACCCGTGGAATGCTCGTGTTGTATGAGATGTTTCACTTGTGTGCTCCGTGCCCGAATCGTCTTTTGTCTTGCTCCTTGGTTGCCTCGTCGCCGACTCGTGGGAACCCGGTGACGGGATCACCCCACCTTTCATCTTGTTTGACTCGCTCACGCCACCTTTTCTTTTGCTCCGGTCTCTCAACGAGTTACCGGAACCGAGATGTTGCCGATGCATCACTTTCGGATCGTTGTCGTGGCACCCTTTTCCTTCCACCACGGTGACAATACTTCATATCTCTTCATGTTAACTTTTACTAAAATTGCATAAACTTGATCATGTCATCCGCATCATGTTAACAACATTAAAATGTGTGAATTGTTGTTTGCTTAAAATTGCTAAACATGCACATGGGGATTTTCCGGAATTGTTGTTGTCATTTCCGGCCTCATTTAAATTGCCTAGATAGGTAGTTTACTTTTGATTCACCTCTTGCCATGTTAACCAACATTTAATCTTGTCTTGTAATTAAACGAGAGTCAACTAAATAAATAACATGTGGTGTTTCGTCAATATGCAACTCATTGCATATTGAGCTCCACTTAACTTGTAGTACTTGTTTGTGCACTTTGCCATGCCATGCATATTTAAAACATGACATGCATCATGCTTGCTTGTGCATCATGACATGCTTATGATTGTGTGTTTACCGTGTTGTTTGCTTCTTTCCGGTTGCTTCTCTTGTTAGCTTCGGTTTCGTTCCGGAGTTGTGAGGATTCGCTCGACTATGTTGCTCCGTCTAATTCATGGACTTGTTCTTCTCCCTCGCGGAATCCCAGACAAGACGATCATACCCTTGGATACCTTTACTACCATTGCCATGCTTAGTTGTCTCGATGCTATCGTTACATGTCGCGCTACCCATCTTTTATGTCAGCCTCTCCTTGTTGCCATGAAACCTCTAACCTTTTGACACCTTCCTAGCAAAACCACAGTTTGGCTATGTTACCCGCTTGCTCAGCCCCTCTTATAGCGTTGTTAGTTGCAGGTGAAGATGAAGATCGTTCCACGAGGGAACTTGTTGTTGGAATATCACAATATCTATTATTATTATTATTAACACACCTATATACTGGGCATGGGTGGAAGGTTTGGCCTTTTGCTCGGTGTTTTGTTCCACTCATGCCACCTTAGGTGCCGATAAACCGGCATTATGTTCCTTGATTTTGCGTTCCTTACACGATGGGTGGATGGGGACCCCTTGACAGTTCGTCTTTGAATAAAACTCCTCCAGCAAGGCCCAACTTTGGTTTTAATTTGCTCATAATAACAACTTAATTAATTAACTAAATTGCATAGGGAGTTAGCGCTACCCGAGGATTCTTTCTACATAGCAGGGGGGGCCAGTGCTGATGGTGTTGGTCCCAAACACGGAGACTGCGGGGCCACCACGGGGAAACTCGAGGATTGGCTCCCGTAGGATCACCTATCCGGATGTGGCCTGAGACGAGATACGCGCGGCTACTATCAGGGTGTCGACACACCGGGAGGTCTTGCTGGACTTGTTTTACCATTGTCGAAATGTCTTGTGCACCGGGATGCCGAGCCTGATCTGTTTTCCCTAAGATAAGGGGTGATGATATTATATTTATCACTTCAGCTAATCGTGAGAGCTTGTGATGGGCTAAGTTGGGACACCCCTGCAGGGTTATAATCTTTCGAAAGCCCTGCCCGCGGTTATGTGGCAGATTGGAATTTGTTAATGTCCGGTTGTAGAAAACTTCAAAGAGGATCCGAAGTAAAACACACAACTGTGTGAGTAACCGTGACTGTCTCTTTTCACTTTGAGAAGAGAACACGGTGGGGTTATGTTTGACTCGTATGTAGTTCAGGATCTTTAGCGATCACTTCTAGTTGCGACCGTTTTGCGTAGATGCTCATCTTATTCCTGTACTCGTAAGTTAGCCACCATATTATGCTTAGCCGCTGCTGCTACCTCACCACTTTACCTCTTCCTACCCATAAAGCTTTGCTAGTCTTGAAACCCATGGTTATGGGATTGCTGAGTCCTCGTGGCTCACAGATACTACAACACCAGATGCAGGTTCAGCCAAGATTGATGCAGGAGATGGATCAGAACTTCCGGGAGTTCCATGAAGAGAGTGGCCGTTTGCTTGTGACGTTCGACGATCAGTAGTGGTTTCTACTAGGGGCGATTCGGACCTGTGGCTTTATGTTTTGGTATCTTTCTTTTGGATCTTCGCCCGTAGTCGGGTTGTGATGTTTTGAATGATGTTTTGCTTATGTAATGTATTGTGTGAAGTGGCGAGTGTAAGCCAACTATCTCCTTTTACAATTTAATCCCTATTTTTACATGAGTCGTGCAAAGATACCACACTTGAGATCATTCCAGAATGGGCTATACCTTTAAGTCGTGCCTCGACACGTAGGAGGTATAGTCCCATCCTGGGCATTACACGTTGACTCACGTGGATGAAGAAGATGATTGAGCTTGTTTGCAAGGACTAGTCCAGTCAGGATCGTGGACAAGAAAAATAGAAGGTATATTTTTTTCTTATATATGATCAAGGTTGGCAACCATATTACCATAATCCAGTTCGCAAAACGCCGGAGAATACGATCAAGGTTGGCAACCATAGTTTGACCTGCCTTTTGAGTAAAGAAAAACACAGAAATTTCACAAGAGTTATACAGATCGATGCACATGCATGCTTAAATTACATGCTGAGGATACGGCTACAAAGTTATGGCATCATCAATCAATACTGAGAAGATAGTTTACATGGCCAACGACATTTTATGTTTGTTGAAACTTTTTGTGGAGGTCATCTAGCTTCTACCAGAGCCCCACTTGGATCCATCACATGCATCCATGTCCTGATTGCAAGATTTGGCACCGGCGTAAGTGATCACCAACGTTGTTGTTTGAACATACTGGCAGGATGTGGTGTACTAACTGCGAAGCTCTCCGGCCATGTAGTCGGTGGCTGTACTAACATCTCATCATAATTATGAAGTGGTTTTGTTAGAAAGATTATGAGTTGCTTATTTGTCCAATATTAGCATGTCAATTGAATCTTCAAAATAGATACTTGATAAATCCTATGTTGAAAATACTGTCAACGATGACCGCGAATAAACCTCGTACTTAAAAACATGGAGTTCTATCTAAGGGGAAAAACCATGGAACACTAATGAGTTAGAAAACGTACAATGGCGGTTGGATTTTGACTGAATCTACAAAACGATGTCAACAAAAAAAGCTAAATAAATGGCTTGAATGGTCCTCTAGGAGAAGAAAAATTGAGGAGTAGACCATTGATGTAGACCACATAGAATCTCGAGGAAGCAATTGCTGGAGATTATAGCTATGGCAGCAGGTAAGGAAGTGGTTAACAAGGCAAGATAAATGCACATAGAATATGTGGACTGCACATCACAGGGAATATGAGACTAGAAACAAAGCGGATTGTGCACTAGTTACAAATGAGTGTCCCAAAAAATGGAATCTGCTGATTAGTGGACAAGGCCCCAGATTTGCAAATCCAATGAAACACTTGTTGGAAATTCGCCACAAAATCGATCACATAAAATCACGACAAACACACGCACGAAAAACTTATAGCCAAGGGTGCGTCTCGCACCTTCTAATTCCTCTCTTTATTGCTTTTATTTTTTCTCTGAGATACAATCTTACGCAACCTAGGTCACGTATATATAGGTGCCCACCATCGACCGACCCAAGGCACCATCCTACAAGGACAGGACTTCCTAGCACAACTCGGACACAAACAACAGGTACTACTACTAACTATTCCATCTGGAACTAACTTGGAAACACAACAATCCGTCTTGACTAGACTAGCTAGCATACGTACCATACATGACTCCAATTAGTACTCCAACTAGGACATACACACGCCTAATTTTTGCACTTGCCAAACTCCAGTTTGGATTATTCTAACAACACTATGGTCAGTTTTGTAGAATATAAACAGTGTTTTTTATTGATTCACTTTCCTCTATATCACATCAACAAGTTAAATTAGCCTAGAGAAATGACCAAGGCTTTGTACAAACAAACAATTCGTACGCACCGGTTATTTGCTAACTGAAAAACAAAGCAAACTATCCTAGCGAGCAAAGGATTACAAGCTCAACATACTGCACATCACAGGGAACCTGAGACTAGAAACAAAGCGGATTGTGCACTAGTTACAAATTAGTGTCCCAAAAAATTAATCGAATCTGCTGATTAGTGGACAAGCCCCCAGATTTACAAATCCACTCAAACACTATGTTCAGTTGGTTGAATATAAACATTGTTTTTATTGATTCACTTTCCTATATCTCACATCAACAAGTTGAATTAGCCTACAGAAATGGCCAAGGCTTTGTACAAACAAAAACCTGGAATTACGCACCAGTAGGGAACCATGTGCTAGCATGTTTATTGGTCAAGAATAGATCGTTGTTCTGAAAACAACGTTAAAATAAAAGTACACAAACAAACGAGCTCACTGAAGTAAAACTCTGGTAATGAGAAGCAATGGAACGCGTTAAGAAATGTAAAACCAAGCGGCATGAGGCAGACTGCCATGATGAAAGAATGAGACTTGACATAGACTGGACCAACAAACGGTAAAATAGGGTGGACCAAAAGTGCATGCTAGCTAGGAAGAAAAGCAGGCATCAAGCTCAATCATGCAGAGCAAGTAGCTACCTCAGAGGATAAACACCAAGACATTATTGTCAAGCCCAAGATGCGATTCTATCCCGATCACGTGACACTTACGTGATTGGGGCACAACCGTAGTTCGGGCGCTTAGCAAGATGGATATCATTACATCGTACCATTACATACATACATGGGGGATACAACAATACATACAAGTCACATGAATACAACAACATCAATACAAGGCATCCGACTACGGATGCAAACATGAAAAGCACACGACATCCATCTGCTATCCCAGGCTGCCGACCCGGAAGCTAACCCAAGACTGAAGAAGAAGAAGAAGAAAGGACTCCAACACAACGATCATCGCTCTTACATCAAGACATCGGAAACCTGCACCTGCAACTGTTGTTGTAGTATCTGTGAGCCACGAGGACTCAGCAATCCCATAACCATGGGTAACAAGACTAGCAAAGCTTAATGGGAAGGAAGAGGTAAAGTGGGGAGGTTGCAGCAGCGGCTAAGCAGTAATATGGTGGCTAACTTATGAGTACAAGAATAAGATGAGCATCTACGCAAACGGTTGCAACTAGTAGTGATCTCTAAAGATCATGAACTACCTACGAGTCAAACATAACCCCACCGTGTTCTCTTCTCAAAATGAAAAGGGACAGTCACGATTACTCACACAGTTGTGTGTTTTACTTCGGATCCTCTGTCAAGTTTTCTACAACCGGACATTAACAAATTCCAATCTGCCACATAACCGCGGGCACGACTTTCGAAAGATCATAACCCTGCAGGGGTGTCCCAACTTAGCCCATCACAAGCTCTCACGATCAGCCGAAGTAATAATAATTATTACCCCTTATCTTAGGGAAATCGATCAGTCTCTGTATCCCGGTGCACAAGACATTTTGACAATGGTAAAACAAGTCCAGCAAGACCTCCCGGTGTGTCGACACCCTGATAGTAGCCGCGCGTATCTCGTCTCAGGCCACGACTGGATGGGCAATTATACGATTAAAACCAATCCTCGAGTTTCCCCGTGGTGGCCCCACATAACCCCCGTTTGGGACCAACACCATGAGCACTGGCCCCCCTGCTATGTAGAAGAATCCTTGGGTAGCTCTAACTCCCTATGCAATTTAATTAATTAATTAAGTTGTTATTATGAGCAAATTAAAAACCAAAGTTGGGCCTTGCTGGAGGAGTTTTATTCAAAGACGAACTGTCAAGGGGTCCCCATATACCCAACCGTGTAAGGAACGCAAAATCAAGAACATAATGCCGGTTTATCGGCTCCTAAGGTGGCATGAGTGGAACAAAACACCGAGCAAAAGGCCAAGCCTTCCACCCTTGCCCAGTATATATGTGTGTTAACAATAATAATAGATATTGTGATATTCCATCAACAAGTTCCAACAAGGAACGATCTTCATCTTCACCTGCAACTAACAACGCTATAAGAGGGGCTGAGCAAGCGGGTAACATAGCCAAACAATGGTTTGATAGGAAGGTGTCAAAGGTTAGAGGTTTCATGGCGACAAGGAGAGGGGCCGATAATAAATGATGGGTAGCGCGACATGTAACGATAGCATCGAGACAACTAAGCATGGCAATGGTAGTAAGGTATCCAAGGGTATGGTCATCTTGCCAGAGATCCCGCAAGGAAGAAGAACGGATCCGTGAAGTAGACGAGGAAGAATCCTTGAAAACGAACCACGTTTAGACGAACGAATCCTCACGATCGCAACGGAACAAGCACTAACGAGAAGAAGCAAGCAATACGGTAAACACACAACACAAGAACATGACAATAAGCTCTACCAAGTAGGATGCAAGACAAGTCTATATATGATGCAATACATGGCAAGGGATGAAGCACACAAGAAAAACACCAAACAACAAGTTTAAATGAGGTCGGAAACTACGCATAACAAATCCGGTAAGCCCTCATATGCATAATTTGAAATTAATCCAGATATGAACAAACCTTAAGTTAAAGTTGTTAAACAGAAATTTAACATGCACCATGATGATCTACACGAAATTCTAGTCAAGTTTCATATAAGTTTGTTTAATTTGGAGCTACGGTCTAGAAGATATGAGCAAAACAAGTCAAGCAAGGCAACGGTGCAAGATGCACCCAAACCTCAAGCAAAGTCACTCCAAACATGAAAACAACATGATATTATGATTCTACATGCAAAATCACGCAAGTTTCATATAGGGCACACTCAAAACGGAGTAATGGGCTCAAAGATACACATGAAACAAGATATAACAACAAGCTGAAGTTAACAGCCACATAGCAACATTGGAGCAAGGTAAATATAAGCTAAATCACCCAAACATGTTAACAAGAGGCATGGATCTGAAGTAGACATGATACTTAACAAGTAGGAACTTAGAACACACCCAAAAGCTTGCTGAAACACATTTAAACAAGCATGGCAAGTTGCAATAAAATTATCCAGACTTAGCCAAAATCTGGGAAGGCAAAAACATCATCACGATGCTGCCTTCGGAGGCACAAAACAACAAGCGTATCAACTCTAACAAGTATATAAAGAGCATGGACATGTAGTAGACATGTTCTACAGCAAACAACTCCATTGGAGCATCTCCATTGGAGGCATGGATCAATAGCAACAAGCTCCACCAAACTGAACATGCTGATAAAATCCTGACAGGCATAATTTATAGCAACTTGAGAGCAAGAAATAAATAAGCTATAGCAGTTTATATGAGCAAGTAAGGGCATGAATGGATAGACAATAACATGGACAACAAGACATGATCATGGGCCACTCCAAAACATGCATGAATTTGACTAGGGCATCAAGCAAACATAGCATCAGGTTATAACAGATTCCAGACTTAGCAGTTTTTTCACTAAGTATAAAACAGTAACAACAACATGGCATGTTTACAAGCATGTTTAAGTCAACACAAGGCATATCATGGAAAGTTAAATGCACCACAGCAAAGACCATATTATTGAGCTTCTAAAACAACTAAATATGTGGCATGAGGACAAACACATCAGTAGCAATGACCAAGTGAAATCAGCATCTCATAACAAGTTTCAGCACATAACAGCCAAATGCACTTTTGCAACAGAGATTAACATGGCAATAAGGACTCAAACAAGCATGCTACAACAACCATCATGTAGTACATTTCATAATGAACATTTTGACATCTCATATGCATCATTTGGATAAACATGCACCAAGTTATCATATCTCAAACATGGCATGAAATTAACAAGTAGCAGCAGTTTATAACAAGTAGCACTCTTGCAACAGATATTAGAGCATCTAGATGAAGTCAAACAGGCATGACACCATGGAACAAAGTGTAGAGCACATCACCACGATCATTTTGACATATCATACACTCAATTTGGACAAGCACACAATTAATTACAGCCATGCAAACATGCAACATTATAACAGTTTTCTGGGGACTTAGAAGAAAATAGACCTCGGGTCAGCGGACATTGTTCGGTACGGATGGACACGTCCGGCGACTGGGGCCCGCGTGGCAGTGGCACGAGAGGAAGAAGCGGACATGTCCGGGCTCCTCCCGGCCACGTCCGTCGGTGCAGCGGTGCGGGGCCCGCTGTCAGTGGCACGCGGGAGCCGGGTCAACGCGGCGGCGGCTGGGCGAGGCAGAGGACCGGATGGCGGCGTGCGCGGCTCTGGCGAGCACGAGGGCCGGCGGGATCGAGCGGAGGGAGGCAGATCCGGCGAAGGGCGCGGCTGGCGGCGAGCTCGAAGGGCGGCGGCGTCTGGGATCGGCGACGGCGGGGACCTACGGGTCCGGCAAGGCGGAGGTCGCGGGGAGGCCGAGGCGGGGCGGACGGTGCGCCCGGTCGCCGGGATCGTGGCGGACACCGGCGGAGCGAAGGGTTGCGGGGCGGCGTGCGGAGCACGGGGAGGACGACGCTCGGGCCATGCCTCAGGTGCTGCGGCGGCGCACGGAGCGGGCCCTCGGCCCAGATCTAGCCCGGGGCGGGCCTGCCCTGGGCTTCGGCGGGGGGAGGCTGGGAGCCGGCTGGAGGGACGCTGGCGATGTGGCTTTGGCCACATGGCGGACGCCCATTGGCCGCTGGCGGCTGATGTGGCGGCTCCAGCCAATGGAGGGGCGCCAAGTGGCGTAGGAGAGGTGGATATCGCCAGAATTTGGAGGAGGAGGGGATTGGCTGCGCGGAAATTGAGGAGGAGGTGGTCTAGGGGTAGGGGAAGACTAGGGGGATGCCAAAAATGCCATGGGGGTTCTATATATAGCAGTTTTGGCTAGGGTTAGGGGGTTTTGGGGCCGTTTAGACCATCGGATCGCGATCGTGTGGCTCCGGTTGCGAGGAGGAGTAGGATGGGGCTAGGGGAGGTAGTGGGCTGTGTAGGAGGGGTTGTGGGGAGAGAAGAGAAGAGGCCCACGGGGTTTTTCGGAGACCAAAAACGTCCGACGTTTAAACCGGCGACTAATGCCGCTATATATATCCGTTGGGCTATCAAACGAGCTCCGAATGCGATGAAATTTGGCAGGCGGCCTGTCTACACTATAATAAGACCACACGCCAAGTTTCACCCCATTCCGAGAACATTTTTCGGCCACTCATAAAATGAATATTCGGAGGCACCGCGGGCGCGTGCAAGTGTGTCTGAGCTCAGAACGGACAACGGAAAGGACGAGGGGGACTCGGACGGATGCAAGTTTTGAAAACATGCTGATGCAAGCACATGATGACATGGCAAAATGCAACACGCAAGCAGATGACATGGCAACGACGAAGAATAACTGGCTCACACCTGGCGCACCGGTCTCGGGGTGTCACAACACTCCCCTACTAACAAGAGATCTCGTCCCGAGATCTTAGGAATGAGACGGAAGAGAAAAAAGAAGAACAAATTTCTTCGAGGACAAAGAGTGAAGTCAAAGAATATCGAGAGGTAGAGCCACTCGAAAAGAATAATGCAACGGAGGAGAACGAAGTTGCAAGGACTTCGTTAAACAAGATGAGCAAGGAATACAACGAGAATCAAGGAGGTTGAAAGGCACGTAACACGAACTGAAGCAACGAGAATGAATTCAAAACCACTCTGGTTAATAAGAGAAAGAAAGGCATCTTGAAGGAAAGACTCGAACGGAGTTGTTGAGAAAATCAACAACAAAAGAATAAGCTTGTTGTGGACTTATGAAAACATCTCAAAACTTGAGGTGAATTACCGCCGCAACGAAGAGATGGATTAACTGAGCCTGATGAATTACAAAACTCCACTTCAAAAGACTACGGAGGATTATTTGCATATCGAGACGCAAGAAGAATAATGCTAGAGTTGCTCCAGAAGAATTAGATGAATATTTGAAGAATGAATTTAATGATGAAGAACCATCATGAAGAACTCCGGTAACGAAAAGGATGATGAATATAGAAATGATGGATCAAAAGAATAAGATTAAAGCCCTGCGATGATGAAGACGAGGGTCCGATGAGATAGTTGCGAAAAACTTGAACTCCGGAGAAGAAAAGATGAAAGCACTTGGAACTAGAATTTATTCATCAAGAATAAACTCTGAACGAAGGAATTAATCAACTCAACAAAGACGAATAAGAATTATGTTATGCTTATCCTCCACCAATTAAATTGATGAGAAATAATGGATTTGCATATCACTTATTCCCGTTGAAAAGATCAAAGAGAGGTATCTCGCGAACTTGCAAAAATCTTTATGAACCACCGGTAGGATTGGAATAAAATGAATGGATTGATATGATAACACCGGAAAAGAACTCTTTAGCGAACCACCGTAGGAATTGAAACCGAGTGAAGAAAAAGAACGAACCACCGAAAGAAATGAAATTGAGTGAATACAAGAGAATGAATCTCCGGGAAGAGTAAAGCACTTGAGGACAATTTGAATGACGAGAACGAAGAGATCGCGGACGGATTAAAGAATGCTAGAACGAAGCACCAAACGAATGTGAGACGAACGAAGAGGCATCAAAGAAGAATATTTGGAGGATGAAGTTGAAAACTGAGAATGAAGAAAACTTCTGAAATGATGGCCTTCGGAGGAACACAAGGAAAATGAATTAATGAAATACTCCGGATGAATGAAAAGAAGAAGGATTGAACCACACATGAAAAGAATTTGAAAGCGATCTCGGGGAAGGCACATGACTGATGGAATCCATACTTACGTCACACTTTGAAAAGAATTTCGGAACACTCCGGGAAATTAGAAGAGTCAGGTAAGATCCTGGGAAAAGATATGTCGGTTATGAGCTCACCGAAGAGAAAAAAACACCGTTGAAAAGGATCAAAAGGAGATGATGCACCGGAATGATAGAATGACTCGAATGAGGTGACAACCTCAAATGAATTAGAACACCGACGAATCTCCTGAGATGCCTTCGGAACTCTGGAATAATTAAATGGCGAGAGGCAAGCAAGACAGGGGAAAACACTTGAGCCGATGAAAGAAGAAGAACAACACCGAGATATTGGAATTGAATCCACCGGAAAAGAAAAAGTGATGAAGAAGGACGAACTAGACAAGAATTCACCAATTAAAATAATTGAGAGGAGAATGTAAATGATTCACACGAGTAGGATAGATACTCGATTAAGGACTCCGGCTCCGAGTAGTAAAAGGGTGGGCGGGTGGGAAAAAGAAAGACAACTTCGGAAGGGGAAACAACATCGGTTAAAAGAACTGAGGTTGCACTTGCAAGAAGAAGAGGGTCAATCGACCTGACGAGAGATGCACCAGATGAAAGAACTGACATCGCAACGAACGAAAACTAACCACGCGATCCTAAAAAAAATTGAAGGGGAAGAGGAGTAATTCAAAACACCTACGTCAAGATTCCTCACCAGAGCAACGAAGGGACTGAGGAGTAAAAAGAATTCCTACTCTCCGATATAACTAGACTCCGAAAAAAGTTTTATTCTAGACTCAACAACGGCCAAACTACGATCAATCAAGGGGGCTCATATGGTCGGTCGAGGCTCTGATACCAACTTGCTAGGCCCAAGATGCGATTCTATCCCGATCACCTGACACTTACGTGATTGGTGCACAACCGCATTTCGGGCGCTTAGCAAGATGGATATCATTACATCGTACCATTACATACATACATGGGGGATACAACAATACATACAAGTCACATGAATACAACAACATCAATACAAGGCATCCGACTACGGATGCAAACATGAAAAGCACACGACATCCATCTGCTATCCCAGGCTGCCGACCCGGAACCTAACCCAAGAGTGAAGAAGAAGAAGAAGAAGAAGAAAGAACTCCAACACAACGATCATCGCTCTCACGTCAAGACATCGGAAACCTGCACCTGCAACTGTTGTTGTAGTATCTGTGAGCCACGAGGACTCAGCAATCCCATAAGCATGGGTAACAAGACTAGCAAAGCTTAATGGGAAGGAAGAGGTAAAGTGGGGAGGTTGCAGCAGCGGCTAAGCAGTAATATGGTGTCTAACTTACGAGTACAAGAATAAGATGAGCATCTATGCAAACTGTCATAACTAGTAGTGATCGCTAAAGATCCTGAACTACCTACGAGTCAAACATAACCCCACCGTGTTCTCTTCTCAAAATTAAAAGGGACAGTCACGGTTACTCACACAGTTGTGTGTTTTACTTCGGATCCTCTGTCAAGTTTTCTACAACCGGACATTAACAAATTCCAATCTACCACATAACCACGGGCACGGCTTTCGAAAGATCATAACCCTGCAGGGGTGTCCCAACTTAGCCAATCACAAGCTCTCGCGATCAGCTGAAGTAATAATAATTACTACCCCATATCTTAGGGAAATCCGATCAGGCTCGGTATCCCGCTGCACAAGACATTTCGACAATGGTAAAACAAGTCCAGCAAGACCTCCCGGTGTGTCGACACCCTGATAGTAGCTGCGCGTATCTCGTCTCAGGCCATGACCGGATGGGCGATTATACGAGTAAAACAAATCCTCGAGTTTCCCCGTGGTGGCCCCGCATAACCCCCGTTTGGGACCAACACCATCAGCACTGGCCCCCCTGCTATGTAGAAGAATCCTCGGGTAGCGCTAACTCCCTATGCAATTTAATTAATTAATTAAGTTGTTATTATGAGCAAATTAAAAACCAAAGTTGGGCCTTGCTGGAGGAGTTTTATTCAAAGACGAACTGTCAAGGGGTCCCCATATACCCAACCGTGTAAGGAACGCAAAATCAATGAACATAATGCCGGTTTATCGGCTCCTAAGTTGGCATGAGTGGAACAAAACACCGAGCAAAAGGCCAAGCCTTCCACCCATGCCCAGTATATAGCTGTGTTAATAATAATAATAGTTATTGTGATATTCCATCAACAAGTTCCGACAAGGAACGATCTTCATCTTCACCTGCAACTAACAACGCTATAAGAGGGGCTGAGCAAGTAGGTAACATGGCCAAACAATGGTTTGCTAGGAAGGTGTCAAAGGTTAGAGGTTTCATAGCAACAAGGAGAGGGGCTGACAATAAATGATGGGTAGCGCGACATGTAACGATAGCATCGAGATAACTAAGCATGGCAATGGTAGTAAAGGTATCCAAGGGTATGGTCATCTTGCCTGAGATCCCGCAAGGAAGAAGAACGGATTCGTGAAGTAGACGAGGAAGAATCCTTGAAGACGAACCACGTGTAGACGAATGAATCCTCACGATCGCAACGAAACAAGCACTAACGAGAAGAAGCAAGCAATACGGTAAACACACAACACAAGAACATGACAATAAGCTCTACCAAGTAGGATGCAAGATAAGTCTATATATGATGCAATACATGGAAAGGGATGAAGCACACAAGAACAACACCAAACAACAAGTTTAAATGAGGCCGGAAACTACACATAACAAATCCGGTAAGCCCTCATATGCATAATTTGAAATTAGTCCAGATCTGAACAAACCTTAAGTTAAAGTTGTTAAAAAGCAATTTAACATGCACCATGATGATCTTCACGAAATTCTAGTCAAGTTTCATATAAATTTGTTTAATTCGGAGCTACGGCCTAGAAGATATGAGCAAAACAAGTCAAGCAAGGCAACGGTGCAAGATGCACCCAAAGATCAAGCAAACTCACTCCAAACATGAAAACAACATGATATTATGATTCTACATGCAAAATCATGCAAGTTTCATATAGGGCACACTCAAAACGGAGCAACGGGCTAAAAGATACACATGAAACAAGATATAACAACAAGCTGAAGTTAACAGCCACATAGCAACTTTGGAGCAAGGTAAATATAAGCTAAATCACCCAAACATGTTAACAAGAGGCGTGGATCTGAAGTAGACATGATACTTAACAAGTAGGAACTTAGAACACACCCAAAATCTTGCTGGAACACATTTAAACAAGCATGGCAAGTTGCAATAAAATTATCCAGACTTAGCCAAAATCTGGGAAGGCAAAAACATCATCACGATGCTGCCTTCGGAGGCACAAAACAACAAGCATATCAACTCTAACAAGTATATAAAGAGCATGGACATGTAGTAGACATGTTCTACAGCAAACAACTCCATTGGAGCATCTCCATTGGAGGCATGGATCAATAGCAACAAGCTCCACCAAATTGAACATGCTGATAAAATCCTGATAGGCATAATTTATAGCAACTTGAGAGCAAGAAATAAATAATCTACAGCAGGTCATATGAGCAAGTAAGGGAATGAATGGATAGACAATAACATGGACAACAAGACATGATCATGGGCCACTCCAAAACAAGCATGGATTTGACTAGGGCATCAAGCAAACATAGCATCAGGTTATAACAGTTTTTTCACTAAGTATAAAACAGTAACAACAACATGGCATGTTTACAAGCATGTTTAAGTCAACACAAGGCATATCATGGAAAGTTAAATGCACCACAGCAAAGATCATATTATTGAGCTTCTAAAACAACTAAACATGTGGCATGAGGACAAACACATCAATAGCAATGACCAAGTGAAATCAGCATCTCATAACAAGTTTCAGCACATAACACCCAAATGCACTTTTGCAACAGAGATTAACAAGGCAATAAGGAATCAAACAAGCATGCTACAGCAACCATCATGTAGTACATTTCATAATGAACATTTTGACATCTCATATGCATCATTTGGATAAACATGCACCAAGTTATCATATCTCAAACATGGCATGAAATTAACAAGTAGCAGCAGTTTATAACAAGCAGCACTCTTGCAATAGATATTAGAGCATCTAGATGAAGTCAAACAGGCATGACACAATGGAACAAAGTGTAGAGCACATCACCACGATCATTTTGACATATCATACACTCAATTTGGACAAGCACACAATTAATTACAGCCATGCAAACATGCAACATTATAACTGTTTTCTGGGGACTTAGAAGAAAATAGACCTCGGGTCAGCGGACATTGTCTGGTCCAGACGGACACATCCGGTGACTGGGGCCCGCGTGGCAGTGGCACGAGAGGAAGAAGCGAACATGTCCGGGCTCCTCCCGGACACGTCCGTCGGTGCAGCGGTGCGGGGCCCGCTGTCAGTGGCACGCGGGAGCCGGGTCAACGCGGCGGCGGCTGGGCGAGGCAGAGGACCGGACGGCGGCGTGCGCGGCTCCGGCGAGCATGAGGGCCGGCGGGATCGAGCGGAGGGAGGCGGATCCGGCGAAGGTCGCGGCCGGCGGCGAGCTCGAAGGGCGGCGGTGTCTAGGATCGGCGGCGGCGGGGACCTGCGGGTCCGGCGAGGCGGAGGTCGCGGGGAGGCCGAGGCGGCGCGGACGGGGCGCCCGGTCGCCGGGATCGGAGCGGACGCCGGCGGCGCGAAGGGGAGCGGGGCGGCGTGCGGAGCACGGGGAGGACGTCGCTCGGGCCGTGCGTCGGGCGCTGCGGCGGCGCACGGAGCGGGCCCTCAGCCCAGATCGGGCCCGGGGCGGGCCTGCCTTGGGCTTTGGCGGGGGGAGGCTGGGAGCCGGCTGGAGGGACGCTGGCGACGTAGCTTTGGCCACATGGCGGACGCCCATTGGCCGCTGGCGGCTGATGTGGCGGCTCCAGCCAATGGAGGGGCGCCAAGTGGCGTAGGAGAGGTGGATCTCGCCAGAATTTGGAGGAGGAGGGGATTGGCTGCACGGAAATTGAGGAGGATGTGGTCTAGGGGTAGGGGAAGACTAGGGGAATGCCAAAAATGGCATGGGGGTTCTATATATAGCAGTTTTGGCTAGGGTTAGGGGGTTTTGGGGCCGTTTAGACCATCGGATCGCGATCGTGTGGCTCCGGTCGCGAGGAGGAGTAGGATGGGCCTAGGGGAGGTAGTGGGCTGTGTAGGAGGGGTTGTGGGGAGAGAAGAGAAGAGGCCCACGGGGGTTTTCGGAGACCGAAAACGTCCGACGTTTAAACCGACGACTAATGCCGCTATATATATCCGTTGGGCTATCAAACGAGCTCCGAATGCGATGAAATTTGGCAAGCGGCCTTTCTACACTGTAATAAGACCACACGCCAAGTTTCACCCCATTCCGAGAATATTTTTCGGTCACTCATAAAATAAATATTCGGAGGCACCGCGGGCGCGTGCAAGTGTGTCTCACTACAAGAAATATGGCTGTTTATGACAAAAATATAATGACCGTGCTCGATTGGTCATGGATCTATGAAAAAAAATTACAAGATGGTCATGGTTGTGTCCAAGGGGGTCCAAACTCCCTACCATTGTGACCATTATGTCAAAAAGGTCGCAGTCTCATCACTCCAATTGGTCACAAAACATATATCACTAGCCATGGCCTTATTTTGGGTCCAACATGACGAAATTAATATGGTCACATGCTTGAATAAGGATGACTAGGCAGACACATAAGCAATTTTCCCTTTGTTTCATTGTATATGTGTTGCAATTTTGTCTACGTGTTGTGCATACATGTGAAATCAACTTGTATGTGCATCACCAATGGGGTATATCTACACCTCAAATGAGTGACCCAAAAATTTAACAGGTCCAGATTTGACGTGTGGGACCAACAAACCTAAGAGACCCACTACTATACCCCCCATCATGAGGGGTTAGCTATCATGCAAGGCCTACATGTAAGACAAGGGACCAAATGGCCAATGGACCCACCTTACACGTGGGACCATCTAACCTATAAGTATAAATAGAATACTGAGAAAATAAAAGGAGCCCTAACGGCTCGGCTAGGTGCATTACAAAGAAGAAGAATAGTTGAGAAGGTTGCCTACTTACGATCTAGGGTAAATTTCCGTCCAAAAATCTAAGGGCTTCCCTTTTATATTTGCATTTTAATTTAAACAACTTAAATTTGTTTTTTGTTTCAAATTTGCTTCCACCCTTTTGTCAAATTTTACGAGGATTATCTAAATTTTACGAGTCACGACGTATTTTTGATATTTGTCGTTCAGTGAACATGCGTTTTAACATAGTTTGCTTAAAAAACGCAAAAAGCAAAACCTTATGCAATATAAGTCAGCCTATTATGCAATACTCCCTTTGTCCATGAATACATGTACTTGTACCTTATGTCATAAGTCAAAGTTTAATTTTTGACCAACACTATAGAAAATTCTAGTAACATATATGACATCAAAATATTATGAAAGTACATTTCAAAAGGGATCAAATGATACTAATTTCGTGCCATATGCCATACTTTTCCTTATAAAATTGGATAAAATTTTAAAACATTGACTTAAAACAAAAGCTAAAAATACACTTCTTCACGGACGGAGGGAGTATAAGTCAGCCCGTTATACCATTGAAAAGCTCACATATGACCCGTATTTAGTTGGTCTAATTTATAATTAGAGTTAAATTTTAAGATGGATGCATTCATTGGAATGAAAAGAATATCTCATTATACAGACATGATAATGATAAAGATATAGCTCCGCCAATTTTTGAGGTCACGCCATACGTCTCGGCCTATTTTTTTCGGAAAGCGCATTACGCGCGCGAAACCTTCCCGGCCCGAGGCCCCAAACCAGACCAACCCAGGTCATATAAAAGGTCAGAAACCCTAACTCCTCCTGAATCTCTTCCAGCGCCGCTCCCCCCTCTCCTCTTCTCTCATCCTCCTGGACTCTTTCCACGATCCCCTCCCCTCCCTCCTCGTCGAGCCTTGATCTGGCCGGATCTTGCCAATCCACACACCGATCTGGCCTAACCACCCCGCAGTTGCGGCCGCGGGCCACCAGGACGGCGGAGGGTACCAAGAACCGCTGTTGCACCAACCACGCGCGTCACAAGGAGGGCGGGTGTAGTCGTTGCCGGAGCATCAGACGCCGTGCTTGGCGCTGGACAAGCGGGGGCTAGGCGAGTCGCGTCGCTTGATTGGGTCGTTTCCAACGCCCTCGTCGGCGGCGGCGACAAGACGCCAGACAATGGGCCCCATGAATCGTGTGTACGCGGCCAAGGTGACCAGACCGCTTCCTAAACACTATATATTGATGAAGTTGTTTTGGCTGCTCAAATTGATGTCTGAATGTGCCAAATCTGCTTCTTTGTAGGTGCCAACGTTGATGACAGAATTTATCAATGGTGGGTTCGGTAGTAACTAAAATCTGTTGCTCTGAATGTGCCAGCGTGTGAGGGAATTTATCAACGGTGGGTTTGGTAGTAACTCAAGTCTACTGCTATGTTTTCAGCCTGGTAAGATAGCTGTTCATGCCACTTTCTTAACTGTGCTATCCATTTTCAGCCAGTGTACAAACAAACAAATTCTAGACATGCATGAGTAATGCAAGTATGCATTTGAGAGTACATCTTACCCGAGATGGACAAAGTCTTGCTTTGCTTCGTTACACATAAACATGCATAGTAAAAACAAAATCCTGATCTATTAGAGAGAAAGTAAGTCGATACTCCCATCACTTAGAACAAGCTTGGTTAGTTGAGTGTTCTATGGGAACTTCAGTTAGTTTTCCTCCATTTTATTGTTCGTAAATCCTGCGTTCTGAGTAATTTGGTTAAGCGATGCACAAATGTTAACATTGCTTAAGGGTGTATATTTTATTGTATATCTGAACAGTTGTATGCTTCATTCCATGGTTTTCGAGTCGAGACTCATGTGAGTCGCTCTGGGGCAGCAACTTGGAAGAAGTCTAGCCTGCGTTGTGACTAGTCGCAACTCAGTCGCGAGTCGACACTAAGCTGAGTCGACCATATTTTTGCGACTCATAGACTAGTCGTCGAGTCGAGCGACTTGAAATCCATGCTTCATTCATTGTTACTATAACATGTACTAATATATTTAAGCACATGTATTGTCCTTTTGTCTTTCCTGTGGACGGACATACATATTACTTGGCTCAATGAAAATTTGCGAACTTATGAAACAGCTGGTGAGCTCTCTCTATTTTGGGCGCTGTTTACCAGCATCTTGATCCCGACCTGTTAGCTCTGCTTACCACCATCAACATGTACTGCTCTCTCCCCTTCTCTAGGAAAATGCATGAATAGAGAATTCACAGCAAACTGGACAAGATCAGTAATCTATCATTGTTGCACAATATGAATTTTGAAATTCTACAAGGTGGATATGGTTCTAATAGTACCCTGCAATTGTTCATTATATTATTATCCTATGCAGCTGAAATTTGTCGCTTTGTACTCTCTCAATCAGTTTTCCTGCTTTTGATAATAATTGTCTTATATTTAGGAATGGAAGGAGTACTTAGTTTGTTACTTTGGATCTCTTCATGGTTAATTTCCCCATTCTGGTTAAAAGATTCATGCTTGTTCGCTACCATTTTGTATGCATGATTGATTGCATGCATTTTCCTTCGCTTGTCGCCCGCAATGGTTGTTAGATAGATTTTATATGTTCCATTCAGTATGTCTCTTTATAATTATGAAAGGTTAACTGTGTGTACATTCACTCTGTTAGGGAGGAGCACAAATAGTAGCACAAGTGTATTTTTTCCAGAACGCAACATTGGTTAAACAAACTGCACATGGCTTCATTTATTCTGAGCATATTCTTACATAGTATAGTGATATTTATTTATTTATTGCATCAGTATTTGAATCATACCCTATTGAACAGTATGTAACCACAACAAATGAGATTTCATTATTTGATAATAGGCATGTAAACTAGAACCTATCCCACATTGCTATTCTCTTAAGATATTTATTAGTTTGATGAGTTACTCCTCTTGATAGTCGGAAAATTGCAACTGCATTTATGTTTTTTGCTTTGTTATGATGCTGGCTTCTACTGAGTGCATAATATTGTGACATTAAAATTTAAAGTTTGAATTTGTATATCATTGTATGATTTATGATTTACATTTTGAAGGGTTGTTAATTATAACATTCTATTAAGTATGTGGTTGTTCTTTTGGAAACTAGGAAACACCATAACATACATTTTTGTCGGCGAGAGTTTGACCTACCCTTTGATGTTACAACTTGCTAATCCTGAAATATCATTTTGTGCAGATGGAACATGCATATTGATTGTTGCCATGTTTGGGCCAAACAATATGGAACATGGAGGGTGTTTTGTCCTTCTTTTCCCGAAGCCCATAATGCCTTCCCTCGCCTCTGATGCATCATGCCAATGAGTTTCTTTTCTCCAATTCATCAACTGCTAATGAGTTACCTAAAGTTGAATCTACAGAGTTAACTAAAGTTGAATCTATACTGAAAACTCATTTACTTTAATAACTTGGTCAATACTTGATGTGCACCTAGAAAAGTGTAGCTGCACACTGGAATTTTATCTCATGGTGGCATTTGTATTATTTATCTAGAAATAATACTTGCTTGTTAACCTCTCTACTGTACTGTTACGGTGTTAAGCTACTACAATAAGAACATTTTGTCCAACGTTTGTCCTATAGTGGATGGTTGTCTTGTGAAAAAATGCCTCTGCACTGTACTGCCTTGTGAAAAAACACGTCTGTGTTGTACTGTCATGACACTTTGGTTGGCTTATCATAATTGTAGTCGTTTCCTTATTACAGTATATGGGTCTTACAAGAAACTGTACCCACATCAATATTCGTTGATGTTGTTTCAATCAATTGCTATGTGTGGTCTGTATGTTGTTCTCATGTGTGATCTTTCTTAATGCCAGGATGTTCTGCAATCCAGAAGAACTGGCTACCCAAAAGAAGTGGAAGACAGTGGATGGGCGAAGCTATGGTTTCTTGATTTGTTGTAATGTATACGTGTTGTCATGAAGCATAGTGGCTCTGGCTTTGTGTAAAATCATTATAAGCATAGTACCAACACTTTTTAGATTTTTAGAGGAGATGAACGCTGAACTATTTATGTGATTTATGTACGTGATGTAGTCGCTATGATGCCTATTGCTGAAATGAATATAAGTACTTACTTTTTTTGAAGATGGAATATAAGTATTTATGAATATAAGTATTTATTGACAATATTAGTTTTTGGCTGGAATTGCCTACAATCTCTAGTGTACCAAACTGTGCAAAATAACGACTCGGCCAAGGTAAAAAATAATAATGGGCTAAAGGATCGGTCTGTGGATGTGGCCCAAAAATGAAATGGGCTAAAATTGATAGGCTGTATTGCTGGGCTTAGCTCATTTAGATACCTTGTTGGACCGGGCTGGTGAAAATTGTGACCTTAACTTTCAGTCATTGGTAATGCCATGAAGGCTGCCACATCATCACCTTAGCCACGTCGCTAAAGCCATGTCAGATCGTACGTGGTTCAAGTAGACGTGTAATGACGAAAACAATTAGTCATAGATTTCATGACGAAATTTTTATGGTCATTGAATCTTTGACCAAAACATTCAAAAGGTCACGTTTGTTTGTTCTTGACGGCCAACTGTTGACCATCCATATTTGGTCATAAAAAGGTCATAAATGGATAACAACGACGATTCTTTGACCAAAATCGAGGGTCACAATTGAGTGTTTTTCTTGTAGTGTCTGGCTCAGAACGGACAACGGAAAGGACGAGGGGGACTCGGACGGATGCAAGTTTTGAAAACATGCTGATGCAAGCACATGCTGACATGGCAAAATGCAACACGCAAGCAGATGACATGGCAACGACGACGAATAACTGGCTGACATCTGGCGCACCGGTCTCGGGGTGTCACAATTATTGTCTCTGGCGACTAGTAATACTGCTGGTTACACACCCATTGACCCATAGGACAAACATATGGTTGTCGTGTTTCTTTGCTACCCTATATTACATGGGACTAGCACACAAGTGTCTTCACACAACTCAAAATCATCAAGTACCAACACACATTTCTGCAAAAGCACATCTCATCAGGCAAAATACAATAGGATCACTCCTAAGAGCCTAGTTCAACAGGCAAAGAAGTGGCAGCAGATGGCAGGCCTCCGAAAGAGGAGGCTAGCAATGATGGGGCCAATCAAAGATGTCAACCTGCACGGCGTATCGATCATCGCAAACAAGGGCCACTGCATCGTCGACACCAATGGTGGGGAGCGGTTTGGCGTCCCATTGGTGTACCCGTGTACGACATTCTGGGAGCTTCTGAGGATGTGGGAGGACGAGTTCGGGTTCATGAGTGAAGACAGGATAACGGTACCTTGCAACGCTGCAGTGATGGCCTATATCATGTGCTTGCTCATAAGGAAGCCATCGGAAGAGTTGGAAAGGGCGGTGCTTAGTTCTGTAGTGTAGCCATGCAGCAATGAGAGTGGCCTCTCCATGGTTTACAAGAGTCTAGGCCAGTCATTGGCTATTAATCTGTATTTCATTTCTTTTCTTTTATATTGTATTTATACATCCTTATACAAATTTTGATATAGTAGCAATTAAGAGATTGTTATATCATTATGATCATGATGAGTTATTATGATCATGTTGACTAATTCCCATTCTTGTAAATCAGGGACACTCGATATTTCCTACTTTCTAGCACAAGTCATGCCAAAATTCATGAAAAATTTCGGCATGACCTTTGCTAAAATAGGACATATCGAGCGCCTGAAATTTGCCGGAACGAAAATGAATCAACATTCCGTCAGAACATAAGCCACTCGAAGGTGTTCCCCGCAAACAATAAAAGCCAAGATAGCACTTGGCAAGCACATACACATGCTAGATCATCTTATCTCACTAGGCGTCTGTCGAGGATGCGAGTGTTGTCGGTGATCTTCCGGGTGTTATCGAGCGGCTCGTCATTGTGATCTACCCTACGCCACATGAGGATTCACACGTGAGCATGTAAACACTATTGACATTTTCATTTCAAAAATACTAGCTTCATTTTCATTTCTTCACATGTTCAAACAGAGTAAAGTTCCTTACATTTTGATTTCCAAAAGAATCCTAGCTTCACAGTTTCATTTCAAAAAAAAGTTACAAGCCTCAAATTTTCATTTCATAAAAAAATACAAGCCTCACATTTTTAATTCAACGTTGTTGGATTTTACTTTTCCCAATAATTCCCATAAAATGTTCATATATTTTCATGCACTTGATAATCAATTTATATTGAAACTTCAGAAATTCAATATATGTACTACAAAAACTAAATTAGTAAAACTCAAAAACCTAGAACTTGCATACGGGAATATCCAATTTGATTCCTAATTAGTAAAACCCTAAAACCTAGAACTTGCATATGAGAATATCCAATTAGTAAAACCTAAAATCTGAAACCTGCATGTGAGGAGGGAGGGAGGGAGGCAGAATGGAGAATGCAGGGGGAGGGAGGGAGGAGAGGAGGCCGGCGGCCGGCGAGAGGTGGGCGACGAGAGGAGGAGGGAGGGAGGGGAGGACCACTATTGCAGGATGCTGCTAACGCGACACTACGATTAGAGACCCTTCAAGAAACTGTGTGCGATGCAATCATCGCAGACGGTGGTGTATGAAAACCGTCAAAAATGTGTAAAACGTTTGCGAAGACGGGTGCATCAAACACGGTTCAGATTTTAGTTTCATGTGCGATGAAGAGCATACGGTTCAGTTCAATTAACTGTTTGCGATGAGGAGGAACAAAAGAAATGGGCAGCCAGATGAAGGCGTGTGCGATACACAGCATACGGTTCACTCGGATGAACCGTTTGTGATTAGGGAACACAAAAGAAACGGGCAGTCAGATGAAGGTGTGTGCGATATACAGCATACGGTTCACTCGGATGAACTGTTTGTGATTAAGCAACACAAAAGAAACAGTCAGCCAGATCAAGGTGTGTGCGATATACGCATGTGATTCACTCGGCCCTTGTCGTCAGTGCGTGACCTCTGTGGCAATACACATAGGAGGTAACTACCACTGCTCAAGGGGCCATGAGATGTTGTGCTATGAGTTGAAAGAGAAAAGAAATAAAAAACGGAAAACAAAGGGCGTGATATAGGCCCTTTGGCTACCAGTTATTTGTGCGCGTGTGCTCGTCTATAGGTGAAATTCAACACCCAGTGCCGTGCTAGAATCATCAACACGAGAATGGCTTTGGCCACAGCATCCAAGGGGGCTTCCTCCATTAGCGAGTATTTCGCTAAGACGAAGAGCCTTGCAGATGAAATGGCATCGTAGGCAGGCGTCTCAAGGATGAAGTACTGGTCTCATATCTTGACCGCTCTTGATGCCGAGTAAACGTTGCTGTGTCTGCTGTTGCGGCAAGGGTCGAGCCCATCTTGGCGGGCAAGCTCTACACTCAGCTCACCCGCTTTGAGCAGCGCATCGAGCTTCTTCATAGCCGGGG
>LR738713.1:649787501-649801018 GCA_902687465.1 Secale cereale | reverse complement strand
GGGGGCAACACCTCCGTGAAAATGGTTGCTCGTGGAGGACGTGGTGGCAACTGCCCATTCCTGACGGTACTGTATTTATAGAGGTCCTAGCCTTCGCAATTCATACTTAAAAGACTATAATACCCCTCTCTAGATTTATACAACCCCTTTACATTATAGGGGCAAAGTTTTCTTTTTCACTATTCTATGTCACAATCAACTTGATCTTGTCAATACTTGAGAGCCATCGTCTTCAAACTTTTGCCAAACTCTTGTTTTGGTTCCTTCCGACTTCGCTTGCTAAGAGTTAACCAAGTTAACTGAAAGATGAAAGAAAACTAACCTTTGAGACGAAATAAATTAAATCAATATGACAATATTTTATTCCGAAGTCGTGAAGTAGAACATCGGTTCAGGAAGTTGTTAATTTTTTTAAAAAATCTCTGCACTAGCTTCCCTGCAATTTAAGTTCCCAAAACTGAAACCTTAAATGAATTTTCATATTATAACAAATCTTGAAAGGTGATTATCAGAATTGGATTGGAGTCTCTCAAATCCGACTAGCCATATTTTCCATACTTGAACAAAGACGATGACACATATTATGGAACAAAGTGAGTAATAAATTTGAAGTTGCATACTAAAATTTATATGTCCCCAAAAAGTATTTGAACTGGCCTACTAATAATTCATATAGGTAAACTATATACTCCCTCTGTCTCGAAATAAGTGACTTAACTTTATACTAGCTTTACTACAAAGTACACCATATGCACCATATTGTGAGGTAACAGGTGCATATGGTGCAATCATTAGTGAAATAAATATGAAAGCGTCTACCGTCAATTGTAAAAAAAAAAAAATTAGAGTCGTGCTGTTAATTATGAAGCACATTGCTTAGCTAAGTTTTCCCTTTTGAGTGCTCTAGGTCCCCAAGTTTGGTTTGGCGTTCCACACGACCAAAGATGTATCCCACTCTAGGTGAACTTTGATGAATAAATCAGGTTTTACCCCTAAGAAAAGGTATTGGCGAATAGAAAAATCAACTGGGGGCATGTGCCCCCACAACCAGTAACGTATGTCCCCCCCTGCTTCCCTCCACCCCTCCCCTTATGACCTGGCTCGCTCCTTCGTGACCAAGCATCATTCTATACAGAAGGAGAAGGAGGGATGGGGTGCTTACCTCTGCAGTCGCCGTCGATTTGTGTCTCCGAGAACTTCCCCCACCGCTGAATCCCTTGAAGCTGTCGCAACAGCTCCACTGGTGTTGCACGCGTGGGGAGTGCGGTTGCGGGAACAATAATCCAGCGTGTTAATTCCTCTATGTGGCCTCGCGATTGGCTTGGCTTTATTTCAGACGGACTGTTGTCGATATTTGGCTGGGAGAAGACACACGATCACGCTTCTTGGTCGAGAACCTTTGTGATGGTATGAGCCCATGTGCTGCTGTAAGGAGCAATGGGAAATACCTTTTGGGGCAAGAGTTGCTCCAAAAGCTGTGGTCGATGAGGAGGCAGTTTGCAGTGGAAATTTCTGGAATTGTTGCAAATTATTGGAGCAGTAGTTGCTTTCTTGGTATGGGTATATTTGAGTTAGCTCAATATAAAAGCTGCACCCGGTGAGCAGGGTGATATTACTGTATTAGTCAGGCACCGATCATGTAAGAGTTGCTTTTAAAAACACAAAGACATGACGTGTATCCAAAAAGCAATCACCATGTTCTTAAACCAGACATGTACATAAGTACATTGGTGCATCTAAAGTTATTCAGGGAGTCACTGACTTTGGGACTATGGTGAGAATTAGCACTTCAGCCATGCATGTCATCCTAGCTCTCTTTGAAGTCCTTCAATTGGAACATGTTCTTTTTGAAAATCGAACTAGTTTACTTCGCATATCAGCGAAATGATGGATTCGGCACCAGCACACTGAATATCTCATGAAGTTCAAGAAATTGCAGATAGAAAAAAAAATTGGTACAGAATGAGGCCCAGGCTGACCTATTAATTTGCAAGCAAGATAATAATTAATCATGCAGCTAACGTAATATGTTGTTCCGAAAAAACACTATGTTGTCTTATGTAATCATTTAATTTGCGTACCTGCTACTCTAGTGATTCTGAGCAAAATACCAACAATAAGGACATGTGCTATGCTAGCTAAAATAAAGTACAATAAATGCTATGCAGGGGACATTTGAACACTTTGAAGGAATCCCGATTATTTTTCTGTAACAGCTCGTTCGGCACCCAGCATTTGTGTCAGCATTCGCCGAATTCAATTGTGATTTCTAACACCGACATGTTTGGCATTCTTGGAATTGGTTGTCGGAAATCATTTCACGATTCCACATGATTGGAACGATATGTAAAACAAAATCCCGTCCAACAACCCGCCATGCATTCACCATATTCGCTCCGACTTCCTCTTCTCCTTCCACCACCATCGCATCGGCCGCAAGTTTAGTGAACATGTGCCGCCGGAGTCCATCTCCACTAGCAAGTCATCCGCAACGACATGCCAAGGTAACCCATCGTGTAAGTGCTTCTAGTTTTTGGGACCAGGGCTACAAGCTCCATTTCGTGGTGCCGAAGAAGAACGACAACAAGGATGACTTAGTCAAAAAGATAAAGCAGGATGCCCAAATGAACCTAGTCATGCTCAAACCACCGCCGAGTGGCATGTTGCAGAACTGCAGCGATCGAGAGGGTGTCACACTTCAATTCTCATTCTAGCTAGCTCTCCTTCTCTGCTTGCGTTGGACTTGTTCTACAGTAGAGTAGAATGCAGTAGGGAGGGAGGCTAGGGGAGAATGTGGAGTGAGCTAGAGTGCCGTGCGTACACTTTTTATCATATGTGTCGAGGTAGTTAGCGGGTACTATGTTTTTTATCAACCCATTGGTTTATCCAATTGAGCTGATACATCTATTATAGTAATGTATATATAACTCGAAGAAGGTTGGTACCAGCCGGTGTACATGCATATGTCTTATCATTTGTTTGGTCAAGTAGCGTGCATGCACGTTGCAATAGGAGGGCACTTGACAATGCTTCTTCATCTTAATAGGAACATTCTTTGCCTATGATTTGTGACTTGGAAGTATGATGTATACACTGAAGGAGGTAACACTATGATATGTTAGTTCTCAAAGCCACACATACTTGTTTCCAAATTAGATGGTTCTTAACCCGCTAACCGGTCCTTCTACCGGACTGACTTGGGACACGTGGAGGGCATACTACTACCACTGCTCAAGGGGCCATGCGATGTTGTGTTATGAGTTGAAAGAGAAAAGAAATAAAAAAACGGAAAACAAAGGGCGCGATATGTGCCCTTTGTCTACCAGTTTTTTGTGCGCGTGTGTTCGTCTAGTTTGATGTGATCGATCTGTGGGTGAAATTCAACACCCAGTGTCGTGATAGAATCATCAACACGAGAATGACTTTGGCCACGGTATCGTAGGGGGGCGTCCTCCATTAGCGAGTATTTCGCTAAGACGAAGAGCCTTGCTGATGAAATGGCATCGTAGGCAGGTGTCTCAAGGATGAAGTATTGGTCTCATATATCTTGACCGGCCTCGACGCCGAGTAAACCTTGCCGTGTCTGCAGTTGCGGCAAGGGTCGAGCCCATCTTGGCGGGCAAGCTCTACACTCAGCTCACCCGCTTTGAGCAGCGCATCAAGCTTCTTCGTAGCGGGGGGTCCAACTCCTCCGCGAACATGGTTGCTCGTGGAGGACGTAGCGGCAGCAGCCCATTCCTGATGATATTGTGCATGTCAGAGGGCATATTTATAGAGGTCCTAGCCTTCGCAATTCATACTTAAAAGACTGTAATACCCCTCTATAGATTTATACAACCCCTTTAAACTACCGGGGCAAAGTTGTTTTTTCCACTATTCTATGTCTCATTCATCTTGTTCTTGTCAATACTTGAGAGCCATCGTCTTCAAACTTTTGCCAAACTGTTGCTCTGGTTCCTTCCGACTTCGCTTGCTAAGAGAAGTCAAAACTTTGTCTTCGCTTTTCAATTTGCACTTCTCTTCTTATTTGTTGCGGAATTAAACTCTACTCAGAGAAGTCGAAATATCATATTTATATCTGTTTCTTGCAGGCAAACTTTGTTACGAAAATTATAAATATAACTTCAAAGTTTCGGGGATGCATTTCCTGACGAAGTCAAATCCCCAACAGAGCCTACCTTAAAGAACTTGAGCATCATAGGCTAGTATCCTACACAGACAAGCGCTACCGCAATGGTTGGAGGAATGGCACGAACAAGGATGCCAGGAATGGGGCACCCGACCTAGGTTGTGTTGTCGGGCACTTATGACGTGATGGCCGGGAAGCCAAAGCTGATGTACTGGCTCGGTGAGGCAAACGAAGCCCTGCATTGGCCAGGTACTGGCCATCTGCGACTACGAAGAGTAGCCCGAGCAATAGGGTGTTGACGGTGGTGAGGTTGGCACTGGACACGCAAGAGAAGATGGCCATGGAGGACCATGCTATGGCTATGGCCTCTCCCTTTTTCTTTTTTCTTTTTTTTTTACGAATGCGCAAGGGTGCGTATCATTTCGTTGATAGGTAGAAGGCATACATCAGAATTGAGGGGCGTGGGGTGCGAGCTCAATGCCTTGTACGCTGAAGGCAAGGCATGAAGCCGCAGAGCATTGGTGACGGGGTGCTCGTCCCGTTACAAGAATGACCCTCTGCTAGCAGAATGCTACGTCCACGCGCGCCTGCTTGAGGCCAGGCGTGGGCCTCATCCTGGATCGAAGAGAAGAGCCGTGAGGAGGAGGGGTTCTCTTTCCTATCACTTTCATCTTACCCTAGCCGTTGTCCCTCTTCACACTACATGGCTTGCATATTTGGCTGGCTTAACGGCATGACATTCCTCACCAGCGCTGTGGCCCACCCGCTCGCTTGCCTGGTGGTGATGTCATGCGACATTTCTTGCCAGACAGTGCGATGTTTTTGGCGATAGATTTTTTTTAAAATGTGACAAATAACTTGCCTTTTCATTGATTAAGAAGAAGAGAATTATTCGGTTAATTATTGGGAAACCGGTCTAAAACCGATACAACACAACTCACATGATATGGGCACCACCGACTAACATGGCCACCGACATGGAACAGAAACCATGACGGCAGATGCCAACGGATGGCCACACACGCAAGCAACCGACAGCTCCGACTTTGATGACGAGCAATACAGAGGAAATATGCAGGACTTGCGCCGACCATGCCCTCTGCAAACGACCACCGAATGTCTGTCATCGTCACCACCTGGACTCGCTCCAATGCAGCTCCGACTTCAAAGCAACCAACCAACCATGGAAGAGCACGACAGACACGCCAGGAAGAACCGACTACCGAAGACCACGCCGCGACCCAAGCTCCTCTCGACGCCATCATCGTTGCCAAACAGAAACCAGCGCCCTGCCTCAGCAAACCACGCGGCGAAGATGCCACCATCGACCGAAGATGCCATCATCCACCAACATTTTAGTCGTAGTCGGCTCCGAGGCCATGCCCCCAAGGAGGAGAAAGACGCGTAGATGCCTCCATCGCTCGATCCAGCGAATCTGAGGTTTCCCTCCAGAGCCAAAGCAGTGTGGAGAAGAAGGAGCACCTCCATGACGACGCTTGAAAGAAAGATCGCGGCACCCGCGGGCACCGTCGTCGCCGACTCCGGTGAAGACCGGAGCAAGGATTTCTCCAGGAGATGTGCCGAGCACCTGCCACCACCACCACCACCGACCGCCGCCCACTAACCACCACACCTCTCACCTTAGCCATGGGATCTCACGATCCACTGCGACCACACACGCACCACCCCCTGGCTGAAGCTACCACCACCACACTCGGGGCCGCCGCCCCGGAGTCCAAGAGCATTGCCCGCAACCGCAGACGAGCCATAGCCAGCAGCTCTGGCACCCACCTTGAGCTGCGCCGCCATGAAGCAGCAGATCCTCACTGCAACACCGGAGATGTGGGGAGGGCTGCCACCCCGTCCCAAATCCCGCCTAGATAAGCTATCGGGTTGAACCCAACACAGCCCGCACCACAGCCGCAATGTCTAGCCACAACTCAGCCACCATCCGGAGCACCCACCAGGCACGGCTGCCCACCGTCGTGGGAGAGCCGGATCCGGTTGTACTCGCCCAGATCTGGCGAGCCGCCATCGTTGGATCGCCGAGATGGCCCCAGAAGCCGGCCCGGAGTTGAACACGAGGGGGTCGCCCCAATCACCGGAGAAGGGAGCACCACCAGACCCCGACTCACCGAAGAGGAGCGCCAGCGGAAGCCCACCGGCTGCAAGCAACCACGCAGAGCAGAGAAGTGGGTCGGGCCTCCCCCACTAAGAGCCACCAGATGAGAAGAGCGCCCCCGCCGCCGCCGTCCGCCACGCAGGCTTCGCCCGGCGGCATCCTCCGACGACGGTGGTGGGGAGGGGAGGGGTGAGGAGGGTGGCTGGCGGCGGAAAACTGGACGCCGCCGGTGTCGCCAGAGGCAACCGGGGGGAGGGTGGGTGGGTGCTTTTTGTTGGCGCCGCTCTCTAGACTACTCTCTCAACTGGACGGAGGTGGAAAAAGAAGAAGGCAACACTGGTTTACGGCGACGAACGCCCCGGCGCTCACAACGCCATTTCTTCTCTATAGCTGGACTAACCACCACCGACTACAACATTGGACGCACCAACTGCTCGCAACAAACACGTACAATCCGGCTGGCTATGTAGCCCAGCAGCGGCGTAGCGCCTATGCTTCCCACGCACGCACGAACGTGCCTAGCTGCATGCAGGCGATCCGCTCGGGCCTCGCGGACGACGCGGCCAGCCGCTGCTAACAGCCAGACTACTACACCGCAACTAATACATGCATGCACGTCCGTCTAGCTAGCTAACTCACACCATCAAGCCACACACGCACACACGCCAAGCCTCCGCTGCGTCCTACACATCCCGCGCGTATCCGACGTGCCCGACGTGTCCGACGAGCCTGACCGATCCAGTACGTCCCGCACGTCCCGCGCACCCGATGCGTCCGACGAGCCCGACTGCACCGGACGCCGTGGCTTTATTCCAACACGCACCCCCTAAGCCACGGCTTAGAGGAGTCCGTCGTCGTCGACGTTGGCACCGGCCAAGAGAGCATCAGGGGCGGACCCAGCTTATAGGCTGTGGGGGCAGTTGCCCCCACTCGATTTTTCCAGCCGCTTAGACGTGGTCCGACCTGTATTTAATTTTTTTTTTTTTGAGCAGAACCTGTATTTGATGTGCCCCCATTCGGGTGAATACCCTGCCCCCACTCAGCCCAGTATTTGTTTATTTTTTAAAGCCCAACTCGAAAGAAGAAGCCCGATATAAAAGAAAAATAAATCGCTACAGCTCTCGGCGTAAATCAGATCAGTGCCTCCTTCCTGTAGCCTACACACGTTGGCTAGCTCAATCCAATGGCCAGATTTCACGTACACGCACGCATCTTCCACTTGAAGGACCCACGCGGCCACTCACGGGATAGACTTCGGGAAGCCTTGACCTCCCCTCCCACGCCGCCGCGGAGTCATCGCCTTGCCGGCTCGCTGCGGCAAATCGCAGACTTTCCGTCGCTGGCCCCTTGCACCATCACGGCCTTGCACTTCTTCATGGACGAACTGAGATCTCAATTCTACAGTTTCCTAGTTCTAATTGACGTCAATGTATGCCGTCTAATTCTCCAATTCCAAATCAACTTATATGTATAGTTTATCAATTAGGATGATTAGGTAAGTTTGAACAAATTTTTGTAACATATAAAATTTTGTATACAACTTTCTACTTGCCAGTAATTGCTAGACCAAAAAAGTCCAATTTAATTCAGATCATCTATTACTCCCTATGGTCTGAATTAATTGACGTAGCTTCCTAGTTTGTAGCACAGCTCATCTTCATGTAAAATGTATGAAAATTTAGCTGTTCATTGAACTTTTTTTCACTTAAAGTTGCATGGAAATAAATGGTGAGTTTTTTTTTTCAAAAATCAACAACATCCAAGATGTCTAAACTAGTTGATATGTTCAAGCTTATTAGGGATCCATATAAAAGACTAGAATTCCTATCGAAAGTGATAGTAAAACATTTTCATATAGTGAAAGATCATCCTGGGATAAAACAAACGGTAATGCGCTAAATATTTTCTTTTTCGAAGTAGTGGCCTTCTTCAATGTTTCCATTTTTTCTCAATTCGATAATGTTTTCTCATACAGGTTGTTAGGTTAGATTGTTAGAACAATGTGTCAATGTTCACTTTTGCAACTTGAAAACAAGATATTATGCTCATTTCTTCTCAAATGGTTAGTCTTCTTTCACTTTTCGATGAATTTGGTTAATGTGTGAAAAATGAAGTATTTATGCCCGTGTTCTATTTACATGAATGTTTTTCCCTTGCTGGTTCATACATATGTACATACATTTTTTGCCCCCTCTCAATATTTTTCCTGGGTCCGCCCCTGGAGAGCATGCTCCGCCGCCGGTCCTTTCCGCAGCTGCGGGCACTCGCGCCTGAAGTGCCCGTGCTCCCCACACTTGTAGCAGCGCCTGCGCCTGTTGCCGCCGCTCCCCGCCGCCATGCTGCGCCCGTCGTCGTCGTCCCGAGCACCGTCGTGTCGACGCTCCCGTGCTGCCCACTGCGCTGCCGTCATGAGCAGCTGCTCACCCCCGCGCTCGCCGCCGTCTTGTCCACGGCGTCGAACCCGCTCGTCGAACGCACGCAGCCGCCCGAGCGCTTCGTCGAACGCCATCGTCGTCACGTCGTGGAACTGCTCGATGCCGGCGACGACGGGGAAGAGGCGATCCGGCACCGTATCCAGCAACTTCTTGACAAGTGCTGCGTCGCCCAGCGTCTCCCCGAGGTTGGCATACCTCGCCGCCATCGCCGCGAGCCTCCCGCCGTACACGTCGAGCTCCTCGCCGTCCGCCATCTTCAGGCGGTCAAATTCGCCCCGCAACGTCGCCAGCCTCGCCGCACGGACCCGATCGGCGCCGATGAACCTCACCTTCAGGGAGTCCCATAGCTCCCTGGCGGTGAGCTTTGTCGACACCTGCAGCAGCACATCCTCCGGCAACGCCCCGAGAAGCAACGCGCGCGCCATCTTGTCCTTCCGCGCGTTCACCGCCACGTCGCCCGGTGCCACCGCCTCCCACACGGTGTGGACGTCGAGGATCGCCTGCGCCTTGATGGCCCAGACCGTGTAGTTGTCCACGATCAGCATCGGCATCGCCATCGTCGGTCGTCGCCGATCCGTCCGCTCCGCCGCCGTGTGGGACGAGCGCCATGGTCGCCGGTGATCGCCCGAACCGAAGCTCTGTATACCAATTGTTGGCGCAGCTCTCTAGACTACTCTCTCAACTGGACGGAGGTGGAAAAAGAAGAAGGCAACACTGGTTTCGGGCGACGAACGCCCCGGCGCTCACAACGTCATTTCTTCTCTATAGCTGGACTAACCACCACGGACTACAACATTGGACGCACCAACTGCTCGCAACAAACACGTACAATCCGGCTGCCTTTGTAGCCCAGCAGCGGCGTAGCGCCTACGCTTCCCACGCACGCACGAACGTGCCTAGCTGCATGCAGGCGATCCGCTCGGACCTCGCGGACGACGCGGCCGGCCGCTGCTAACAGCCAGACTACTACACCGCAACTAATACATGCATGCACGTCCGTCTAGCTAGCTAACTCACACCACCAAGCCACACACGCACACACGCCAAGCCTCCTCTGCATCCTACACATCCCGCGCGCATCCGACGCGCCCGACGTGTCCGACGAGCCTGACCGATCCAGTGCGTCCCGCACGTCCCGCGCACCCGATGCGCCCGACGAGCCCGACTGCACCGGACGCCGTGGCTTTATTCCAACACACACCCCCTAAGCCACAGCCTAGAAGAGTCCGTCGTCGTCGACGTTGGCACCGGCCAAGAGAGCATGCTCCGCCGCCGGTCCTTTCCGCAGCTGCGGGCACTCGCACCTGAAGTGCCCGTGCTCCCCGCACTTGTAGCAGCGCCTGCGCCTGTTGCCGCCGCTCCCCGACGCCACGCCGCGCCCGTCGTCGTCGTCCCGAGCACCGCCGTGTCGACGCACCCGTGCTGCCCACTGCGCTGCCGTCATGAGCAGCTGCTCACCCCCGCGCTCGCCGCCGTCTTGTCCACGGCGCCGAACCCGCTCGTCGAACGCACGCAGCCGCCCGAGCGCTTCGTCGAACGCCATCGTCGTCACGTCGTGGAACTGCTCGATGCCGGCGACGACGGGGAAGAGGCGATCCGGCACCGTATCCAGCAACTTCTTGACAAGTGCTGCGTCGCCCAGCGTCTCCCCGAGGTTGGCACACCTCGCCGCCATCGCCGCGAGCCTCCCGCCGTACACGTCGAGCTCCTCGCCGTCCGCCATCTTCAGGCGGTCAAATTCGCCCCGCAGTGTCGCCAGATTTGCCGCACGGACCCGATCGGCGCCGACGTATCTCACCTTCAGGGAGTCCCATACCTCCCTGGCGGTGAGCTTTGTCGACACCTGCAGCAGCACATCCTCCGGCAACGCCCCGAGAAGCAACGCGCGCGCCATCTTGTCCTTCCGCGCGTTCACCGCCGCGTCGCCCGGTGCCACCGCCTCCCACACGGTGTGGACGTCGAGGATCGCCTGCGCCTTGATGGCCCAGACCGTGTAGTTGTCCACGATCAGCATCGCCATCGCCATCGTCGGTCGTCGCCGATCCGCCTGCTCCGCCGCCGTGTGGGACGAGCGCCATGGTCGCCGGTGATCGCCCGAACCGAAGCTCTGTATACCAATTGTTGGCGCCGCTCTCTAGACTACTCTCTCAACTGGACGGAGGTGGAAAAAGAAGAAGGCAACACTGGTTTCCGGCGACGAATGCCCCGGCGCTCACAACGCCATTTCTTCTCTATAGCTGGACTAACCACCACGGACTACAACATTGGACGCACCAACTGCTCGCAACAAACACGTACAATCCGGCTGGTTTTGTAGCCCAGCAGCGGCGTAGCGCCTACGCTTCCCACGCACGCACCAACGTGCCTAGCTGCATGCAGGCGATCCGCTCGGGCCTCGCGGACGACACGGCCGGCCGCTGCTAACAGCCAGACTACTACACCGCAACTAATACATGCATGCACGTCCGTCTAGCTAGCTAACTCACACCACCAAGCCACACACGCACACACGTCAAGCCTCCGCTGCGTCCTACACATCCCGCGCATCCGACGCGCCCGACGTGTCTGACGAGCCTGACTGATCCAGTACGTCCCGCACGTCCCGCGCACCCGATGCGTCCGACGAGCCCGACTGCACCGGACGCCATGGCTTTATTCCAACACTTTTCTCCTCTCTCTTTTTTGGCGGTAGATTCATGCAACGGAAATGTGGAGGGGTCGGCTTCTTCCTTCGCTAGAATAAGTTGTCCCATGATGGCGGTGTGTAATGCCATATACCGGGTTTCCCATGTCCGCGAGATGCCAACAGCCATCCCCTGGGTCTTGCCGTACCGAGCACGTAAGGGTGTGTTTGGTAGGGTGCATGGAGGGTGCATGAGGGCAAAAGTTCCCAGTCCGACCCACTTTTGCTTGTTTGGTAGGGTGCATGGGCTCACTTGGGCTATGCCCATCTCATGCATAAAAGGGTCCTCAGCCATGCCCATCTCATGCACCCCAGACAGGGTGCATGGAGGCAGCTATGCTGGCCGTGACCCTCGAAAAAGTTCACAATTTCAATATTTGTTTAAATTTTTGAAAATGTTTAGAATGTCAAATATGTTTAAATTTTCAGAAATTGGTCAGACTTTCAAAAAAACTATTTTTTTTAAAAAATGTTTGGAATTTCAAATAAATCAAAATTTGTTTGAATTTTTATAAATATTCAAAATTTTGTTTATTTTTTTAAAACATAATTTTAATTTGTTAAATTTTCCGAAAAGAATATCAAAAATTCAAAAAATATTTAAATTTTTAAAAATGTTTAAAATTCAAAATTTTGTTTAAAATTTCAAAATATGTTCAAATTTTTGTTCACGCTTTTTCAATTTTTCACCATTCAAAAAAATATCCGGAAATCGAAATTGTTCAGCATGTCTAAACAGATGCAGGCTACCAAACAAAGTCTCAGCTCAGCATGTCTCAGCGCATACATCGTTGCCAAACAACAGCAACTGCATGGACTCAGCATGTCTACACTTAGCATGTATGAGAGGAGAACAACTAGGTTAGGTCCATACATGCTACCAAACACACCCTAAGACGACAACTGAGGTAGCGGCCATGGATGATGAAATGAAAACTTGACATGGTGAAGGCGGCCACTTGATGGATCAGGGAGCTTAATGGATGATTTCATAGTTTTGCAGATTAAAACGATAATCGGAAATACTTGAAGGATCAACCGTGCAATTTACTCACGTTTGTTTATTATATACACATGTCCGTTACACAAAGCCTGTATGCACGTGATAGCATATCTGAATGGGAAAAGCAAATACGGAGTAGAAAAAAAGAGGCTACATAAACTATGACGAGACCACTATGAATTGGCGAAAAAACACCATGGCTACCACTTCCAATGTCTACTCTGCTCACTCGCAAGGACGATGCTACAAGTGGAAATTCCATGTGCAGATCGGCTAGAGCCACGTTCAGTCTGGGACGGAAAACCTGGCTGGTCTAATTTCACAGGATTGCGACAGCATGGGAATAAAACTTAACGATCGCAATTAGCAACCCATCAGCGTCTGCTTTAACTATGTGGTACCGTCGGCATTATGCCTTGGTGGCCTGGCGTGCATTAGGCCAACTCCAACGCACAATCCCATCCAGTCTGGATGTCCGTTTTGACTCAAAACGGATAGACGACACAACCCAACGCGCAACCGCATCCGTATATAATGTTCATTTTTTATCATTCTTCATCCATCTTGAACGCAATTTTGATTGGCCTTTGTGGTCAAATAGGCACCGAACGGACGCGCACGCGTCCTCTCGCCGTCACCTTTGGGTCCACATGTTGGCCGTCCAACTACCTCCCACCGACCCCATTTAATCCACACGTGGTCAGGCCCGCCGGTCAGCCACCAGCCGCCCCCGGCCGCGTCCTTTTTTATGGCGAAGCCGTGGACTGGGCAGTCCAATTCCACTTCCCCACAACGTTCCCACACCATTGCTCCCTCCATGCCCGACACCAAACCCTAGCCGCGCCGCCAACCTTGCTCACCGCCGGCCATTGCGATGGGCTTCTGGAAGTGGGTAACGGGCAAGAAGGCCAAGAACGATCACAAGGCAGGCTCGTCGTCCTCCTCGTGGAGAAAGGCGACCACCCACCCCACCTCGCCGGCGGCATTCTCCATCTCCCCTCCCGCGGCTCCGCCCCACTTCCGACCATACGTCAAGGTGGACATGTGTCGTTTGTACTGGTAGACCTGCACCCCGTTGCCGTGGTCCGATGCCCACCTCCCCAATGGATGGCATCTAGCCCGGATCGGGTGCCGACCCCCCCCCC
>LR738713.1:649766251-649787398 GCA_902687465.1 Secale cereale | reverse complement strand
CCCCGTGCCGGCGAGCGGCCCGCTTGGAGGTGATCAACCACCGGCGCACCCATATCCCACGCTATTACCTCGACGACCGGTGCTATGACGTCGACTCGCCTCTCTGGGACTCTTTGTTCTAGGACGAGCACGACATGCGCTGGCAAAACTTCTTTGCTGGCCGTGCTCGTAGCCCGCCCCGCGTGTCCCGTGTGAATGCACCGACCCCATCGAGAGTACATGAATGGACTCGTGTGCCTCACGCCGGCGCCCTCCCCCTCCCTGTTGCCGCCGCCACCGCGAGCTTCCACCATGACGGCCGAGGAGGAGGAGGAGCGGCTAGTGCGGGCCATCATGGAGGACTCCGAGAGGGAGTACAAGCGGAGCCAGGAGGAGCGATGGGTGGGTATGGAGTAGATGCTGGCGCTCTCAGCCGTCGGGGACGTCTGCGTGCCGGGGGTGGATGTTAAGAAGGAGGTGAAGGAGGAGGCCATGGAGGACCAGGCGCCCACCCCCGGTGTGGAATGAGGGGCTGTACGGGCAGTCGTGGTCGTGGACAACTACGGTGCCATGCAGCCCGCCATTGTCGCCGCAACCAGTACTGCGGGCGGCGTGGGCGCTGCGGTCACCACCCCCACCGCCTCCACCACCGCAGCCTACACGGGATGCCGGGCCATTTTGGGAGCCGCTGCTCCACCTCTGGATGCCGCCTCGATACATCGACCTAACCAAGGATGATGACGCCGAGGACGGTGGCGCCTGAAGACGGCGACAGCATCGGCTGCGCGGGTGGGCGGCAGATCTTTGCATTTTTTTTCTTAATTTGAACTTAAGTACTATGTGCGGGCCGTGACGAAGACGTGGATTGTTTAATTAATTTTATATTTGTAGCTATTTTGCAATGCCTTTTTTGTTTTTTAAGTTGTGGTGTCTTTTTGAGAGATTTTTTTGGTCCAACGCGACAATGTTTGGGATGCGGCTGTGCGCTGGGTACACACGCCCGCGGGCGGCCCAAACCGGACATTGGTGTCCGTTTTGCCAGTCCAAACAGACAAAATCCAGATAAAAATGACCGTCGGTTTGGAGTCATGCGTTGGAGTTGTCCTCAATTCTCGAGAGCGAAGAGGTTCCTGAATACCCAGCCATGTCGTTGTCTGGGACCGTAGAGGCAGGGACAAAGATGTACCATGCGTGATGAGGCTGTCTGGGACCGGTTTGTTGCACGGTCACAGATGAGTTAGAAAGAGCACATGATGTGGTACAACACATAACATGAACGCAAATGGTGTCCGGGGCAGAGAGATATGTGATGCACAACCCAAATAAAGAAAAAACACTGCTAAGCTCGTCATCCTAAAGGGTAGCCGTGACCAACAACACGACGACCAACATCTCTAGATCCATAACCAAGGATGCCACAAGCAACCAAGATGGCGCCTTCATGATGAAGAATGACGCCGAGACGTCGTCGCCATTCGATCCAGGTAACCGGACCTAGGGTTTCCCCTGGTGCTCGAAGAGGGACACAAACAACGGCCGTGACAACGCCTCCAGGAAGGGGATGATACCCTCATGTGTTGCCGTTGGCAACAAAAAATACGGGGATTTCGCCCCGGCCAGAGTCCGCGCAAACCCAAGCCATCAGAGCACGAAAAGAAGAAGAAGAAGTCAGCATAGGCCTGAACCACGACCATAGGAATGAGAGCGACGTCGGACGCGCCAGCAAATCTGAACGATTCTTCATCCTTGCACAACACTAAAATGGACCATACATATTGAAAACAAGAAGGTGAAAAGAATGATGATTTTCTCCGCCATGATTCTCACAACCGTTTCAAATAGTACTTGTGAATGCAGAATCGAACCATCGCTGCTCGAAAAAAAACACTACGACTGTGCTAAACCTGGTCTTCCCGGAAGTTGTGATGACCATGTACCTGTGTGGACCGTAAGGAATGATGCTATTTTTCAGAAACATTTGTGCTTCGCGTTTATAGTGGGATAAACACTGGTACGGCCATATAATTGCAGATTAGTGGATTGTGTGGTATGATGACGTACCTGGACTACAAAATGCTTATGTGTCTGGCTGACGTAGACATTAGAGCATGGTTAATAATATAGCCAGCTGATAGCTATAAGAAACCGCCATGTCATCTATAGCCATCATCTATATGCACTCATACAATAGTGTGAGCTATAAGGTTGGCTATTGCATTAGTATTTTTTTCCATCTTCTCTTTATCTCTTTCTTCACATTTATTGCATTTACCTAGGAATGCACATATAGCTAGGCTCTTGCATGAGAGCCCACTCCCCCTACTTTTTCATCTCTCTCTCTCCTCCACATAGACAAAAATGCCATGTAAGCGGGCTATAAGCTCACTATTGTACTTGCTCTTAGACTAGTCACAGTGGGTAGTAACTTAGAGTAGTAACATGCATATGTTATGTGTTGTGTAATGCATCACTTCATTTATTAGGTTGTAGACTCATCTTTTCTTGATATGTGTGATGTTACAGTAACTAGCTATGTTACCACATGCATCTCTTTCTTCATTAATTACATGCGACATCATCTATTTTGCCTAGATAAGTGTGATGTTACTACATATGTTACTTCCATTGTGAGTGGGGAGTAACATAGAGTAGTAACATGCCGATGTTACTAGTATGTTACTACCTCCATAGTGGGTAGTAACATATAAGTGGTATCATGAAAAAGTTCATTTATTTGGCTATAGACTCATTATGCCTTGAAATGTGTGATGTTATAGTAACTAAGTTACCACAAACCCTTCTCTTCTCATTAATTAGCTGCCACATAAGCAATCTTGTATTGAAATATGTGATGTTACTAGTCAAGTTACTCTCATTGTGACTAGTTTTACAGTTGCATGTGGTAACATCACACATATCTAGATAAAATAGATGATGTGACAAACAATAAATGAAGAAAGAGAGGCATGTGGTAACATAGCTAGTTACTAGTATTATGACATCACACATATCAAGACGAGATGAGTCTATAGTCTAATAAATAAAGTGTTGCATGTTACCACACATATGTTACTCCCCAATATAGAGGTAGTAACATAGAGTAGTAACATGGACATGTTACTACTCTATGTTACTATCCATTGTGACTAGTCTAATACTGCATTGTCTAGTTAGACCGCTTGCATGTTGAGATAAATAGTTAGTGGGATTTTGCTTAGTGAATTTTAATTTGTATATGATAGTGCATTGCCTAGTTGGACAACATGCATGTTGTGGTAAATAGCTAGTGTGATTTTGCTTTATAAGAATATAAGATGAAACAAATTACCATTACTGAGCCAAAATGTACAAAATTAACTTAAATAGTAATTTACAAAATTTGAACTACTAAACCAAATTAAAGTTAATTCTTGCATTGGATTGTAGATTATAGTTGGTTAAAGGAGACTTTTGACACGCTTGATACACTACTAAAATAAATATTTATCTGGTGCATTCATATTACTTAGTGTACATGGAGGCATCTAGGATTATAATTATAGTTAACTACTTATGTGTAATTTAGAAACACATATTGCATACATTATGGTTGTCATTGAATTGCTATGAGAATTTATATTAGTATGTATAAGCATACTCAGATTGAGGGATATTTTGCTTTGTTTTATATAATGACAGAGGTGGTTAATCTAGATACAACTTGGAGTATTCGTTAGTTATTAGGTTTCACATGCTAATGTAGACATTACATTGCATTACCTTTCGTAATGACATGTGTGGGTAAATTAGATAGAAATTTATGGATTAATTTAAATAATCCAGCAAAATCATCCTACAAATTTATGGAATTGCTCGTAGCAGAATCCTTAACAGTATAAGCATTTATCGACCTGCTCCCAAATCCCCTATTGCTTCCCATTACGAACTCTACTCCAGACATCAGTGTCCTAACTAATGATATCGTGTTCTTGATTTTAATATGGGTACAACTAATATCACATTTATATATATATATATGAGTAAATGAAAACAAGCACAAGCTGCCCTTATTACATATGGACGGTACTCTAATCTGATGGCAAGGCCTAGCAGAAAGTATATAGGAGTACAATCTTTAGCAGTGGGCCAATATATATGAAAAGCAACATGGCATATGGATGCAAATTAAAGATGATTGCACGATAGGCTGACACACAACATATATCAATCCACATATCACATGGATGCGAAGATTGCGAGATAGACGCGCGCACACACAGCATAGATCAATCTTGGTTCGGACGGCAGAGTGCAGTTTCTTAGTTTGACAAGCGATTTGCATCCTTCTTGACCCACACGTTGTGCCCATACGGCAGATAGTGGCAGATTGGTCCGTCGCCAGGCTTGGTGCCGAGGACCTTGAAGGAGAAATGCTCTGCGTCCCAGTGGGACGTGTCAGTGTGACAAATAGCGGCAACAGTGACGACAAGGCCACTATGGGCACCCTCCATCTCCACCATGTACGCCCTCGTTGAGGGTGTGTTATGGCACATGTAGACGGTATACGGATAGTTATGGTCGTGGCATGACACGAAGGATGATCCGTCCACTGGGTGTACAGCTCGGACGGTGTACGGTTGCTTAGGTGCCCCTGAGCGAGGTAGGTCGGAGGTCATCGGCCGGATGTTGCGGGTGCCAAGCGCCTCCATGGTTCCCTCCACCAGGGATTCCAGCGACGTAGCGCAGAATTTGGCCTCGCCTGCTTTTGGTGCCAGGTCACACATGTATAGTGTCTCCTCCATGTTGTCTGCCTGCACGGAGTTATTAGCAATACCAAGCCGCGCGAGGGCGCTCGGCAATGAGGAAGTCGAGAATGGAATCGAGTCCGCCACATGACGCGGCAATAGCCCTAGCGGTGCACTGGCTGCCAAAGGGAAGTATAAGGTTATAGTCTTGCCTACTTGGACTGCCTCCTCATGGAAGAAGAGCCCTTGGGCCAGATACTCGTCGGTGCTATGGTCACGGTCATGAGATGGCCCGGGAGACGAGTGCTTCATCGGTCCAGAGGGAGAGCGGAGCCCCCACATTAACCAAGTCAGGGAGTACGCTTCAGCAACCGTATCAATCTTTGATGGCCTGGGAGATGAGTGTTTGGTCGGTCCAGAGCGAGAGCGAAGCCCCCACATTAACCATGTCAGGGAGTACGCTTCAGCAACCGTATCATCCTTTGGTTTGTTTACAAAGCTGGTCTCTGCACCGTAAAGTATGTAGACCAGCCATGAGCATCAGCCATATATAATCATGATTTTTCCAACGACCTTCTTTTCTATTATAATCGTAGTTATGAGATATTAATTAAAGCGAGTAATGGACTGACCAGGATGGAGGAGCTTGAGGATGGGGTCCGGGAGTGGAGAATCCGGCAGGGTGGTGCGCCAGAAGACTTCAGCCTCCGTCAGGACTGCATTGCTGCACTGTCCAACCTGAAGGCAACATGGTAGATTAAAATGGGTGGCCTTATCTATACCTATGCCTAATATTAAAGATCAAAATTCTATCAATTGTTTGTAGTTCACCTCATCGTCCCAACAACTCCTAGGGTGCATTTGTTCTCTAGATTTATGATGTATACATATGAGCCAACGAGGTGTATGTAGGCGGAGCATATGATCATACTGGACCATCTAGGATAGTATATGTGCCAAGTATGCGAGTGTACATACAATATATGATTATACTTATTTTATATACTATTATAATAATGTACTCCCTCCGTTTTTATTTACAATGCATATTAGCTTTGACAGAAGTCAAACTTTATAAAGTTTAACCAAGTTTATAGGAAACAATATAAACATTTACAGTAACAAATTTGTATTGTGTGAAAATATATGCAATGATGAATCCAATGTTATGAATTTTGTGTTGTATATGTTAATATATTTTTCTACAAACTTGTTGAAAGTATATAAAATTTGACTTTAGACAAACCTAATATGCGGAGTAAATAAAAACGGAGGAAGTATTAGAAAATATGGGCTCTTCTGAATTTTTTTCAGATACTAAGATTTGAAGTATCTTAAAATGAGTATACAAATACAATCAAAGCAGATTAATGATTATACACACAATACACAATATGGTTTTATTAAAGATGGGATTAACTACTCCCGAGAATAGGAAAAATGCACCCTAACATATATATACAATATCAAATAAATGTATTGTCAAAACATATTTTATAGTTCATGTCACGGACAACTATTTATGTATATTTCTATAAACTTAATCAAAGCTTTATAAGGAAGTTAGATTTAGCACGAAACTATAAAGACATAGTTATTTTGGAATGTGATGAATAAATGATTACCGCAAGCAGAACAAAGGTGGCGATTATGGCAGAGTGGAGGCGTCGCGCCATGGAAAGCAGCCGAGATATTCTGATGACTCAGTCGAGCCCCAGATGTTTGGACTAAGCTGGCCAGGGTATGCTGATACTTATAGTAGAACCTTAGAAGGTGTCAAGCTACCAGATGTGATAGTCTAATTATCTGCCATCTCGTCACCTAGAAGATGTAATATAGAAAGGCTGTTAATAAGTTAATCAAATCTTAATGAATGGCTGCTAAGCCAGTTTTAAAGACGAATGGCTGCTAAAGACTTCTTAATGAACGGTTGCTAAGGACTTAATAAATGGCTGCTAAGGTCTTCTTAATGATGAATGGTTGCTAAGGCTAGTCATAGTGAGAGTAACATAAGTAGTAACATACATGCCACATAAGCAAAAAAGATGATGTGTCATGTAATTAAAGAGGAGAGAGACAAATAGAGTAACATAATATGTTACCATCACATAGCGTTTTTCAATGCAAAATGAGTCTACAAAACAATAAATGAAGATATGTAGTATGTTACTAAATCTATGACACTTCCCACTATGAAGGTAGTAACATAAACTAGTAACATATATATGTTACTAGTCTAAGTTACTCCCCACTATGACTAGCCTAAGGAGTTCTTAATGAATGGATGTTAAGCCAATCTTAATGACGAATGACTGCTAAGGACTTCTTAATGTATGGCTGCTAAGAACTTCTTAATGTATGGCTGCTAAGACAATCTTAATAACGAATGGCTGCTAAGGAGTTCTTAATGAATGGCTACTAAGGTCTTCTTAATGACGATTGGCTGCTAAGGACTTCTTAATGAATGGATGTTAAGCCAATCTTAATGATGAATGGCTGCTAAGCCAATCTTAGTGACGAATGGTTGCTAAGTACTTCTTAATGTATGGCTGCTAAGCCAATCTTAATGACAAATGACTGCTAAGCCAATCTGAATGATGAATGGCTGCTAAGAACTTTCTTAATGAACGGCTGGGAAGGAATTCTTAATGAATGGCTGCTAAGGACTTCTTAGTTACGAATGGCTACTAAGGAGATCATAGTGAATGGGTGCTAAGCCAATCCTAATGACGAATGGATCCTATGGACCTCTTAATGATTAGGCATAGGTAGACTAGTCATAGTGGGGAGTAACTTACACTAGTAACATACACGTATTACTAGACTATGTTACTACCTCCATAGTGGGTAGAAACATAGATGTGGTGTCATGCAAGAGTTCATTTATTAGTCTATAGACTCAATATGCATTGGTATGTGTGATGTTACAGTAACATAGCTAGTTACCACAAGCACTTCTCTTCTCATTAATTACATGCCACATAAGCAAAACTGTGTTGGGATGTGCGATGTTACTAGCTATGTTACTCCCACTATGGCCAGCCGTATAGAATGGCTTGCAGGGGCGCCGCACCTTTCGGGAAACTCTAATCCATATAGTTTCCTTAGATTCGTCATGTGACAGGCAAGGCCATGTGGCACGTGACTCAATGCATCCTAGGCATTTGCCAAAGTCAACCGTACACACACGAGTTATTTTACGGTACCCTGAAACTAGTATGGACCGTCCATTCATTCTAATCTAGTGGATAAAATTAACTGGTACTCCAACTTAACTATCTGGGAGTGCCCTCGCTGAAAATTAGGGAGTACCTAGGCAGCAAGGGTAAAATCGTAATCTCTGGCTAGTAAATTCTAAATCTAATCCAGAAAAGTCGGGCATGACAAGAAGGACACGGCGGCCCTGCCGGCCGCTGGCCGGCGCTGTGATTGGGGCGTAGGACGCGGCGTCCCCCAGTCGATTGGATATGCTGCTTGATTGATCCTTTATTGTCCAATCGTTCAACTGATGCCCTGCACGGGCTGCATGGAACGGAAATCCATGGCCAAACTAATCTCTTCTACCATCCACCGATTAGTTGATCCAATGTGTGCTCATGCATGGAGGACTGGATTTTTTTACTCGTTGATTGATGATCCTTCCCGCGTACAGCACTACGGCAAATTGTTCATCGCGGCGGCGGCAACTTCCATGATTCTCCGGCCATTAGGTTAAACAAAAGTACCCTTTTAATCTCTGAGAAAGTCTATAATACCCTTTAATACGAGTGGTCAGATTTAAATGGTACTCCATTTTACTCTGAGGGAGTACCAGGGTACCGTAAAAACTCTCACACACACACTGAGTTGGATCATCGTGGCTGTGTCCAGCTTGAACGCGGAGGCCGGCTTTCTACTTACTAGTGGGCGCGCCTCCTGTGCATACATGTGCGCACTTGCCTTTGTATAGCTATTCATGTGCAAATGCGGGTCAGAGTACACTTAGGAGAAAAAAAATGCTCATTCAAGAGACATAGCAAGGTAGGTGCATATTATAAGATAGGTAACAGGCTTACAAGGTGGATGATGAGCACAACACAGAACTGAAATAAAAGGCTAACATGCTCCAAAAGAAGAACGGTCTTCAAAAGGGAAGTAGAGTTCATCAAACCATCACATCTCGGGATTATGAAGTCTTAGAGATTAGCTAAAGATGATAGATACTCCCTCCGTTTTGTATACAAGGCCACAAACTCATATTACAGGTACCAAGGCAAAAGTAAATGTGTGCTCAAGCCAATATTGCAAACTAGTTTGTCTCCTTGTTTATTGTGTTAATCAATGCATATTTTTCTGTTCCACCCACAACAAGCCAATGCTCTCACTCCTTTTGGGTGATTAATGAGGTGCATGTAAGCCAACCTTCTCACACCCACATGCATGCAAGGGATAGTTAATGTCCTCATTTCCTAGTACGAGGCAAACATCATCAATTTTGTCTCGATTAGTGTTAGTGGCCTTGTATAGCTGCAAATTATAATTTTGATAGTGGCCTTGTATATAAAAATGGAGGGAGTAGTTCATATATATATAGCAGGTGCTGCTGACGACGTTGTGTCTAGAGACGATGGACGGTGAGGGACGGGCGGCGCCCTTCCTTGAATACCATCTTCTTTGAACTTTAAGTTTGCCATGAACTTAATACATTCTTCAAGACCAGCAAAACTTGTGTATTCTCGAAAAGATTGTTTCTGACCATAGTATTCGAACCTGTTGAAGTAGAAGGAACCAAATCAGCAACATATTTATTTGAATCGATTCAAGAACAAGGTGACCTATGCAGATAAGGGATGTAGTGTGTTGCATGCAATAGGAACAAAATATTCAAGCAGCACCATCAAATTGCTAGTAAAAGGGGGTAGAGCAAAAGCATGTATTTAAGGAGAGCACCTCATAATCAAAGTTTCAATAGTATGGGATACTTCTTGAGTTCTGAAACTTAAACGAAGATTTTGAGCTTTCCTAGTACTCCCTCTGATCTATATTACTTGAAGTTGGTCTAGTACAACTTAGTTGGAAGGAGTAATAGCTAACATCTTTGGAATCACAGAAAAACATTGGTATATTATGCCTAACGCCATACCTCATGATCCATCATAAGTTGACTACATAGAAATATCAATATATTATGCCTAACGCCATACCTCTTGATCCATCATAATTTGATTTTCCTGGAGTGCGTCACTGAGACTAATCAAGGTAATGATCCCAGATGTGAAAATGAACCATTAAAACATAAGGATCGAAGACTGGGAGATAGGAGATATAGGCAGACCAGTGATTCAGCTCTACTAAGGATACAAGGCACATATATGAGAGATACTACATAAAGATGGTAATGAGTTGGACTGCTCTATAGAGAAAAGTGAGCAAACCCGTATGTAAAGCTCATTAATTTTGTCCTGGATACATCAGAATGGAAGTATCAAAAATAAATAATTATTAGAAAATAAAATTGTTTACGAAGACATTTTTAGATACATCAAACAGTACCAAGGGAAGTACATGCCACTGCTCTCTGGTCGGACCTCCTCCACATCCGAAGACGCCACATCGTCCAGCTCGGGTGGCCTCCTTCATGACCTTCCAGAGTTAGCAGCATCAATGGGCACCATCTGCAAATTGAACAGCAAGGTCATGCCTCCACATGAGGCCTCAACAACCACCCTCCCTTCCAGAACACTCGCTGCAGAATACATTGGATTTCACAATTTTAAATTTCTTTGTGTTTCGATTATGATAAGCCCTAATCAACAAAGCTTGGCCGATGATTTTTTTAAGCATGAGAATCAAACATTGGCTAAGAAAATATTGTGAAGGCTAATACAGAATCAAACGTTGGCTAAGAAAAGGTTGTGATGTAGTCCCTCTGTAAAGAAATATAAGAGCGTTTAGATCACTAAAGTAGTTATCTAAACGCTCTTATATTTATTTACGGAGGGAGTACTAAACAATGGTGCAGCTCCATTTTTTAAATTGTGCATTGATCTGTAGCTGCAATAGATGAATTATAACCGAATGATCTCCTCTTATCTATCTGACACTAATCATTTATCTCAGAATGAAGTGGACCAGTGTATTTATTTTTATTACTGCAAAGGCTACGTTTCTTTTCACCAAATAATATATATTTTCTATTATATAAGAGCACCACAACTGTCGAGCCGCCTTTGTACCAGCCACATTCAGTTTTCAGGTTGTCAAAATATGAGTCCTTCATATGCATGGAAGAAAGAGGCAAACTAGAAGACCACAAACACAACACGTGTCACACTATTAGAACTAACCTGTGAATCTAATTTGTAAATCAATACATGTGTAAACCTTATGACTGAAAGAAGGGACATATAGCAGAACGAACAGTGTTCAGGCAATGAGAAAAAAAGACATGAGATATGATCCAAGGTGCATTATGATTTCCAACTCTAATCTGGTATTACTATTTCTTTAAACATTGTTATTGTAACAGAGATCATGAAATATTGATTATATATAACTTTAGCCCATCGGTTGGTCCTCTGACTTCTTTTTTAGAACACTTACACTGTTGATTATAAAAAGGCCAAGAAGTTTGATATTTATGAAGCACCAAACAATCAGAACATTCGGAGAACAATAATAGTACAAAGCCGTAGGGCCACCGTACGATCAATTGGATTCATAGCCAGGACAATCCACTAATAGTTGATAGTTGATACAAACAAAGCTTGACAGCCCACCCCCCACCCCCCAAGTCCAGTTGTGCACTAATGATGCTACTCCATTACATATAGCAGTTGATTTGAGATATCTACAGTGTAATGATTTTAAAAAAATACCCACTTCATATGGTACCAGAAAAAAAACCTGAATGACCCAATGATATTGGCTATTTGACTTCATATACTGAAGAAATGTAGATTTAAAAAAGATTGTGAAGAAACAACAATGTGTATCATGGATCTCATCCAAGGTATAACTATTATCTCATCAGGGCAATGTAAAATGAAACTCGAGCAACAAATATACAGAAACTAATATATGCAAAGCAAGCAAAATCGTGAGCAGAAAAATCATGTAAATTCTCTGTAGTGCTCTAGGTTGTACTGCTAATTTTCTCCTAACTTCCGCATACCTTTGATAGAAATCCTTCTTTTGTTAACTTATACTGGCCCTTCGCACATCCTATTATATAATGGGTTTCCTCCCTGAAACTATATCCAGCAGCGCGACCCCAAATGCATACACATCGATTTTCTTGTTCACCTTCCCATATGAAAAATATTCACGTGCCATGTACCAGTCGCAACAGTGAGTTGCTTAGACACTCCACATTTTATAAAACATAGAAGTGACAACAATCATAGCTCAGAGATGATACTAACCCAAAAGTTCATGTGATGTAAGTGCATGTTAGGTGAGGGGTTGAAGCTGAAAGTTTCTTTGCTAACTCAAAATCACACAGCTGAAATGTTAAAAATAGAAACGAAGTCACAAGCAGAAGAGAAATTGACAACTTACATGCTAACCGCAATTCAGCACTGCTTACGCATCAAACCACTTGCATGTCTAGTTTTATAGTTTTAATAAAAGTAGTTACTGCGAAAAATGAGTCCTATCTGCTCTTGGTATTTGCAAATATTTATACCTGGGCCTCAAAATCCTCTGAGAGGAGGATTTTTGCAGCTTTAACATCTTCATGAATCAGACTTGGTGACACCACCATGATGCAGAAATTCAAGTGCCTTTGCAATGTGAATTGCTATCTTATTTCTCTTTTCCAGCTAAGACTATCCTCAATTCCTCGCAATTGTCTGAAGAACAGTTACAAAATACTCCCTTCGTCCCAAAATAAGTGACTCAAAAGTGACTCAACTTTGTACTAAAGTTAGTACAAAGTTGAGTCATTTTTGAGTCACTTATTTTCGGACGGAGGGAGTATTATTAGGCTACTTTCCAAGAGGTTGAGGATGTAATAGGTCACACGCATATTTCATCATGATGCTTAACCATGAAGCATTTTGTCTAAGCTTCCCTGGTGCATGTAATCGTACACGAACACAAGGCAGTAGTTGTCAAAGCTGAATCCCCTTGGTGAGATGATATTCTAATTTTGCAAACTGGTTACAGTCTCAATCTCCTTAATAAACTTCTGAAGTGCATCAACTGAATGTTTCAGAACCTTTGCAGCATACAAGGTGCCATCATTTAACCATGCCTTGTATATACTCAACCAGATCTGTTATTATCTCACTGAAACTCTCAAAAATCCTTATCTGAGAGTTCAGTTTTGGTTCATATGAGGCAGCCACCTTTACCTTTCTTGGGAGCGTGTCCTTGGCGTACGACGACTCCACCTGCTCAAGAAGAAACCAAAAAACGATCAAGAACGCACTCCAGTAACTACAAGAAGCAACATCGCGAACGCCCATCACCTGCTCCTCCTCGCCCTCCTTCATGATAACCACTCAGAGCATCTCCAGCCGTTGGCCCCCAAGGACGTGCCGAAAACCGCCGCCTGGGGGCGAGCCGGCGCTAGTTTCGGCTTGGGTGCCAGTTCGTTCCTAGTCGCCGGCCCCCCAGGTCGCCCCAGGCGCCCATATCGGCCCATTTTAGGTGCTTTAAGCCCATTTTCGGCGCTTTTCAGCCCATTTCCGACGCAAAACGGCTCAGGCTCGACGTTGTCGTAGATAGTTCACATATATAGATAGATAGTTCACATATATAGATAGATAGGTCACATAACCCTACGATAGATAGATAAATAGATAGTTCACATAGTCTTCTCCTACGACCTACTACTACTAGTCATTCTCCGACTCAGACTCTTCCTCGGTGATGTCCTCCTCCGACGTCTCAGCGTAGGCATCAAGGAACCGCTCGTCGGTGAAGTCCCAGGAGGACGCATCTCCTTGCTCGACGTTGGACTTAGCGACCGCCCTCCGCACTCGCTTGTCCTCGCGATAAGCCGCTCGCTCCTTCCTCCTCTTCTTCCTCTCCGCCCTCCTCTCGGCCAAGAACCGGTGCTCGTCGATGAAGTCTTGCGGGAAGTTTTGGCGCCACGTCGCCATGGCTTCCTCATCCATCTCGGCCAAGTGGAGACGGTGCGCCCGCCTACGGTTCTTCCGACGATCTTCGTCGGTTCTAAGCCGCGGGGAAGACGCTAGCTCCTGTGCCCGCTCCAGAGTCGGCACGTCCGTGAAGTTCATGTCCCAACGGGAACGCCGGAGGCGCCACGCCGCAGCGTCGTACGCGCGGGCGCCCTCCTGAGCGGTGTCGAAGGTTCCGAGGCGGAGGTGCACGTCGCCCGACTGAATCTCGGCGGAGTAGGTGCCGGACGGACGAACCCGGACGCCGCGATAGCCCGCACCTCACCGGCGGCGAGGCGGCATGGGGGCACAGTGCGTGTCGGCGACGAAGCAGCCAGCGGCCGGAGGGCGCAGTGCGTGGCAGTGCGGAGGAGAGTGCGGTGGGCGATGTGGCTGCGATGTGGGCGTTCACCGGCGAGGTAGGATGCTTTTATAGCCAGAGCTCGCGCGGCGAGAGGCGCATGCCAGGCGACGCGTGGCGGTCGCCCGTGCTGCCGGGCGACGCGACGGGTCGCTGGGGGCGGCATCAATGGCAGGCGACGGCTCAGCAGTGCAGCAGCTTTGGCATTGATTCCCGCGGGAACTGAGGCGATGAGGACGACGAAGCAGCACGTCGCTGACAGGGCGGGCCCATCACATTCGCGCCAAAAAACGCCTTGCCCGGCGCCCCCAGGCGACCCCCAGCGCCCCGGGTTCGGGTTGGGTCCGTCGGCGCCAGTGTCGGCCCAATCCGGCGATTTTCGGAGTCCTGGGGCGCGACTTGGCCATTTTTTCGGCGCCAGCACCTAAAAAGTGGCCTTGGGGGCCTGTTGGGGCGCGGCTGGAGATGTTCTCACTGTTGTCGCAGTATATGGTGGAACTCCAGTTCGTAGTCGAACGACCCCGTCACATCCCTCGGCACCAACATCCTCCTCCCAGCCGTGGAGCTTGACCCAAGGCGAAGGCGAAGTCGGGGATGCTGCCCGCCGAGCTTGGGGGAAAAGGTGCCGGAAAGGGAATGGTGGCACGCCGCGGCGGAGCTCGACCCATCAACGCCGCCTCCGGCGTAGTCGTGGGAGGGGGTGGAGGAGCTGCTGCTGCCCGCGGAGCTTGGAGGAGAAGGAATCACGGCGAGGTCCTTGCCCTTCCGGTGGTCTACCACCGTGGCGGGGCTGGACCCATCGGCACAGCCTCCGGCCTGCTCGAGGTGGAGGGGCGTCGCGCTGGGAGGTGGCGGTGCGAGGAGAATAATGAAGGGAGAGGAGAGAAGGCGACGGCGACGGCGTCAAGCGAGAAGGGGTCGTGCGGAGACCCGGGCTAGGTCTTCCCAGATGCTTTCGATCTCCTAGTTAAATCTCTTGTTTTTTTATCGCTAGCACAGTAAAAAGACACGTTACTCGCCCTTCTCGCGACTCTTAATGGGTTTTAATTGTTGGGTGTGCTTGGCATCACAGTTTCTTACAACCAGAATTTCTAATTTCTTCTGGTGATGTGGGGTTCTAACTTTAGTATTCAAAATTTTGTATAAAATTTCCCTACCAAATACTCCCTCCGTCCCCGTACAAAATTGAATCACTTTTGAGCCATTTATTTTGGGACGGAGGGAGTACCTCCTAGGGGTATGACTAGTGGTAGTGTTATATTACTAGTTAAAAACACTTGGTGAACTCCACTATTTTGGTAGTTTCTTGGCCTTGCTAGAGTAGAGCTCAACGCACTGCTTCCTGTAGTGCGTATCTATGACTGCCACAGTTTCCCGAAAGGTGCGACGCCCCTTAAGCCATTCTATATTAAGATTGCCTTGGCAGCTATGCATCATTAAGATTGCCTTATCAGCCATTCATTAAGATTGCATTAGCAGCCCTTCGTCATTAAGATTGCCTTGTTGACAGCCTTTCTATATTACTCCCTCCGTCCCAAAATTCTTGTCTTACATTTGTCCAAATACGGATGTATCTAGTTACACTTTAATGTTAGATACATCCGTATCTAGAAAAATTTAAGACAAGAATTTTGGGACGGAGGGAGTACATCTTCTTGATGAGGAGATGGTAGGTAATTAGACTATCACATCCGGTACTATCTTGAAACCTACTAAGGTTCTACTATATGTAACAGCATACCCTAGTCGGCATAGTCGAAACATCTGGGGTTGGACTGAGTCATCAAAATATCTCAGGTCATTTCCATGGCGTGACGACTCCACTCTGTTATAATCGCCACATTTGTTCTGCTTACGGTAATCGCTTACTTGTGATAGCCCAAAATAATTATGTCTTTATAACTTCGTCCTAAATCTAACTTCCTTATATAACTTTGATTAAATTTATAGAGATAACCATAAATAACTGTCTGTGACATGAACTATAAAATATGTTTTGACAATACATTTATTTGATATTGTACATATATGTTAGGGTGTATTTTTGCTCCTATTTCCAGGAGTGCTTACTTCCATCTTTAATGAACCATATTGTGTATTCTGTGTATAATCATTTATCAGTTTTGGTTATGTTTATATACTCATCTTAAGATACATCAAATCTTGGTAACTTAATTTTTTTTCAAAATATCCCATATTTTCTACTGCCTCCGTCCCATAATGTAGGACGTTTTTTGACACTACACTAGTGTCAAAAAATATTTTACATTATGGGATGGAGGGAGTAATACATTATTATAATAGTATACACGATAAGTATAATCGTATATTGTATATATACTGGCATACTTGGCATATATAGTATACTAGATGGTCCATTATGATCATATGCTTCGTATACATACACCTCGTTGGCTCATATGTATACATCATAAATCTAGAGAACACATGCACCGAAGGAGTTGTTAGGACAACGAGGTGAATAGAAAACAATGGATAGAATTTTGATCTTTAATTTTAAGCACAGGTATATGTAGAGCCACCAATTTTAATCTATCGTGTTGCGTTTAGGTTGGATAGTGTAGCAATGATGTCCTAACGGAGGCTGAAGTGTTCTTGCGCACCGTGGTGCCCAATTCTCCGCTCCCCGACCCCATCCTCAAGCTCCTCCATCCTGGTCAGTCAATTACTCACTTTATTTAATACTCCCTCTCTCCCATAATATAAGACGTTTTTTGACACTAGTTTTTTCATACTAATGTAGTGTCAAAAAACATCTTACATTATGAGACGGAGGGAGTATCTCATAACAATGATTATAATAAAAAAAAAGGTCATTGAAAAAATCATGATTATATATGCCTGATGCACACGGCTGGTCTACATAGTTTACGGTGCAAAATCCAGCTTTGTAAACAAACCAAAGGATGATACGGTTGCTGAGGCGTACTTCCTGACATGGTTAATGTGGGGGCTTCGCTCTCGCTCTGGACCGACCAAGCACTCATCTCACTGGCCATCAAAGGATGATACGGTTGCTGAAGCGTACTCCCTGACTTGGTTAATGTGGGGGCTCCGCTCTACCTCTGGACCGACGAAGCACTCGTCTCCCGAGCCATCTTGTACCCATTTTTAAATCAAGAACACGGTATCATTAGTTAGGACACTGATACCTGGAGTAGAGTTGGTAATGGGAAGCAAAAGGGGATTTGGGAGCAAATCGATAAATGCTTATACTGGTCAGGATTCTGCTTTGAGAAATTCCACAATTTTGTAGAATTATTTTGTTTGATTCTTTAAATTATCCAGAAATTTCTATCTAATTTACGCGCACATGTCATTACGAAAGGTAATGCAATGCAATTTCTGAATTAGCATCTTGACCCACTAATACATAATTGAGCATCAGTCCCCGTTTGGAAACCAACCGGGATTGCCAATCCGGGACCCGTTGCTTTGGTTGCTATCACCAATCAGGACTAAATGAGCCCCCGACCTTGCCTCAGGGCTGGCACGTTTAGTCCTGGTTGATGTTTCTAACCGGTACTAAAGGATCATTTTCTTTTATTTATTTTTCTTTCCCTTTTAGGGTTTCTTTTTAATTCATTTATTTTTTGTTTCAGTTAGCTTTTTCGTATACGAATACTACGGTGCTAATTTATGTTCGTATAAGGTTTTGTTTGACTTTTTTTTTAGCATTAGTACAGACGCAAGCGCTCATATACACGCGCATACACTCACCCCTATGAACGCACACACGCAACCCTACCCCTATGAGCACCTCCGAGAGACTGAGCCGGCATATCATCTTGAGATTTACTAAGTCACCGTAGGCGCCTCGTCGACGACGGGAACGTCTTTTCCCACTGAAAGCGCATCGCCGGAAATCCTGAAATAAATCCAGGAATAATGCGAGCACCAGGATTTGAACCCTGGTGGGTTGGGGATACCACTGTCCACCTAACCATCTCAACCACAGGTTGGTTCGCAGGTTTTGTTTGACTATTATACATAAATAACACACTCAAATGTATGAAAGTATGTATATACAAATATTTCAAGAGGTTGTACATGCATGCAATATGTACATAACAACGTCACAAGAAGCTTGTACTCATGTTGTATTCAGTCCGCTACTAGGCAATAATTCTTTTGGGTTATAGTGATACGCGCCTTTGGGATCTTTGACCTCATCTATAAGAAATCCTGACAATGCCTTTTGAATTGCTTTGGTCTGGTCAGCTTGAGGACCTTTTCCTTTCTCCATTTAACCTTCAATTCGGATGAAAGGAAAAGTATGAATATTTGTGATTATATATATATCAACATAATGGTAATAAAAAATTGTGTATATTTTCTACGTACTTCGAGGTACTCTTCACTTGTTCTCATGGAATACTGCATGAGGAACTTGCAAACGTAGTATCTACATAAGTTATTCCCAGTTCCCTGCTGCAGACACCACTTCACGAGAAAAAGATTTATCATCGACAGTGTTTTTTCTACACCCACCCTTGATGCACCCACGTAAGAAAATATACCAAAACATTTGGAAAAAAATCTGAAACTCCGTAGGAATGATCATCAACAAATGTTAGAGAGGCTTCCAAATTTTCGTGGTCAAATGACATCTGGGAAGCTCTATACAAAAACGACCAAATTATTCAAAATATACGTGCACTGTTTGACCAAATTTGTAAAAGAAAATTGTACAGTCCTCCTTTGATGTCATTTGACCACCAAACTTGACAAGCCTCTCTCACATTTGTTGATGGTCATTTTCACAAAGTTTCAGATTTTTTATTTTGAAATGTTTGCGTACATTTTCTTGCATCGGTGCACCGAGTTGGGATTCAGCCACTGCTTTCCCTTTATCATCAACCAATGAAGCATGGTAATAGTGAATTGAACTAAATAAACATGCCGTGACATAGCTAGTACTTAGAGCATCTGTGACATAGCTAGTACTTAGAGCATATGTGACATAGCTAGTACTTAGAGCATCTTCAGCCGTTGGCCCCCAGGGGGCTCGTAAAATCGCCGTCTGGGGGCGAAACAGCGCTAAAATCGGCCTTGAGGCCGATCGGGTTCCCAGCCGCCGCCCCCAGACGCATTTTTTTTAAAGGATTCGGCTAAAATTTGGCAAACGGGACAAATATTCGGCGACTTAAACAGTTTTTACATAGCAAACTTAAAATCTAATAAAGAAAAAAACAAAGGCCGCGACTACAGGCCAAAGAACTCGATGAACACGGCGTAGTCGCCGTCGTCGCCGCCGCCGTCGTCGTCATTCTCCTCCTTCACGCGGACACCACTGCTGGACCCCTACCCGGGGTCGCCCTGGCGGACCGGCGGCGGCGCGTCATCGTCGTTGTCGTCAAGAACGACGACGCCTCCCTCGTCGCGGCCACGGTGCCGAGCGGCGATCTCCTCTAGGGCACGGTGCTGGCGCTCCAACTCCAGCCGCGCCCAGTCCTCCCATGCACACTTCATGGCCGCCGCGTCGTCGAGCCCCGGCTCCGTCTTCACGCCGGCGAGCCCTGGCTTCGTCTTCACGGCGGCGAGCCCCGGCTCTGTCTTCGGCTTGACAAGGCGGGGAGGAGCCGAGGAGGAGGCGTGCCTGATGGCTTCTCGCCCCTCGTTGGTTACCCCAAGTGGAAGGTTTGAGATGCAGTGTAGCGGAAGTTTTCCCTTGGCAATACCAAGGATCGATTTCCCTGAGACTCCCAGTTTCAACAAGAAGGTGTCAACTGACGGCGCCAGATATTAGCAATCAACGTGGACCTGCACACAGATACAAATAACTTTGCTCCCAACGAGTACAGAGAGGTTGTCAATCCCTCCGGCCTTGTAGTTTACAAAGGATCAAACGCAAATGATAGTAGTGATAGATATAATTGCAATAGTAAATAAAAAGCGGAAAGTAAATAGTGGATGTGATCAATGATGGTAATATGGACCGGAGTCTCATGATGTTCACTAGTGATGTCTCTCTCCCAAAAGACGATAAAACAGCTATGTGAGGTAAACGAATTACAGCTGGGCAATTGACAGAATTATGTGCGCAAACCAATGCTAATTATATTGCAAGAAAGGTAGAGGTTCAAAGCATGGGCGGTACGCCGAGGTAAGTAGACCGAAATCCATCTGCATCTACTACTAATCATCCACCTTGAGATATCTATCCAGAACATCTCGATGGTATTAAGTTGCGAGTCACACCCATAGTGTAAACTTAAAGCAACAGACAACTGCATTAAAAGAACTTTGCGTAAAGTAAACAATCCTTGCACCCGCGGGCTCAAGCACCGTTGTTTTCCCCCTTGTGGCAACAGCACATCCCCTAGACTCATGTTTCTGTCACTCAAGCTAGTCATCGAGGGGCATGAACCCACAATCAAGCATAACGTTCCCTCTTGGAGTCACTACCTACTACTTGGCCAAAGCAATAAATAACAACGGAGAACATGCAAGAATTACTTACGAACATAAATATAAAAGAGGTGAATCAAATATATTACTCAAACACAATCTGAACATAATCTCATAATCCATCGAATCCCAGCAAACTCATCATAGCAACAGCATAAGGATTACATATGTGCCTCGATCATGTAGGGCAGCTCACGAGGACTAATTAGTGAAGCACAAGAACGGGAGGAGAACATCACATAGCTACTGGTCATGGACCCATGGTCCAAGGGAGACTACTCACAACTCATCCGGGAGGCGTCCATGGTGGTGGAGAAGCTCCCGGTGGTGATCCTCCCCTCCGGCAGGGTGCCGGGAAGGGTTCTGCTGGTGCTCCCGGTCTTGGAAGCGGCGGCGGCGGCGGAACAGAGATGAGATCGCGAAAAAGGGTTTCCGTCTCGAGGGTTTTGGGAGACGGTCTAAATATATGCCAAAGGGGGCCACCAGACGAGGCTCGGGGGGCCCAGGCGCCCCCCGGCGCGGCCCAGGGGGGGCGCCACCGGGG
>LR738713.1:649751464-649766084 GCA_902687465.1 Secale cereale | reverse complement strand
CCCCCCCCCGCTGTACTTTGGCTACCGGGAACCTTCCGGAACGCTGATTTTTTATATAATTTTTCCGGGATTTTTCTGGTAGTTCTCGTAATGGGGAAAACTGAAATACAAAAACAGCCGAAAACAGAAACTGGCACTGGGGTGCACTGAGTTAATAGGTTAGTCCAAATATGATCAAAAGTGTATGGAAGTGTATAAATATCATAGCAATATCACCCAAAAGAGGCATGGAGCAAGCAGAAATTATAGATACATTTTGGACGTATCAGTGCCCGCCCTCATTGATGATGATGCCGGCTCTGCGGGTGCACCGGCCGAGCGGCGTCTCCGCTGGCTCGGCCTTGATGCTGAAGAGTGCCGGCGACCCAGATGAGTGGGAGGAGGAGTGGGAGGAGAAGGAAGAGGAGCCGGTCCTCCTCGGCATCCATTGGCCGACGCTCCGGCGGGGGACCGGGGCGGCAGCGTACGTCAACGGCGGCTCGTTGCCGCCCTCGAGGTGCTCAAGGACGGCGTGGAGCGTGCGGCCAGGGGCGCCCCACCACAGGCGGTGGTCGTCGTTGTTCTTCGTCCCCCGCACCAAAGGTGCGTTATTGGTGGAGGCCAGTCGTGCCGCCTGTAGGTGTTCAAAGTACACCGCCCACGCCTCGTGGTCACCGACGGCGTACTCCGGGAGGGCCCGATGCTCCTCTGTCAGCGATGCCCGCACGCGCTCGACCTCGTCGTTGAAGAAGTCAGTGTGCATCATCACGTCGAGCAGCGGGGGAACGGGGACGCCCCCGGCGCTGAGCCTCCACCGGCCCAGCGCGCGCATGTCGGGAGGCGCCGGGATGTTGGCTTCCTGCAGGAGGTGGGCTTCCCACTCATGTAGCGAGCGGCGGCCGAAGTCATTGGCCGCCGCCCAATCGCCGGGGAACCTCTCGCCCATCTGCGGCAGCTGTGAACGGGGAGATAAAGGAAAGAGTCTGTCGTTGTCGGCTGTGCACAGGGAGAGAGGGGGATGCGGGGCGGGTGCGTCCTCCGGCGATGGGGATGCTGCTTTATATAGCGGCCGGAGGGTGGCGTTGTGTGTACACGTGACGGGTGGGGACGCGTCGCCGCACCGCGCCGTCCCGTGAGGAATCAATGGAAGGCTGACCGACGGCAGCCTTGGCATTGATTCCCCGTGGCGAAACCGAGGCGTTGTGATGAGGATGATAAGGCGGCGGTCGCTGACTCAGCGGGCCTGCTGTTTGTTCACACCAAAAATGATTGCCCCGGCGCACCCGGTGGCCCAGCGCGCTGGGTTCAGCCTGGGTCCACGACGCCAATTTCGGGCCTAACCGGCGAAAACGGGCTCATGGGGGCGTGACTAGGTCGGTTTTTGGCGCCGGCACCAAAAAATGGCCTTTGGGGAGCGTGTTGGGGCGCGGCTCAAGATGCTCTTACTGGGTATTGGGCTGTATCCACGGGCAATTTCGAATTACCATATTGGTGTTTTTCTAACATAGTTCGAACGAAGTGCTCATACATACACACATACACTCACCCCTATGCATGCACACACGCATACCCTATCCCTATGAGCACATTCGACAGACTGAGCCGGCATATTATCTTAAGATTTGCGAAGTTGCCATAGGCGCCTCGTCGTCGACGGGAATGTCTCCTCCCATTAAAAGTCCATTGCCCAAAATCCTGAAATAAAACCAGGAATAATGTGAGCACCAGGACTTGAACCATGGTGGGCTGAGGATACCACTGTCACTCTAACCATCCAACCACAGGTTTGTTCGCTCATGATAGTGTTTCTGGGCGAACGTATCGCAAGCACTGCCCAACAAAATAAATAAATAGAGATATATCAATAAAATGGCATCAGAGAGTATACAGTATACGAGACCGGAGAATATCTATCATTTCTTGGTAATCTTTTCGGGCTTTTGTCGCTAGGTCAAAGATTTTGACAGGACTCCTCGACATATTGATGATCAGCAGTATCCAGTGAAAGCTACACGTTTATACGCAGGCGTAACTCATTAACTAAAGTCAACATGGAGTAAGCAAAATAAAATATGCACAAGATGTTAACACTCACTTAAGTTCTAGGGGAAGAGTATCAGTGCCTTGTCGTGTTGCTTATCTAAGAATCTAAACAGATTTTTCTCCACTTGAGGTCGCCATCTATCATACTTCAATATGCCGATGATACGATTCTCTTCATGGATCATGACCTCGAGAAAGCGAGAAATCTGAAACTGATTTTATCAGCATTCGAGCAACTCTTGGGTCTAAATATCAATTTTTATAAAAATGAATTGTTTTGCTTTGGCGAGGCTCAAGACGAGGCCCACCTGTACGCTGAAATGTTCGGATGCGGGTTGGGTCAGTTTCCTATCACATATTTGGGGATACCGATACATTATCGAAGACTCACAAATGCTAAATGGAAACACGTCGAGGAGAGACTGCAAAAAAGACTTAGCAGTTGGAAAGGTAAACTGTTGTCTTTGGGTGAAAGATTGGTACTCATAAATTCAGTACTTAGTAATATGGTACTATATATGATTTCCTTCTTCCAATTACCGAAAGGAGTTTTACATAGATTGGATTACTTCCGATCAAGATTCTTTTGGCAAGGAGATAGCGAGAGAAAGAAATATCGACTGACTAAATGGAGTGTGGTTTGCCGTCCCAAAGACCAAGGCGGGTTGGGCATTCATGACCTTGAGGTTAAGAATAGGGCCCTCCTCGGCAAATGGTTGTTTAAATTACTAACGGAAGATGGTGTATGGCAAACCCTCCTAAAGAGGAAATATGTGGGTTCCAAGGCGGTATCCCAAGTATACTGAAAGCTTGGAGATTCCCACTTCTGGGCAGGTCTAATGGCTACGAAGAAATATTTCTTCCGCTATGGATCCTTCTCGATTAAGGACGGCTCGGAAATTAGATTCTGGGAGGACAAGTGGCTAGGAAATGCCACACTCCGGGAACAATATCCGGCTCTATACAACATTGTGCGCCACAAAAGTGATACTATCGCCACGGTAATGGAATCATTTCCGCCAAATGTGACGTTCAGAAGAGACTTAATTGGACCCAGACTCCAATCGTGGAATATCCTGCTCCAACGGTTGTCCACGGTGCAATTGTCACATGGGTCTGATGTATTCCGATGGAACCTCCATGGGAATGGAAAATTCTCAGTGGATCCTGTGTATAGAGCGTTAATCCAGTCCGATGTGCCAGTCGTTAATAATAAGAAGATCTGGAACATGAAGATACCTCTTAAGAATAAAATCTTTGCATGGTATCTTCGTCGCGGAGTCATTCTTACTAAAGATAACCTTATTAAGAGGAATTGGCATGGAAGCCCGCAATGTGTATTTTGTCACCATGAGGAGACAATAAAACATTTATCCCTCCAATGCAAATTGGCTCGTTCTATATGGTTAGTCATCCAAATAGCTTCTGGCGTGTATCCTCCCTGTAGTGTTGCTAATGTATTTGGCAACTGGTTACATGGGATTGATCACAGGTTTAGAACTCTTCTCAGGGTGGGAGCGCTTGCCGTTATTTGGTCGCTTTGGCTATATAGAAATGATAAGGTTTTTAACGATAAAAGTACTTCTCTGTTGCAGGTTATCTACAGATGTACCGGGATTCTTCGTTTATGGTCCTCTCTACAACGCGTGGAGAATCGATGCCTGTTTACGGAGGTGTGTACACGATTGGAGGCTACGGCGAGGGATACTTTTACCCAACATGGGTGGCAGTGTGATCTAAGGATTGGCCCCCTTCCACATTAGGCGTTATACGGACTCTACATGTTTCGTTGTAATTCGCCTTTTTATTTTATTTTGAGTGAAAGGATCTGATTTGGCTGTGTGCATCTTAGTTATGCAGAGGTCGGGTGTAATACTTAAATCTTTTAAGTAATAAAGCGCCCCTTTTCGAAAAAAAATATGGGGTAACTGTGTCCATGAATGTGCGATTCGGATCCATGAAACCAACATCAGTTATCCCTCTGTTCATTAGTTTCAGCATCTCAAATCTGCATATATAGTACAAAAGAATATATATATTGTGGAGATAACAATATGTAGACAATGAACTAACATGCAAGGTTACTCCAATTGTAGAAAGAATCGCTTACAGGCACCAGCAGCTGAGGAGAGATTTGTTGAGAGCTTCCCGGTTTAATAGTTGCTGTAATTCATTGAATTCAATATGTACAAATGCCATAGCCAATGCAGTAGTGCTCTGGTCTAACTCTCGCAAGAAGCCGTGCCTCTTTCCTCTCACACGCACTTAAGTACCACTTGTTCAACAAGTACATTTGTGTTCCCGGTGATGGAAAGGGCTGAGGATTGACAAGACTCCTGCCATACTCATAGGTCCTGTAAATATCAAACACGGCTTTCCGTATCGATCCTACCCAGTGAGTTGTAAGGATGATAATTTTACCCATGAACATGGATACCCATGGATATCTAACCCGTATGGATAGGGTATGGATATGCTTTTGCGCCCATAGGCGGCGCCCAAACCCGACCCGATTACTCGTGGGTAGGGCATGAACATAATCTATTACCTATGGATATATCCAAACCCGACCCAATAGTATGACTTTATGGCAATATTTTGCTATCCCTACCCGACAGTCACATGACCCACTATAATTTCACACATTATAATCTAAAACATTTGAAGAAAATAGCACAATCCCCCACCGTAACTTTTATTAGTTGACATCCAATCCCCGCCTTAGTATTACTTCAGCCCCCTCCTGATCCTTTTATTTCGTTGTTAAATGACTCATCATTAAGTATCAGCCCAATCTCCACTTCTTACTCCTCTTGCATCCCGAGAGATGGTCGACACTGTCAGCCGCTATCTCCATGTATGGTGGAGCACTTCAACAGCTAGCACCACTGGCCTATAACAACGCAACTTTGTATCCCCTCGACCCCTACGTCTACTTTTTCACACGCGCGTTGATGCATGGGTGCAACATCTTAGGTGCACGTTGTGTTATGCCTTATATATATGCCTTAAGAGAACGGATATGGATATCCATCGGGTTTGGACATGGACACAATTTTTCGCCCATGGTTTTTTCATAGGGCGACAAAGACTTTTTTCATGGACATGAATATGAATTTGATATTGTTCAACCCGATCCAAACCCGACACATTGCCATCCTTAGTGAGTTGTTGAGGTGTGAGACCGGTTGTGTCCATGAAGTGTTGGAGTGCCAAAAAACACTACTGCTTCGGTACACCCCTCCTAAATACATCGACGGCTGAGATTGATCATACCTCTTCATAATAAAGGTCAGGATAGTCTTTTTTTTTAAGTCAACAACTAGTGGGTCGATAGAATGCTTAGGTTGCTGCCCAAGCTATGCAACATCTTTCCCTGCTCTCTTCACTTTCTGCGACACTTATATGATTTGCCAAGACAACGTTCATAGTCCGATAATGTCGACAGCTTACCTCACGCTGCTTTTTCTCACGCACATTGATGAACTTCCTTAGTTCTTGTCAAGCTATGTACAACGGCTTTGGCGGGTTCCTCTTCGGTTCAATTCTCTTTTTAACACTTTCCCGCCAGTTATCCAAATATCTTTGTACCCCTGCTTTTGATTCCTCTTCGGACTTCTTGTAAGGCAGCTTCTTAGGGGACTTTGTTTTACGACGGCTGGCTTTCTTCTTCATCGGGGACTTCACCGGGAGCAGGGCCCTCTCATGCCTCTGCGGCGCATGAGGCGAAGGACGAGGAGGAGGCGGAGGAGGAGACCGCCTTGGAGGAGATGGAGATGCAATCATGCCATGGAACGCATCATCATCGTCCAGAGCACTTTGATGATCATCATGGAATGGAAGAATTGGACTTAGGTTGGGAGACCTATGAGTGAAAAAATGATTGAGAGTAATTGGTTGTTATTTACGCGAGAAGAAATAATTGAGAATGACTGAAAAATGTTTCGTTCACTCTCATCCGCACCTTTGTTGAGGAGGCGACCGTACCCTAGCCGGTACCCTGGGAATAATGGTGTAGCGCTTGCGCCATATATACAATGAATGAATTATCGGCTTGTCCTAGGGTCTTGTCCCAATCACCTCCATGTATGTCAAGAGCCACTTCCCTATAGTCTCTGACAACTCTATCCACAGAGATGCTATGATAGCCAGATGGAATTGGAATCTCGTGGCCTCTTGGTGTCTTGACAGGGTGACAGGGTCCACAAGAGAAACAACACTGATAGCTGCCACCACTGTGCTATTCCCCATGGGAATGTGCAGCTCACATGGCGTCATCTTCTCATTGATGTCATCCACGGGGAAGCGCTGCAATGCGTCATCTTGATTTGGGAGCACAGTGGAAGTGTAACTGATGATGACTGCCTTTGGCTACTCAATGCTAGTTCCACTTGCCGTTTGATTTACTCTTGCATTCTCGCCTCTAAGCTTTGTTCTCGCTCATGTGATCGAAGCACCACCTCCTCTAACCTGCAAATTCGCTCTGCCTCCTCGTCCTTCCTTCACTTGCAGCTTCTGTAGGTAGCAGTGTCCTCAGGGAAACCATGCCGACACGAAATAAACCCTTTGCCTCACGTTCGCCTAAGGTGCTGAGGAGTCTCGAGGGCATACGTCAGCTCATCCTTCTATGGGTTGGGCACAAATGCACCACTGTCAGAAGCATCTACAATATCAAAAAGTCTTCGTGCTGCTCTTCCAATTGTTTCACCAACAACCGCTTGCCCGGTCTCTAGGTCCAGTTTTCCCCCATGCGCGAAAAACCAATACTCAAGTGCTAGCAAGCGCTAGGGCGGATCTCTCGTCTGCGGCAGCGATCTCCAAGCAGGCATGCTGATGGGTCATTGGTGTATGCTCTTGGTGCTGCTACTCGAGCTACATTGGGAGTCCCGGCGTCAGGAACCGACGGTATAGTTTGTTGCGAGGCATGCCTCCTCCAATATCATTGTAGCACTTTTCACAGACACAACAACGTTAAATCTTGAAGTAAATCTAGGAAAATTTGAGCATCAAGGATATGTTGAGAACTAGTTAGGTTCCAACACAAACTAATGAGCTGAACTACATTCAATTCGGGTATGTCCACATATTGATGCACTAGTTTTTTTTGTTTTTTTTTTTTAGAAAAGGGGCATTCCCCGGCCTCTGCATCAAAACGATGCATACGGCCTTCTTATTAATAAAAAAAGTCAAGGTCTCCGAAGTATGCGAAGTAAAAGTACAAAAATGCTCGGAATGAGCTAGAAGAAAACGTGGGACTCCCACACTCGGATGCGATAATGTAAACAAGGCCTAGACTCCTAGCCTATTACATGACCGCCATCCAAACCGGCTGAAGATAGCCCGAGCTACCATCTCCCATCGGATAGATCCAGTAACCAAATGCTCCCTGGCATCCATCGGAGTGAGTAGCGACCACATACGGATTAAAGCAGTGGCCCTGTGAATAACCTGCAAAAAGTGAACATTTGTTAATCTGTTAAAAACCAAATCGTTCCTGCACTTCCAGATAGCCCATAGTAATGCACGAACACCCACACGTATATGGCTCGCTGATTCTTTCGCGACTCCATTCAACCACGTCCCAAAAAGCGTGTTGATACTAGTAGGTGGAGTGATATTAAAGGCTATATGAACCGAACGCCATAAAACTTTAGCCATAGGACAATCGAGAAAGAGGTGTTGAATTGATTCATCCTTGTCACAAAAGCTACATCGTAAAGACCCACCCCAGTTGCGTTTGGCTAGATTATCCTTAGTGAGTATAACTTGTTTATGCACAAGCCACATAAACACTTTGATTCGTAGGGGCACTTTGACTTTCCAAATGTGAGCAGACCTAGGGAGAGGCACCGAATCAATTAAATCTAAATACATCGATTTCACTGAAAACATCCCATTCTTAGTCAGTTTCCAATGAATACGATCAGCCTGGTGAGTCAACTGAACATCCATCAGTCTTCTCACCAAATGAGTCCAGGCTTCCCAACGGTGACCAACCAGTGCCCGTCGGAATTGGATATTAAGAGGATTTGACTGTAGCACTGATGCAACGTAATCTTCTTTACGTTGAGCAATGTTATACAGTGAAGGATATTGAATTGCTAGGGGCGTCTCTCCTAACCAAGTATCCTCCCAGAATCTAGTTGAGCCTCCATTGCCAACCAAGAACTGGGTTCTATTGAAAAAGGCCGACTTTACTTTCATCAGCCCTTTCCAAAAGGGTGAATCAGTTGGTCTAACTGTCACCTGAGCTAGTGTCTTGATTGCAAGGTATTTGTTATGTAGAATCTGGGCCCAAGTGGCTTGAGTCTCAGAGAGTAACTTAAACAGCCACTTGCTGAGTAAGCACCTATTTTTAACCTCCAAATTTTCAATTCCGAGACCACCTTGATCTTTCGGTCTGCAAATAACATCCCATCTAGCCAACCTATACTTGCGCTTCACCTCATCACTCTGCCAAAAGAACCGCGACCGATAGAAATCGAGCCTTTTCCTCACCCCTACTGGGATTAGGAAAAAAGACAGAAGAAACATGGGCATACTCGTAAGTACCGAATTAATTAAAATCAATCGGCCCCCATACGACAGAAGCTTGCCCTTCCAGCAGCTAAGTTTCTTCTCGAAACGGTCTTCTAGACTCTTCCACTCTTTATTAGAGAGTTTCCGATGATGGATCGGAATGCCAAGGTATGTGAACGGCAGCGACCCTACCCCGCATCCAAACAGCTGCATGTATGCTTCTTGTTCATCTTTGGCTCTTCCAAAGCAAAATAATTCACTCTTATGGAAGTTAATCTTTAACCCCGAGAGTTGTTCAAAAAGGCAAAGCACAAGTTTCATATTTCTCGCCTTATCCAGGTCATGTTCCATGAAAAGAATCGTGTCGTCCGCATACTGGAGAATAGAGAGACCTCCATCTACTAGATGAGGTACGAGACCACCCACCTGCTCATTCTCCTTTGCTCTACCAATAAGGATTGTTAACATGTCTGCGACAATGTTAAACAAGATAGGAGACATCGGGTCCCCCTGTCTTAAACCCTTGTGAGTCTGGAAGAAATGACCAATATCGTCATTGACTTTTACTCCAACACAACCTTGTTGAGTAAAGGAGTCCACTTGTTTTCTCCAGGATGGATCGAATCCTTTCATCCTTAAAGCTTGCTGGAGGAACGGCCACTTGACCTTATCATACGCCTTTTCAAAGTCCACCTTGAAAATTACCCCATCAAGTTTTTTCGTGTGGATTTCATGGAGAGTTTCATGCAGGACAACAACCCCTTCCAGGATATTTCTATCTGGCATGAAAGCCGACTGAGAAGGCTGCACCACACTATGCGCGATCTGCGTCAATCTATTTGTTCCCACTTTAGTGAACACCTTGAAACTGACATTAAGAAGACAGATTGGTCGAAATTGCTCTATTCGATTCGCCTCTGCCTTCTTAGGAAGCAGCGTTATCGTACCAAAATTAAGGTGAAATAATTGCAGATGTCCGTCGAACAGATCATGGAACATCGCAAGTAGATCATCCTTAATAATATGCCAGCACCTTTTGTAAAACTCTGCCGGAAAACCATCCGGACCAGGCGCTTTATTATTCTTCATCTGCGAGATCGCATCAAACACCTCTTTCTCCGAGAATGGCGCAGATAGGATTGAATTCTCATCTGACGCTAATTGAGGGACATCCTGAATTCGAGTCTCGTCCAGAGACACGAAGCTATCATCCGGTGGTCCAAACAGCCTCTTATAGTAGTCAGTGATGTACAGTTTGAGGTTCTCGTGCCCTACAATCGTGCCCTCATCCTGCTCAAGTTGAAAGATTCTTTTCTTTCGATGTTTACCATTAGCTATCAAGTGAAAGAATTGTGTGTTGTCATCCCCTTGGATGACTTCACGCACTTTAGCTCTGAGTGCCCATTTCAATTCTTCCTCTCGCAACAGCTCTTTCAGCCTAGATTCTGCCATTCCCTTAGCCTCCAGTTCACCCGGCTCAAGGATAGACGACTCCGCCTTGACATCTAGAACTTGAATAAGGTTGATTAGCCGCTCCTTTTCAACCTTATACACACCACTAAGATGTTTAGCCCAGCCTCGAAGAAACTGTCTTAAATGCCTAATCTTATTCTGCCACCTGTCTATGGCCGACCTACCTCCTGCACCCTTCGCCCATTCCCTGGCAACCAAGTCCAAGAAACCTTCTCGTTCAAACCACGCTAGCTCGAAGGAGAACGTATTCTTATTCCCCGTATATGTTGCCTCTCCAGAATCTACCAGAAGTGAGTGTGGTCCGAAACAGCCCTCGACAAAGCCTGAACGGTAACCATGGGGAACTTCTGTTCCCACTCCACACTAGAGAGAACACGATCTAGCTTCTCATAAGTCGGGATTGGTAGAGAGTAGGCCCAGGTGAATTGTCTGCCCGAAAGCTCTATCTCCCGGAGATCCAAGCTCTCAATAATAGCATTAAACATAAACGACCATCTGCCATCAAAATTGTCGTTATTCTTCTCCTCTCGCCTTCTAATGATATTGAAATCACCACCCACCAGAATTGGGAGCTGCTCGTCTCCACAAATCCGCACTAGGTCCGCCAAAAAGTCTGGTTTGAGTTCGGGTTGTGCAGCTCCATAAACTGCCACCAGAGCCCAGTGAAATCCATCAACTCTGGATCTCACTCGGAACTTTACGGCGAACTCACCTAAGATCACGCTACGGACTTCTAAAGATTCTCTTCTTACCCCTAGTAAAATCCCACCGGACCTTCCTCTCGGGGGTAAGCAATGCCAGTCAAAAGACACACCTCCAGAGAGAGTACCCAAAAACTGAGAGGTGAAGTTATCTCTACCAGTTTCAGAGAGGGCTATGAAGTCAAGCTTGTGCTCAACCGACGCCTCCGCCAAGAATCTCCGTTTAGTCAAGTCTTTCAGACCTTTGCTATTCCAGAAAATGCCTCTCATTTTTCATCATGGAATTTCTTGGCGGTCCGAATCCGAACACTCCTCCGTACAGCCGACGCGGGGTAAATCTTGCGGTTCCATCTCCGCTTGTGCACCGGTTGCTCCTCTGTCCGGTCAGTGCCACCCTGTTCGGGTAATTGAGCACCCATAGAATCAGCCTGGAGGCACTCCTCCAGGCCTTCTCCATCCCCCTCATCCTCCGACATAGCACTAGCTGGGTCAAGGTCCGCACAGAAACTATCTAGAGCCCTCACCCCTAGAGCATTAAAATCAGAATTATTTAAAGGCTTAACGGCTGCTAAGTTATTAATAACCTCGATCGCCCGTTCTGCCTCACGATCAAACAAATCGTTAACAGATTGAGCAACCTCAATCCCATTTCCGCCCAACGAAACCCCTAATTGATTTGCATTATTAACAACATCATCAGCAGAAAAATGCAAGATCGAATTAGAAATACAGACTGACATACCAGTCGAGTCTTCGATGTCTCGCAGCTTGGCCTGCCGCATGGCACGGCCCATCTGCAGAGCATCCGCATCCGGCTGGTCCTGCAGTCGACTGCTGCACCGTCGGCCTTCAGTCGCGGGATCCGCTATCCCTCCGAAGGCGACGATATCTGCGGTGGAGGGTCCACTCTGTGTGGGACCTCCCGCCGAAGACCCAAGTAAACCCCCATCGATCAGACCACGAGATCCTGGGCCTCCTGCCACATGTGTCTCCAGGGCAGCCCCAGGCGCCGGCAAAGAGTACTCCTCTCGAGGCGCAAGATCTGCAGAAACAACCAGATTCGGGCTAGAAACAGCGACTCCAGCTAACACATCGCAATCTGGTAACAGAATACACGGAAACATAATGAATGAAACAAGAGTTTATAAAATATAATGAATGAAACAAGAGCAAAACATACTTGACATTGGTCTCAATAAACTCAACAGCCAGCAGTAGAGAGAGAGGGAGAGAGAGAGAGAGAGACGCATTATAATATATGCTAATGATAGATTGATAGTCATATTACCAAATAAGATATAACACTGAACATTTAACTTTAGCAAATAATAACTTTTAAAAAGATAGATACAGATAGTAGTTGCAGCCTTGCAGGTAAGAGATATATGCCATATGAATATTCACAAATCTTTGCTTCTTCAAGTTAGTCGTGTTTCATCAGGTAGAGTGGGGCAACTGTTCTTCAGATGTTGGAAACCATCACTTGCCATAACTGCCTTGAGATTGCCTAGAGAGATCAAGAACCTGAAACACGCATTCTTTAGACCACAACAACCATGTTGCTCTGCAAGCACAAGCGTAATCACTGCTATGTCAATGTTGATTTGCTTGCCCAAGATATCCTCACACATCAGCTTTAGCCTCTCCATGTTGTACCTATTGCCCGCCACGATCAAGTGTTGAGGTGTCACTGTCTTTTCGTCCTCCTCCATGTCAGGCAGCATCAGCATGTCAGTGTATATGAAGCGGAAGATCACCTTGAACACCCGCGCGTCCATGTCGTGGATATTTACAAGGCTTCCAGTCTTCTCCTTCACCGGCCAAAGAGCTGGGCTATGAAAACCGACATCTGGCTGCAAGCACGTTCCTGTGCCCCCTGAAAAAGTTGCCATCTACTTTGAAGGTGATGTTCCCTCCAACTTGGCTATCTAGGAGGTCGCCGAGATGGCGGTGCCGGTGCAGGTTTCGCGGCGGCACGGTGACAGGCCCGTCCTCGGGGTGGATGTCCTTGTTGATGGTAACATCACACCTGATCTTGAAACTGTCAAATTTTTTGAGAAAAGGAGGATGACCCCCGGCCTCTGCATCTGGATGATGCATACGGTCACTTTATTAATTATTCTCACAAGATCTTATAAAGCCATACAACAGCAAGACTAAAGCCACCGTCTACGCAACAACTGTCGCTACACCTATCCAATTGATGAAGGGGTGCAGATAGCCTGGGTCTAATACCAAACAGACATCACAGCCAAACCTAAACATCTAAGACCAGAGGTCCCAACCAGGACGCCTGCCGGGTATGGGGCACCTACCAGTCCGGCGCACTCCTCAACCAGGACGCCTGCCGGGTATGAGGCCGCCGCAGTCACCTGCCACCAATCCATCATCAGAGCTGTACTGTTGCATGTACTGTGCCAGGTCTCTCTGCCATCGACGCCACCACGACGCCCGACAGCATCGTTCTCTTGCGCGAGTCCATCCGCCCACAGCGAACTCCGAATCTGCACCGCGCCACGTCGTCAAGATCCTTCGCCATCAGTGTGTAGGATGAAGCACCGCTCCACCAAAGAATCCGTTCTCTGGTCCCTCGATCACGAGTGTACCTCCAAGAATGACGCCCCCAAGGGAGGAACGACACAAGAGCGCCGCCGTCATCCGATCATCCGATCTGGGGTTTCCCCCGGAGGTAGTAGAGAGTGGCCTTGAACTTCTCCATGGCGATGCCTTCAAGAAGGGAACGACGCAGATAGCGCCGCCACCGTCGGCCTTAGCAGGAGCCGAAGGCAAGTTTTCACCCAGATCAATTCGAAGGGATCCAATTCTTGTGCCCGGGCCGCCGTCACCATCAGCACCACCAGGCAGACCCTGGAGTACCGGCAGATCAGCGAGCCGCCGGCACCACCGCATCCAGATCGCCGGCCACGCCGGGCCGCCGACATCCCCCGCGCCGTCCGAGCCAGAGACGGAGCTTCCGACCGTGCACAGGGACCGCCGCCGCCTGCACACGCCGAAATGCCGCCGAGAGCCCAGCGCCCGCCACCGCTTGCCGAAGCCAATCGCCCGAGCACTGGCGCCACCGTGGAGCCATCAGATCAGGCAGGAAGACGCACGCCGACCACCCTCGCGGACCCCGCCGCACGCCGAGCGCCGGCGTCGCGGATATCGGGATGAGGAGGAGCCCGCGCGCTCGCCGCCCTGCACAAACCACGCCGCCGCTAGCGCCACCAAACAAGGGAGCCCCGCCCAGATCCGCTGGCGGCCCGATCTGCCGCCGAGCTGAGCACCGCCGCGAGGGCCGGCCGTCCCGCGCCGCCCAGTAGCCTCGCGAGGGTGGAGGGAGCCCCGCCGCCGCCGACGCACGCGTGGGCTTTGCCCGGTGGCATCCCCTGGCGGCGGCGAGGGAGAAGGAAGGCGAGAAAGGGGAGCGGCGCCGGTGATCTAGGGTTCCGCCCGGGGGACCTGGGGGGCTCTCTCGTGGACCTGACGTACAAGCATTGGAGTTCGGTCTTTTTTATGAACCGGGAAATGCCATGTGATACACTTTTCTTGGAGAATGTGGATACATAGTATGGCGTGTATGTGTATATTGTCTCTCTCCAGCATGGTCGACTGGACTGAACTTCCGTTGTGTAAACACCTTCCGTACGTGTATGGCAGCAGGATGATGGAGATTGAGTCGGACCTTACGTACTCATTGTCCCCAAAGCCAAGGACGCCCAAACTGCCAGGGAAGTAACCGATGTACCAGCTATGCCCTCCGACAGTGAACGTGCTGGACTTAATGCTCCTGCCATCAGGGAGCCCCTTCGTTCTGGAGTACCCCTTGACCTTGAGCACGTACCAGCCCGTCACCATCTTCGGCAGCAGGCCCCCTCCACGCGTTCAATCCTAACCCTAGGCAG
>LR738713.1:649574488-649751366 GCA_902687465.1 Secale cereale | reverse complement strand
CCCCCCCGACTCGATCTCGTACAGGCGGTCGACGGCGGCACGGCCACCTCGTCCACGCGGTCCACAAAGTGCGCACGTCGACGGCAGGTTGCAGGACTCGCGCGACATCGAAGGCCCCTGACCGGCTGACCTTGAGTGCAGCCGCGAACTCGTCGTTGGCCAGAGAAGTGGAGGCGCCGGCCGGCCAGAGCGAGCATTCGGCTCGCACAGCCGCACACACGCCCCGTTCCAAGCTGAGCGCATCCAGTACTAGAGTGCATCGGATGTTAGAGCTGTAGAGGGCCAACCGGCTAAGGTATAATTTCCAGTTTGCTTCCAAGTTCCATAATTCCATTCCTTTCTTTAATTTGGCTCATATCAATTACAGTTTCTTTGCTAGTTCATGCGCTATTAGTTGATTTAGGTCAATTACAAATTGTTTGCAGATTTAAAAATGAAGAGAAAAACGATGAGTATGCATAGTTTTTATGCAAGCAGTTCAATTACCCCTCCCCAAAGGGCTGCTCCTCCCCCTACCGATGTCGAACCTGAACTTGAACCAACTAATGTGACTGCAAATCCCGTCCCCTTAATTGTTGTGGGCACAATCCCTCCTCCTGAAGGCCCAAATGAATCCCCAAATATTGAGATGAATCATACCACAATTGATGAAAGTACAAACCAACCAAGGCAACCTATACCAGAATTTTATCCAAGTCAAATTATTCCGGATCCGGGACTTAGAATACCAATAGAAGATTATGCTCCTGAAATTAGAAGTGATGTGAGACGAGCTTATTTGTTGAAAGGGAGAAACAAAGCTATTGGGCATAATTTTGAATAGACAAAGGATGGTAAAATTTGGAGATCCTTTCAACCTTCGTGGTTTTATACGTATGATTGGTTGGAATATAGTGTGGAAAAGGAGGCCGCTTTTTGCTTCCATTGCTTTCTTTTCAAGAAACCATCACAGGCCATTAGATTTGGAAATGATGTTTTCACAAAAGATGGTTACACTCGTTGGAAAACAGCCCTAAGTAATTTCAGGAAGCATGTTGGTGGTCCATCTAGTTACCACAACATTGCTAAGGGAGATTGTGATGATTTCAACAATCAGAGAGCAAGTGTGGCTACCCAATTCCATGTGTACAGCAAGGAGTCTGTGATATCTTATAAAATCCGCCTAACTGCATCATTGGATTGTGCAAGGTATCTCATAGCACAAGGTGAAGCTTTTCGTGGGCATGACGAATCCTCCACTTCCATCAACAAGGGCAATTTCAGAGAGTTATTGGACTGGTATAAGGACAAGAAAGAAGATGTGGAGGAAGCATTTGATAAGGGGCCAGGAAACGCACAAATGATTTGTTCTGACATCCAAAAGGACCTTGCTACAGCTTGTGCAATGGAGGTAACCAAAGTTATTAAGAATGACATTGGAGATAAGAATTTCTCAATACTTATTGATGAGGCTAGAGATTGCTCAATAAAGGAGCAAATGGCGGTGATTGTCAGGTAACACATGCTATATTCTAGTGTTATTTTAATTTGTTCTACTACTGTTTACTAATCTGATTTCCTGATGCATGTAGATTTCTAGATGATCATGGAGTGCTTCAAGAGGGATTCCGTTTTTTTTTTTTGCGAACTTTCAAGAGAGATTCCTTGCATTTAAGCACATTACAGATTGTACATCTGCTAGAATTAAAGAAGCTTTGGTTGATGTGTTGGAATATCATGGTTTGTCAACCTCTAGGCTACGTGGTCAGGGTTATGATGGTGCTTCCAATATGAGAGGGGAATTCAACGGTTTGCAAAAACTGGTTAGAGATGAAACTCCATATGCATTTTATGTTCATTGCTTTGCTCACCAGTTACAGTTGGTGGTTGTCAATGTGGCTCAATGTAGTCCTGCTATTGTTGATTTCTTCAACTATATTCCACTGATAGTTACTCAAGTGTGTTCATCTTGCAAAAGGAAGGACGCATTACTTTCCAAACATCAAGATGAGTTGTTAGATTTGATGGAAAATGGAAAGATCACAGCCGGAACCAGGTTGCATCAAGAATCTAACATAACAAGACCAGGAGATACTCGTTGGGGCTCACATCTCAAAACCTTGCTTCATATATTCATAATGTGGAATGCTGTGGTGGAGGTGCTAGGAATTGTTGTGGTTGATGCCCGACAACACACATGTCAAGGTGGAGCTAGATGTTTGCTTAAAAACATGGAATGCTTTGAATTTGTGTTCATCATGTTGTTCTTAATAAACTTGTTGACCAACACAAATCATCTATCCCAAGCTTTGCAAAGAAAGAATCAAAATATTGTTGAAGCCATGCATTTGATCTTGGATGTCAAAGAAAGCTTGCAGAGCATGAGGGACAATGGGTGGGAGTCTTTATTCTGCCAAGCCAAGAACTTTTGTGAAACACATGGTATTGATGTGCCAAACATGGATGATCTTGTTGGAGCTATGGGTCAATCTGTTCGCACTAAGAATAAGGTGACTCGACTTCACTATTACAAGGTTAGCATATTCAATGTTGCCATTGATGCAACTATCACTGAGATGAATCACCGATTCAATGAAGTTTCCACCGAGTTATTGGATTGTATGTCTTGTCTTAATCCAGCAAACAACTTCTCAAAGTTTAACGTTGACAAACTTATTCGGCTTGCTGAAATTTATGATGATGACTTTACAGAAGCTGATCGGTTGATGCTAGGAGTAGACCTCCCAAGATTTCTTATAAACATTAGGAGAAGTGAGGAATTTAATGGATGTCGGGATGTGTCCACACTTGCTCGGTTGATGGTTGAAACAATGAAACACACATCTTTCCAGTTGGTATATCACCTCATTGAGTTGACACTTATTCTTCCTGTGGCCACTTCATCCATTGAGAGAATATTTTCAGCAATGAAGATCATCAAGACAGATTTGCGCAACAAACTATCAGATGATTGGCTAAATGATTTGATGGTGTGCTACTACGAGAAAGAGATATTTAGAAGCATCCATGATGACCAAATCATGATACAATTCCAGAAAATGAGGGATCGGAAAGGACATTTGCCTCATGAGTTTCATGTGATTTCTTAGGGGTATTGATGCCACTGTTACTAATTTCAATACTTATTTGTTCATGCCTTATTGTTATATCACTAACAAGTGTACTAATGTGAACAGATGGCTTGCAGGTGGTGCCTTACGCATACATTTCTATATTTTGGTCATTTGGTGTGAAGTTGTTCTACAACTACAGTACTACTCCCTCCGTCCCATAATGTAAGACGTTTTTTGACACTAGTGTAGTGTCGAAAAACATCTTACATTATGAGACGGAGGGAGTAGTTAGTAAGAGCAAAATTTCATTGTCCTTTTGTTGTTACTTCTCTTGTGCTTTGATATCTTGTGTGTGAATTTTATTAACATTTCTAGTATGGTTAAACATGTTACTACTATTGCTCTTGAAAATTTTCATGTCGTTTGAGCACTGGTTTGGCAGATATTCTCTTCGCAATACCAATATTAGTTCCAAATTCAATTGTTAAAAAAATTCAAAAAAAAAATCAGTAAATAGTACATGTTTCCTGTGGTATTCCTGGAAAGTTTGAGCACATTTGCACAAATGGCCTAGGAAATAATGGCTATTTAGCTAAGCAGATTCAGAATTTAGTTCAAAATTTAATATTTTTCAAACATTCCTGAAAAAATCCAGTAAATAACACATGCCTCCAGTAGTATTCTGGGAAAGTTCGATCACATTTGGACAAATGGACTAGGAGATGGTGTTGTTTTTATTCAAACGGACATTTCGTTTTTTTCGCCGTTAACTTTGAGCCCACCCTTCATTTTCTTTCTGGATTCGCCACTCGGCTGTAGCATACAAGCCGCAGAGATCGGCAATGGAGGATTGTAGTGGAATAGTTGCTTTCCTGCCCTGTTGCAGACTCGCGGTTGTAAATTTTTTTTTTTAAGTTTACTTTGTCTCTTTATTAAACTAAAGCAGGAAGTTCATCCGAAACAATACTAAGAATACAATCAGGGGGATTGGCATCCCACACAACCGAAGTTCCATGACTCAGCCCGTAACGAGCTATTTCATGAGCCGCTTTATTCGCACTTCTCCGAACCCAGGTAATTTTGAACTCTCCCAAGTTCCTCGCCATCATCTTAACTTCTTCCACCACTATCCCCACATCAGAGAGGTTCCTTTCCTGCCCGTTCAGCATCCTAGCTACCTCAAGGCAGTCAGTCTCCACATGCAGTTTTGGTACATTCCGTTGCAACGCCATTTCGACAGCTCTCTTACATGCCATCAACTCATTTGTCTTAGCCAGTGCTAAGCCCGGAAGGAAGGAGGCCGCCGCCCCTCTGAACGCTCCTGAACTGTCCCTGAAGACGACCCCCACGCCGCCATCTTGACTCGTACGGGAGGTGGCTCCATCAACATTTGCTTTGAGCCATCCCAGCTCCGGCGGTTCCCATATTGCATGCTGCGCCGTTTCTGGCATGGGTTCCACCTGCGGATGAACCTTCCTCCATTCTTCCATTAGAGCAGCCACCCGTCTTGCAACGATGCCAGCGTCCTCGATCCTCTTGCCCTCCCTAGTGTCATTCCTAGCCAGCCAAATTCCATACAAGCCCTGGATCATCGCAGACTTCTCTTCCTCGGAGGCCTCCTCTACCCATTGCAACATCCAGGTCGCGAGTGAGCTCTGAGTGCAACACGAGCAAGGTGGGGTCGCCACCCTCGCACCCAATACCGAACTCAACTCCTTCCAGAACCATCTTGAATGAAAGCAGCCCCAAAACCTATGATATAGCGTTTCTTCACGTCAGTAGGCTGGGCAGAACACACCTGGTTTGATCCTTCTCCTAAGCAACTCTGATCCCACCGCTAGACCGTTCCTGATTAGTCTCCAGACATGGATGATCGCCTTCCCCGGTGCTTTTGCACCCCATAACGCTAGCCAGCTTTTGTAGTAGTCACCGATGAGGAAGAGCCGAGCTGTCCCGCTCGCCCCCTCTTCTTGTCCATGCCAAGGTGGTATGCCGATCTGACCGAAAACTGGCCATTTTTGGTGAAGTTCCACGCCAGTGTATCTTCAGTACCTTGCCCCCCAACACAAATTTGCTTGATATCTGCGATGTCCTCCAGCGAGAACATCTCTTCCAGCCTATGTTGATTCCATCCCGAACCCGACTCATTTAGCAGGTCGCAAACTCGAGATACCCCTGGGATAAAGACTTGGCCCAGTGGCCGAAGGCTACCCTTCCGTGGTATCCAGTTATCGTGATGTATTCGTATGCTCGAGCCATCCCCCACTCTCCATATCAATCCTTCCATCAACAGATCACGGCCAAACAGGATGCTTTTGAACGTATACGAACCACCACTTGGGCAAGTGGCGTTAAGAATTGTGCCATGATCAAAGTAGCGCGCTTTGAGGACCCGGGCACATAGAGATGTTGGGACCTGTAAAATCCTCCATGCTTGTTTCGCTAATAATGCTTGGTTGAAAACCTCCATGTCCCTGAATCCCATTCCCCCCTCTCGCTTACTTGCGCACATCTTCTGCCATGCTATCCAGTGTACCTTCTTCTCCCCATCAGCTTCACCCCACCAAAAGTTTGAGGAAATAGATGTAAGGTTCCCGCACAGTTTTTTGGTGAGTTGGAAGCAACCCATGGTGAAAGTTGGGGTAGACTGGAGCCCCGACTTAACCAACACCTCCCTTGCCTTCTTAGATAATCCTTGGCCTTTCCACCCCGTGACCTTCCCTTTTGCACTCTCCCTTGCGTATTTGAACGTCCCTTCTTTTGATCTTCCCACAGCTGTAGGCAAACCCAAATATCGCTCGGTTAGTGCTTCGGATTGTATGCCCACCAGTGCCTTGAGCTGCTCCTTATTCTCCTCCGAACACCCCTTCCCAAAGAAAATTGATGATTTTTGCAAGTTAACTTTCTGCCCCGAAGCCAACTCATAGTCCTTTAAGATCTCTTTTAGAATAAGCAGATTGCTCTCCGATCCTTCAAGGAACACTATACTGTCATCCGCAAAAACAAGATGGGTAATAGTGGGGCCAGTGCTCCCAAATGCGACTCCTCGAAGATCCCCCGCCTCTTGTGCCTTCTTCAGGAGCGCCGAGAAACCTTCAACACAAAAGAGAAATAGATAAGGTGACAACGGGTCACCTTGTCGTAGACCTCTCGATGGTGAGAATATTTCTGACAACACCCCATTGAGCTTCACTCTAAACCTAGCAGAGGTCACACATCTCATAATCATCTGGATCCACATCGCATTGAAGCCAATCTTGCTCATAACCTTCTCCAAAAAGACCCACTCCACTCTATCATACGCCTTCGCCATATCTAATTTGACAGCACACAAAGGTTTCCTTCTAAATCTCTTTCTTATGGCATGAACACACTCGTACGCTATCAAGATATTATCTGTGATGAGACGACCAGGCACAAAAGCACTTTGTTCCTCTGAGATCAACATTGGGAGTATACCTTTCAATCTATTAGCCAGTACCTTAGTAGCAATCTTATATAGAACATTACAGAGACTTATAGGGCGAAACTGGGATAGCAACTCCGGTGAGTTGTCATCACAATGATCGTGTCATTAAAATCCGCATGTTGCTCCGCGCCATATAAGAAGTTTCTTACTGCTCGACACACATCCTCCTTTACCACCGACCAGTGTCGTTGGTAGAACAATGCTGGAAACCCGTCCGGCCCCGGGGCCTTGGTAGGTCCCATCTGGAAGAGAGCTTTCTCAATCTCCAAATCTGAAATAGCTACCATAAGGCTCTCATTCATCTCCTGTGAGACTAATAAGTCAATATGTTGCAAAAGTCTCTCTGCTTCACTAGAGCCCTCCGAGTGGAACAAATTTTCATAGTATCTGGCAGCAAGGGAGCGCATTTCCTCATCGGATGTACATCTAGTACCATCATCCCTGCATAGCGCCTTAACTGTGTTTTTTCTTCTCCTGTGAGAAGCACGGTTTTGAAAATACTTCGTGTTCTGGTCACCCCATTGCAGCCAATCAATTCGAGAGCGCTGTTTGTAGTAAATTTCCTCCCTCTCGTAAAGGTCATGAAGCTGACTTTCTACATCTTTAACTTCCTGGAAGAACCCGGTCACAAGGGAGCGTTCTTTAGCATCTTTGAGCTGACCCTTCAGCTGTGAAATCTGCCTACGCAATGAACCGAAAACCTCTCTACTCCATTTTTGCATCGCCCTTGAAAGTGTGCCCAGTTTGGCACACATACTCGCCTCGGACCCATGTTGTTGCTTCGCTTGCACCCACTCTCGTTCAAACATACGATCATAGCCCTCATGCCGAGTCCACGCTTCCTCAAACCTGAAACACCTCTGGTTCTTCTTCGTAGCCTCATCCAGTGATGCAGCCACTCTAATGATCAGTGCCGCATGATCTGACTCTTCCGTAACAATGTGTTCAACTGCCGTTGTCGGGAAAGTGTTTAGGAACTCGTCATTGCATGTAGCTCTGTCCAGCCTTACTTGTATGTTCGCCTCTTGGTCTTGCTTGTTGTCCCACGTAAAAGGGTATCCAGTGAACCCCAAATCCGCTAAGCCACAGTCACCTAGGCACTCTCGAAAGGCCTCCATTTGATTGAAACTCCTAGGATTTCCTCCTCGTTGCTCCGTCTGGAAAAGGATTTCATTGAAGTCCCCTGCACATAACCAAGGTAAGTTGTTTTGCCTCCTCAAATAACGGATGGCCTCCCAGGTTTTTTGCCGCATCTCTGATCGAGGTTCGCCGTAGATTCCAGTGAACCTAACAGTTTTCCCCTCCGATACAATCTCTGCATCGATATAATATTGGCACCACGGTTGCACATTAACTGATAGATGATCCCTCCACAGTAAAGCAAGTCCTCCGCTCCTCCCCACACAGCCTACCGCCACTCCATGCCTGAAACCCAAACTCCACTTCATTTTCTCCATCGCACTTGCTGATTTCTTTGTCTCGCTAAGAAACACCACCGCTGGGTTGTATGACCGTATGAGGTCCCTTAGCTCTCCAACTGTCGGGTCCAACCCCAATCCCCGACAGTTCCACACAAGGATATTCATTGATCTCGGCGGCCCCGGAGCTCGGGGTCCGCCGCTACTGAATCATGCTCACCGATGCGCTCGAAGACTGACGACACTTTCTGCCGCTTCTCACCAACAAGAGCATCACTACCCTCTTTGCGTACACTCTCTCCTACCGGCACCCAAATCTGTTTGGATGGCCGCTTCCACTGCCCACCCAGGTGCCCATGTTGTTCCACTCGCTGTCGAGGGGAACCATCTTCCTTTCTTGGCCTCATGTGCTTCTCCCTATAAGCTCCTTCGCTCCCCCCAGGCTGTCTTCTGTTGAAATCATGGGATTTCCTAGGTGAAAAAACCCCCTCTCTGGCCTTTTGATGGAGCTCGTTCCTCAAATTCCTCTCTCTTTTGTCCTCCAGACTCTGTCTCAAATCCCTCTCCTCTCCCCCCCTTTGCACCAGTGTGCGATTTTTGGGGGCTCACAACTTCTTCATACTCCTTTCCTTGATGCCGATTCCCACCAGTGTGAGAATCAGCTGAGGGAGTGTATTCCCTGTACAAAGCTCTACGAGTTGGGAGATCACGAACGTACACTTGCCCTCTTGGAACTGCCTCCCCCCCACTCGACATTGAGCTTTCCCTGCTGAGATTCTTGCTCGCGCTTCCACTCCACTGTTTCCTATCATGGCTGCTTGACGATGCTCTCCCCGGGGATGCACGCAGCCATTCCCCCCACTGTGAAAGAGGATCAACCGGAGGTTCACAAACTCCCCCACTATGTGCCAATCTACCACAATCAAAACAGAAGTGGGGGATCTTCTCGTAAGCAAAGTCAAACCAAGTCTTCTCCGAGTCCTCTGTATTCTTCTTCAGGTAGAAGCCCCTCACCAGAGGTTCACCTCGCAGCTGTGTCCCCCTCGCAAACCCATCTTCTCCAACGTCTACCCTCACAACTTGCCCTAGCCAGTTGCCCAGGGCCTCCCCAAATTTCTTTGATCTTTTATCCAGCGGGAGATCCTCCACTCTAACCCATGCCTCAATCGAATCGAAAACCATCTCCGACGGCCTGGTCTCCCCATCATAATCCTTCAACGCCACCACATTAAAATCGAACTGCCATGGTCCATTGTTGAGAACATGCTTCCAATCTCCTTCACTGCCAAATCTGATCATGAACATGTTTCCCCCCAACAACCTGAACTGAGCCTCCCTGTGAAGACCCCAAGCTCTCTGCATAGCCCTTTCAAACGCATGCTTGATAATCGGTCGCGGGGAGAAGGATCTTCCCACTACCGCCCACTTCGTCTCCGATCTTGTACTTGTCTCCGGGTCTAAGAACACAAAACCCGCCGCCTCTTTCTCAGTCAGGGCGAGCCCTCCCATCTTCGCCGACAGAGACGCCGCCTCCTCCGAGGTTTTGCCATCCGCCGGCGACTTTGAGAGTCCCCGCCTCGCCTTGTCGTCCTGCTGCCCTGTCTTCTGCGGCGTCTTTTTCGTCGGGGTTCTTACCCGAGGATCTACCTGCTCTCCCTTGCTTGAGGATGACGCCATAGCCAACCCGGTAAGCAGGAGAGACTGCACACAGGGCACAGCCGGGGACGCCGCGCCGTCGCACCGTCCATGCTGCCCTGAGGAACCACCACCCAGCTGTCCGGAGCCCTAACCCTAGACGCCGCCTTCCAATCGCCCACGCGATCGCCTCTCGGTCGCCTCGTAGGAAACCCTAACGCTGGTGGACCCACTCCCTGTTTCTCGTAGGATCGCCTCTCGCGTGATTGTTTTGATTGCTACTAACTCACCGGTCCAAATAGTAAAGTGCTCATTTTGGACCAACCAACCGCCTCATCAAACCCACGGTCAAACCAAAGCACCCCTTAAATCACATTTTGGAGCCCAAATCCCTTCTTTTTTTTAGGATCATGATTTAATCACATTTTTTTTCTCGCACAAAAGAATCACTGCTTTTTTTTCTTTTACAACTTTTTAATTATTCACAACGCAATTTTGGTTAAGCGTCTCTACTCCCAACATGGGAGCCGCATGTCGTGGAGTACAAGAGTTGGCAGCGTCAACGCTAACCAGGTTAGGAGGAGATAGAAGGAGATACAAGACACCGAAATATCTAGCCTAACTACTCCAACGTGATACACAAGGCGGCCGGCCCAAGAGTCCTATAGAGTGAATTGCAGAAAACCACCACATTGAAGCGTAGGTTTGCAGAAAACACTGGTTTACGGATTTCTGCCAGAAACCATTGATTTTTGGCCTAATTTTTTGCAAAAAACACTAGTTGACATTTTTGTCCATTTTGATGATGATTATGACAAATGGAGCCCACTCTTTGTTGACGGGGCGTAACGGTTCCTGATAAACAACATTAAACGGGTCTTTTGTCAAAAAGTCCGCCCTTTTCTAAAAAAATACCTCTCTTCCTCCCTGATCCAGATCGGGATCTGGCGCTCCCACACACCACGCCATCCCCTTCTTCTGCCAGCTTCTTGGCCAGAGCTCCTTCCTAGCTATCTCGTACTCCCGATGGATGCCATGCTCGATGCCTGCTAGTGGAATCAGCTCGGCGTGCTTGCTGGTCTCGAGGGCCTCGAGCCTCAGTGGCTGCAAAGAACGCCGCCGGTGCCCCCTCCAATTTGAGCCGTGAAGAACCACCTAGGACCCGCCGCGCCGCAGAACCACCCTGGCCACGCCGCGAGTGCCCCTTCCAGCGTGAGCCGCGCACGCCGCACGTCCTCGCCGTCGTGGTCGTCGGGACGGAGGACGGAAGGCCGCGCCGGTCCGCCACATCCTCAACCATGGCCGAGAGTAAAAGCGGTGCGGCGTCGCGGTGCGTCGAGAGCATGCTCGAGCCGGCGGGCGCCCAGCCACAAGGCCGTCGTCAGCCTCCACCGAGCCGGTGTAGCCGTGGTGCTCGAGCAAGGGCGACGACAGCGCAACGGCTGACGCGCGGACCTGCTCGTCGCCGGTGACTTGCTTGCCTTCGGCCCTTCGCCGCCGGCAGGTCGCGGCACTCGGGCAGACGCATTTCTTGTCCTCCAGCGTGGTGCTCGACCTCGACGCCGGCAAGGTCCATCCGCCGCGCCAAGCTGGTGACGAGAGCCATGGGCGCCGTGATGCAGACTCTGTGTACGTGGGTGGGGCTAATTGCGTTCTTGCTTTATGATTGAGGGGTGTCAATGTAAAATTTCAGGGACTCGTTTGTAATATTAGGTCAAACGCCGTCTAACGTGGGTCGTTACGCCACGTCATCAAATGCGGACCCCACATGTCATAATCGAGGTTAAAATGCCCAAAGTGACTGGTTAGTGCTTTCTGCAAAAAATTAGGCTGAGAATCCGTGGTTTCTGTCAGAAATTCGTAAACCAGTGTTTTCTGCAAACCTACGCTTCAATGTGGTGGTTTTCTGAAATTCACTCGGTCCTATAACAATATGTTTAACATCCTCTCTTAATCTCAACTTCTCAAGTTTAGATTACGCTTAAGCTCTTCAAATGGTCATGTGGATAATGCCTTGGTAAACCCATCAACAACTTGATCCTTTGAAGGAATGAACCGAATCTCTAGTTCTTTGCTAGCAACCATCTCCCTAACAAAGTGATAATCAATCTCAATATGTTTAGTTCTTGCATGAAATACAGGGTTAGTGGAGAGGTAAGTAGCACCAATATTGTCACACCAAAGACATGGAGTTTGTGTGTGAAATACCCCAAGCTCTTTAAGCAAACAGTTAACCCATATCGTTTCTGCTGTAGCATTGGCTAGTGCTTTGTATTCTGCCTCAATACTTGATTTTGATACTATTGCATGTTTCTTTGCACACCAAGAGATTAAGTTGGGTCCAAAGAAAACTGCAAAGCCACCTATGAACCTTCTGTCATCCAAGCAACCTGCCCAATCAAAATCATAAAATGCACTAACAAGCATAGATGTTGACTTGGTGAATGTTAGCCCAACACTTAATGTGTTCTCCACATATCTCAGTATGCGTTTAGCAGCAGTCCAATGAGCAGAAGTAGGTGCATGAAGAAACTGCCACACTTTATTTATGGCAAAGGAAATATTAGGCTTCGTGAGTGTCAAGTACTGAAGTGCTCCTACCAAACTTCTGTATTTAGTACCATTCTCTTGACTCACAAGTACACCCTCTGTAAGAGATATTTTTTCTGAACTGGAAAGTTGTGTTGTTGATGGTTTACAGTCCTGCAACCCTGCCTTGCTCAAAAGATCAGTTGCATGTTTTTCTTGAGAAAGATGAAGACCACCTTCCATGTTTGTCTTAGACCTCAATGCTAAGAAAGAAGTGCAAGCCATCGAGATCTTTTAGAGCAAAAGCTGATTGTAAATCTTTCAAGAGAGTTGTGACTACCTCATTAGATGAACCAGCAACAATAATGTCATCAACATAAATGAGCACAAAGATAGCAGTTTAGCATGTTTGGCGGCGGCACGGCGACAGGCCCGTCCTCGGGGTGGATGTCCTTGTTGATGGTAACATCACACCTGATCTGAAACTGTCGTCCTTGACGTACAAGCATTGGAGTTCGGTGTTTTTTATGAACCGGGAAATGCCATGTGATACAATTTTCTTGGAGAATGTGGATACATAGTATGGTGTGTATGTGTACACTGTCTCTCTTTCCGTTGTGTAAACACCTCGACACTAGCAGCAGGATGATGGAGATTGAGTCGATCGGACGCTTACGTATACGTACTCATTGTCCCCGAAGCCAAGGACGCCCAAACTGACACGGAAGTAACCGATGTACCACCTGTGCCCTCCGACAGTGAACGTACGTGCTGGACCTACTGCTCCTGCCATCAGGGAGCCCCTTCGTTCTTGAGTACCCCTCGACCTTGAGCACGTGCCTGCAGCCCGTCTCCATCTTCGGGGAGGACGTCGACATGCTGCCGCCGATGCCGATCGGCATATGAACCGGCGTTGGCAATAAGATTTTGGGGAGTGCAACGAACAGTCACTAGAAATAATAAATTCGCGCAGGCTGGGAGAATTCCTGATACTGTTCGTTAGTTGCAGAGGCCGTGCACATGATTAACTGCAGCGTGCGCGTGCCATGGATCAAAATTAGAATTTCACTCTACGTCATGCCATGCATATAGGTGGACGTACGGGCGCAGCCATCTTTCATCATCTCCACTCTTGTGCGGCGCGCAGCATGAGCTCGATCGGTGCCATGGCAACATCTAGGCACGGATCTCAATGAAGCAGTGCTCGATCACTTGATGTGCCATCTTCTTTCGACAACCCATCTTCTCTTGATACTTCTTTTGTATCTTCTATCGATGTGGTGTCTTCCTCTGATGTGCCATCTCTTCGTTATCCCCTTTGGCGACTCGACAGGTTTTGAAGACTCTTCATGCTACGACGACACTCTCAAGACGCGGATTTGGATTATCATTTTTTTTTAGTATTACACTTCTTCAAATGCAATGCTATTGCATACGCTTTGCATTTGAGGGGGGGTGTTAAAGGAGTATTATCATTGGTCTAGGAGTCCTTATTAGCCTATGTTTAGTTTCCTTGCACCTCAAGTCATGTGTAATATATATATATATATGCCCCTTGGACCTTCAATAAAGTTAAGTTGCTTTCCTAACATAAACAAACAAGAACTATGTTGACTTGTTGCGTGTTTCATGTTCAATTTTCCCACAACAAATGTACATGTGCACGTACATTTCTAGTTGCGCCTTTCACGTATGATTAATGTCGGTTTGCTGTAGTGCCTTTCATTATTCGTCTACATTCCAGTCACCAATATTCTAGCTGTGCATTCTCTTTTCATGGTTCTTGTACCGTTGTTAGCCTTATTTCCAATTTTATTACACTACCATGCATGTTTGGTTGATTAGAGATTGACACATTATATGTTATCGGATAGGTGCAGTTGGTGCACCGGGAACAAGCAGGAGCCAGGAAGTATTACAGTGATGACACGAAGCGAGCTGTATATGTGATGCTCTTAAAGGGTTCTCAAGGAGATTGATTGCCGGGCGGCTTAACGCTGCAAGTGTCTTCGGCTATGGATGCTTCCCTTAGATATGTGCGGCCGATATGGAATGCAGAACAGAAGGGTGGAGGAATTCATGCAGTTTCAAACAAGAGAGCGGACTGTGGACGTAAGAGAATTGAAGTCAGTCCGGAAGCCATCACTGCCATACAGCTCAAAGATCGCACAACCTTGGAAAATGTAGCTAGACATCTTGGGATGGCCAAGAACACAATTTTTAGGCGTGTAAAGGAACGGCGAATTGAACGGCACTCAAATGCCATCCATCCCTTGTTGAGAACTGAAAACAAGAGGTCGCATGGTCAGTACTACCATGACATGCTAGAACCACAGTGTTCCTCATCCTCCGGTTTCAAGTCTAACTACAATGTGACCCGCATGTGGACAAAAAATGGTTCTATAGGACAATGTCGAATCAAAAAAACTAGTGCGCACCAGGTGAGGAAATAATGAAAGGAAAATGAGGCAACGTTTGCCCTATCGCACAAGTGAAGAAGGTAGTGTAGTAGTATCGAGCATGACTAAGCAATATGAAGGAAGGAATTGAGTATCTTCATGGGAATTGCAAGCGATTATGTCGATGGCACATTTAGCAATGAAAAAGCCAACACCCAAAGGAAACATCTTCACTATAAGGGGAGATCAGGAGCCAGTACGATGAACACTGGGGTTTGACTGAACCCACAAGACGATATCTGAACCAAATAAATGGCCATAAGAGGCTTGAATTGTCCGGCAATAGAACTAAGATGGCGGAAGAAACCATTTATTGCTGAAGATCATAGCTATGGAGATCATAAGTGAGGGAAGTGGTTCAGAAAGCAAGATAAATGCAAGAAGAATCTATGGGCTGCAGAATAAGCAACAAAAAGTCACACAAGTACGGATGATTATGAATGGTATCCAGTGAAAAACTATGAGCAGATGGTTAAATAAACAGAGTTTTTATTGGTTCATTTTCCTGCATCTCCCATCAACAAGGTGAAATATCCTACAAAATAAACAGAGGTTGCGTTCACAGGTTTGGACCTTGTGCTAGCATGTTTATTGGTCATCAGTAGATGCGTAGTTCTGAAAACAACGTTAGAAGAAAAGGTGTACAACAAACAAGCTCATGAAGTAAACCTCTGGTAATCGGAACCAATGCAACCCGTTTTTTTAAGGGTCAATGGCAGGTGCTCTGCCTTTTCATTGAAGATGAGAGGATTTACAGTGGAGTCAATACAGAGACAAAAGAAGGGAGGGTGCAGTCACCCAGGGTGCTGCCTATACATCAATACCCTCTACGTTACAATAGACAACATTTGTAGGTCAGCAGAGATTAGGGCAACCACGCAATCCAGACCCAAAGATTGGTTTGAGAAGACGCGCCGGTTAAGCTCATTCCAGATGTGCCAAGCAAAGTAGCTCCCCGTTGAAGCATAGGCCTTGGGGCCATAGGCAAGAGATTCCCACCAATCAACAGAGGAAGGGAAAGAGCTGAGTTGAATGCTGCGTAAGGCGGGAAAGGAGGCAACAAGTTTATGCCACACTTCCAGGGAGTAGGTGCAGTGGCAGAACAGGTGGGCAGCAGATTCATCAGTCTGGTCGCAAAGGGCGCAGATTTTGTTATCAGTAGTGCCCCGAGTTGATAATCTGTCAGAAGTCGGCAGCCTGTTTTGGGCAAGTAGCCACATGAAGGAACCCGTTAAGAATGTAAAACCAAGCAGCATGCGGCAGACTGCCATAATGGAAGAATAAGACTGACATAGACTGGACCAAGAAAACGTGGGTGTCAACCTCAATCATGCAGAGCAAGTAGCTACCTCCTGGAAGATAAACACCATGACTTTGTCTCTGGCAACTAGTCATAACGATGGTACACCGTACACCCATCAGATAAACATCTGGCTGCAGTGTTCCCTTAATATCGTATAAAAACATGGAACTAGCCCCCCAAGCGTGTTCATACCACCCAAACATCAACTACCAACACATTTTCAGCAAAAGTGTATCCATCGGAAGAAATAAAACATCATGATCACTCCTAGGAGGTTAGTTCAGCAGGCAAAGAAGTGGAAGCTGATGGCAGCCCTCGGGAAGCGGAGGTTGGCGATGATGTGGCCGATCAAAGAAGCCAACCTGCGCGGCTCATCGGCCATCGCAGAAAGGGGTCATTGCATCGTCTACGCTTCTAGTGGGGAGCGATTCGAGGTCCAGTCATGGTGTCCAGGGAGCTCCCAAGGATGAGTTTGGGTTCACAAGTGAATACAGGATCACAGTACCTTGCGACATGGCGGTGATGGCGTGTGTGACGTGCTTTCTCAGGAGAAAGTCGTCTGAAGAGATGGAGAGGGTTACTGTGAGCTCAGTAGTAATGCCACAAGAAAACCAGAGTGGCATCACTATGGTTTGCAAGGGTCTTGGCTAGTCACTGGCTATATTTTAGCTAGTGATGAGAAGCGCACACCCTTTTTGGTAAATCTTGATGAGATGTAATGTGTAAATGGATAGATGTATGCCCATAACCAGTAAACGGGTGAATAAGAACAATTTTACAGTTGGATCTATATATCCTTATATTGTTTTTTGGCATGAACAAAAGGGGTATTGTACTGACCTGACATGGTTCACTCCAGCTGAAGTATCCTTCAAGTGTTAGCTGAACAAACATTTAGGCTAGACATGCTACTGAAAGTCTGAAATCACTGCGACAAGCATCTCTATCACACAGCCTGTGCAGTGGCTGTGAAAATGATCCCGCAAACAAGTATCACCATCATGGCAAGGAATAACAAAATCTCCTTCTCACTTGATCTTTGTTAAGGAATGGGTGAAAATATAAAAAATGTCTGAGGCCGAAAGATTTCAATAGTTTCTTGTAACGACGTAACCATTTCAAGCCAATTGACAGCCAACCCAAATCTTCCATCGTTTCATGATCTATCATCCATGCAATTCTCTTATGTTATTAACATGGCACAGCAGCAGCAGCTACACTTCTGACGTGTTCCTGTTAGAAATATCATTAAGTTGTTTATTAGTCAGGCAATATACAATACCAGCTAAGAATATACAAGCATGTTAATTGACTATTCAAAGTGGATACTGAATCGAGCTTGTGTTCAATAAACTCTTTTCAAGGAAAATAACAGGGAACTCTTGTGAGATAGGAAGTAGCCGCTAGAGTTTGACTGGATCAAGAAAACAATGCTAAAGAAAGCTACATTTCACCCAAATAAATGGGCACACAGAGAAGTACCAAAATGGAGGAAGAAACCATTGACGCAGACCACATATTTGCTGGAGATTAAAGAAAGCATGATAAACCCAGAAAGAATCTGTGGAGTGCAGACCACAGGGAATCTGGAACTAAAAATGAGCAGTTGCTTAAAACTATAAGCAGTCGGTTAAACAAACAAAATACGACTTCATGTGAACTGTACAAAAGAAAGATTTAAAGTATATCATATCAATATCATGCTATCTAAACGGGCACTATTAGTTCCGGATTAGCTCTTTGGTTGCTCAAGAATACACATGAGCCGTTTGTTAAGCTAATTATGTCCCCTTCTGCTCCTCTGAATAACATAACTTTCTGATAATACAATAACATCCACTGCATGCAAGTTGCAAACGCACCTTTACCACAGAAAATAAATAGGACAGCATACATAATTTAGAGCTTCTCTTTTCCATACGGAAAACAGATAAAATTTGACATGCATAGTTTCATGATCTATCATCCATGCGGTTCTCGTGGCATACATAGTACAGCAGCAGCTTGCAGCTACAGTTATGAAGTGGTCTTGTTAGAAAGATCATAAAGTTGCTTATTAGTCCAGCACTAGCTAAGCAAATACAAGCATGTTAATTGACTCTTCAAAATAGATACTCCATAAAGCATGTGTTGAAAATACTGTCGGCGACGACCACAAATAAAACTCATACTCAAAACATAGAGTTCTGTTTAAAGGAAAAAAAACTCGGAACACTAGTTAGAGAAGGTACTACTATGGCCGCTGGAGTTTGACTGAATCTAGAAAACAATGTCTACAAAAGAAAGCTAAATAAATGGCCTGAATGGTCCACCGGGAGAAGAAAAATGGAGGAAGAAACCATTGATGTAGACCACATGGAATCTGGAGGAAGCAGTTGCTGAGATTATAGCTATGTCAGAAAGTAAGTGGTTAAGAAAGCAAGATAAACACAGATAGAATCTGCGGACTGCACATCACAGGGAATTTGGTACTAGAAACAAAGTGGATTATCCACTAGTTACAAATGAGTGTCGCAAAAAGTGGAATCTGATTAGTGGACAATCCCTCAGATTTATAAATCCAGTAAAACACTAAGTTCAGTTGGTTGAAAAACAGTGTTTTTATTGGTTCACTTTCGTATATCTCACAACAACAAGTTGAATTAGCCTAGAGTAATGACCAAGGCTTTGTACTACAAACAAACAACTTGAATTATATATGCACCGGTTGGGAACCATGTGCTAGCATGTTTATTGGTCAAGAGTAGATCGTTGTTCTGAAAACAACGTTAGAAGAAAACGTATACAAACAAACAAGCTCACTGAAGTAAACATCGGTAATCAGAAGATTCAGAAGTCAGAACCAATGCAACCGGTTACAAATGTAAAACCAAGCAGCATGAGGCAGGCTGTCATAATGGAAGAATAAGACTGACATAGACTGGACCAAGAAAAGGATAACCAGAGTGGATCAAAAGTGCAGACTAGGAAGAAAAGCGGGTATCAGGCTCAATCATGCAGAGCAAGTAGCTATCTTGGACGATAAACAACAAGACTTTGTCTCTGGCCACTAGTCATACCGATGGTTACACACCCATAGGACAAACATATGGCTGCAGTGTTCCCTTGCTGTCCTATAAATACATGGAACTAGCACACAAGCGTCTTCACACCACCCAAACACATCAAGTACCAACACACATTTATGCAAAAGGGCATCTCACCTGAAAAAATACACCATGATAAGTCCAAGGAGCCTAGTTCAGCAGGCAAAGAAGTGGCAGCAGATGGCAGCCCTCGGGAAGCGGAGGCCAGCGATGATGGGGGCAATCCACGACCCTAACCTGCGGGGCGCATCGGCCATCGCATGCAAGGGCCACTGTATCGTCTACACCACCGGTGGAGAGCGGTTCGAGGTCCCATTGGCCTACCTCAGCACCACGGTGTTCGGGGAGCTCCTGAGGATGTCGGAGGACGAGTTCGGGTTCACGAGTGAAGACAGAATCACGGTACCTTGCAACGCGGCGGTGATGGCGTATGTGATGTGCTTGCTTAAAAGAAAGCCTTCAGTGGAGGTAGAGAGAGCCGTCATTAGCTCTGTGGTGATGGCACGCAGCAACCAGAGTGGCATCGCCATGGTTTGCACCGGTCTTGGCCAGTCAATCGCTATATTTTAGCTAGTAAGAAGTGATGTCTTCTTGATGTATATATATGCACCCCTTTTTGGTAAACCTTCATGTGATGCAATGTGTAAATAGATGTATGCACATAACCCAGTAAACAAGTGAAGAACAATTTTGCAGTTGGATCTACAAGACTATAACCTTTTTTTCCGACAGCAGAATATTGTTATTTGGTAGTATGAAACAAAGGGGATATTGTACTGACCTGACATACTTGTTCCATTCCAGCGCTCAAGATCCCAGTGTCTAGCAAAATTTGTCGCCAGGTTCCAACAGAAGACCATTACAAAAATTCCTCTTAACTTCCTCCAGTGAAGGCATGCAAGCTAATGACAGTAATATGGAAGATGTTTAAACTGATACTCCCTCCGTCCCAAAATTCTTGTCTTAGATTTTTCTAAATACGGATGTATCTAATACTAAAGTGTAACTAGATACATTCGTATTTGGACAAATGTAAGACAAGAATTTTAGGACGGAGGGAGTACAAACCTAGCAAACTACTACCTGTTTTCTAAATATAAGACGTTTTGGCTGTTTAAATTGAACTGCCAAGACGGCTTATATTTTGGAACAGAGGGTGTACTGAAATATGGGAACTTTTCCACTCTTTGTTCAAGCACAACCCATGGCATATGCTCGTCACAAACATGGACCATTCTTAATAAAATCCGCATGAAATTTGAGAGCAGGATAGGAGCTTCCAGCTGAAGTATCCTTGAAGATCTAACTGAACAAACACTAGACATGGTACTGAAATCACTCCAACAACCATCGCTATCACACAGCCTGTCATGGCAAAAATAGAAAACAAACAAGTAGCACCATCATGGCAAAGGAAAAACAGAATCTCCTCAGTCTCAACCCAATAGTGGGATGGATGCACTCTCTAGGGGCAGAAGACGGAAACAATAAAATCTTCCCTAAAAAAACCTAACCCAACAATAATCGAGATAGTTCGCAAGCAAATGGTGCAGAGCATCTGAAGATCCCGTTGACAACATTCAGGCCACGACCCTTTCTGAGTAATTAGGCTAAGGGTAGACGAAACTTGCTCTCATGGGCTTCTCTCGATCCATTTTCTGCAGTAAGAAGTCATCCGGAATGTTATTAGCACAGCATCAACAAAGAGACAAGCATCACTTATATTAATAGTAGAGCTTAAGTTAGATACAGGAACAACGAAAAGAAGTCATGTTGCAACTTGGAACTGTGGAAGGGTTTCTACAAAGAAGCAATGAGGCCTGCACAAGACCATTTACATCTATCCGTATAAATGCCCATCATTGGGCAGTCCTCGGGCACAAATCAACAGTTCGGCACTGAATATGCATGTTGTTCCTCTCTTTTTTCCTTCCTTAATCCTTAAATAGCTAGTCCAGATATTACAGTCTCCCCTCCTTTAAGGAACACAGTCCCAAATTCTTCCACTCACAAACTAATAGCAGAAAACACTTAATAGTAATGAGATCTAGCACATACCTGTTTGAAAGAGTTCAGGATACTTCTGAAGCACCATGTCAACATGTTCCCAAGTAGCCTCACTCTCTGACCAAAGCACCATGCTTAACTTCATAACCTTCATACTTGACACAAGATCAGAGATCTCCAAAATACGCACCCGATAGGGGCTCGACGGTGACGTCCTGTTGGATAATAAGCACCACAAACGAGCATTTAGTTACTGAACTACACCTGGGACCCAATTCCATTTTAACAGAAAACTACCACCCTGAATGAAGTAGCAAGTTTAAATTCAATTTAAATTCAATTTAACAGTTACATTACTTTCAGCCACCTAATACTTGCAGTTGCTGCTGCAGCAAGATATAGTTGGGGAAGATGAAGCTCTTGACTTGAAATTGCCAGCACTCTGGCCTCCACTTGCCTTTGAGGCAATCAAAACCTCACTTGTAAAAGAGCTTGGTGTTGACATTTCGTGCTCCAGGTCTTCAAGCTGAATTAAAACAATTCAATGATGTCAATTCATGCTCCAGGTCTTCCAGCTGAAACCGAGTCGGTAACAATAACATGAACAAAATCAATACCATTTACCTTCATCTCAAGTTCAGTTAATATGTCAGTAAGCAACTCCATCACATCTTTTAAAGCAGATTTCTCTGTACCTCCTTTAGCAGAAGATGCATTCACCATTATCACCCTTGGCCTTTCTCGGGTTTAGCATACGTGATTTACATAATGAAAAAGCCATTGCACAGTATGGAATCGCATCGCCAATCTTGATTGCCAGTTCAGAGACAGAACGCATCCTTCTGTTTCTATGATTGAATCAAGGAAATTAAAAGGGAGAATAACCAAAATATGAAAGATAACAACATTATATAACTGATCTTTTTTATGATATCATCAGAGTTCAACACCATAACTACATGTACAGGTACACTTACATAAACGAAGGTACCTGTCCAAGATACGAATCACACATGCGTATAAAGTTAAAAGCACACCTTTAGCCATAAAATTCAGTTTAACAGACTAAAATATACACGTAAAACCATAGAAGGATGCAAGCACTGCAGCACTTGAGTTGCCAGTAAGTTAGTTTATAACACTATGTGATAGACAATTGATACTGGTATTACCACAGGGAGGATACAGTGTAACAATGTGACGATTATCTGAGTCAACCAAATTATCCAAGATGGCTAAAGCTTTGAGATAGTCATAGAGTGAGTTGTCTATGTCTTCTGCAAACCAGTTGTGGGGCCATGAGTATCAAGACCATTAACCAACTAAATGAAGGACAGTAACTATAGTTTAAGATTAACTGAGACTACCTCTTTCCATGGAGACTGCAGCCAGAGCAGAAAAGATTTTAACCTTCTGCATAGTGTGGTTTGGGCTCTTCTCAACTATTGCCCTTGCATTCTCCAACATTTTCCATGTCAGATCCAAATCATAATAACCTTCATCTCCTGCCATGCCATCATGATTGTCACTGTCATGGTTCCCATCCTCTTGATATTTGCCATTTGAGTTTTGACCTAACCAATGACTATTATAAGTATTTGCCATATGGCTGGATGACACATCTATGAGACTATGAGCCAACTCAACCGATATAAGGTGATCATCATTGATCAATACATTGGTGAAATAAGATGTAAACCTGTTAGAATTCTGGTGTAAATGTCAATTGCTGATGCTATTATGTAATTTCAGTAACACAAATTTTCAAAAATAATAATGTGTAGTATTATTGTAAAGGAAGCACCTCATTCAAAGCACGCTAGTTGGACAACTAATGGCAAAAGAATCAAATGTGTCGTAAAGCATCTACTATTTATAGCACAAAACTGCATTGCTCCTTAAGGACCTGCTTGGATTGAGTGTCTCCGAGCACACAAAAAATACCCCCAATCCAGGCCCTTTAAAAAAAAAATACACTTCGATGAAATTTTCTCCTACAGAATGATGATGAGAATCAACAGATAATTCCAAACATTTTTTAGTCTCACCAAGACCATTAACTTCGAAATGTAGGGTACATTAATGATTAGCAGTTTACCATATATTCCTATAGCGTAATGAGTATGATATTATAAACTGCATATAGATAGATAATAGTAATAATCTATTCTACTGTATATGACCATATGGGGTAACAGGATAACAACACATATTTTTTAAGTATCACCTTCCTCGGAAAATGGAGCACCCGTGATATTGCTAAAGGAGGCCTTTGAGTTTCCAGTATCATCTTGGTCAATTGCACTCCCCACTGATTCTTCATTTTGCGCACTCTTGGGAATGTTAAGAACCGTCTGCTCCTGAGCTTTGCGTAGCAAGGAGGCAAACCCATATTCATAACACGTCTTAGCACAAACTGGAGAAATTTCTCTGTAAAATGCAGCCCTAGGTGAAAGATAGGTATCAAATTGTCAGCTTATAATTGTTAAGGGCTTAAGAGCATAATGTAAGGCTATGAAAGATAGTGCAATCTGACATAGAACAGCACAATGAAAACTAACTGCACAATCATGTCCATCAATAAGGTGCTAACTATTTTGTTTCCTCTTGTAAATACAGCGGTGCAGCCTAGTGCTTGCACACATTATGAGGAACAGGTTTCAATAGCATCTAAATAGAACTCCTAGCCAGCAGGTGGAACTAGTGGAACGGAGGAATCATCACCTGATGGCATGGGCACGGCCAAGGCAGCGTACGTTGTCGATGAAGTCTCGTTCCACCATGGCCTTGGAGCCCTTTTGGAAAAGCTTCTGCGCCCACTCTAGGCTAGTAACTGGAGTGCAAAAGCTCGTGAAGGGAATGACCTTATCGACTTCGCACCCCTCGATGCTTACCTTCCTGACTCGATGTGATCTGAGATCAACCACAAGCAACTCAGAGCATGCTCTCAACAGAGCGACTCTGGCTCCGTCCATGAAGCCGATCACACGGAATCCTTAAGCTGGTACGGCACAAGCAGGGAGCAGCTCACAGATGGCACTGCGTTGAGCCCATTCCCCAGCTCCGTTGGCAACAAATACCCTTTTCCACATGTACATACGGCCACTGGCGTCTAGCTGACAAACCCCAGGTTGCCATCTTCTGTCTTGACAAGGAAAAAGCCGCTGCGTTTGAGCAATTCAGAAAGCGCGTTGATCTATGTTGCAGGGAAAATATATTGCATTGCCCACATTGTACTGCATGATTCCAGAACCCCAATTGCAGGGAAAATATATTGCATTCCCCAAAACGACGTTGGCTCGGCCCCGGCCAACTACTTCAGTGTCCGGGTGCTCAAAGCAGCTGAAGTGGCTCCAGGTACAAATCTGGACTGGCCGATAGGGTGATCAAAGAAGACACCGTAGTCGTGGAGCAATCCCAGCAGGGGCGCCCTCCGGTGGAACTCGCCGTAGCGGCGGCGGAAGCCGGGGTCGTCCAGGACGGCGACCCGGTGCCAGTCCCACGAGGGAGGCGCGGGCGGGGCGCTCCGGCTCGTCCGGCGGGCAGCGGATGAAGACTTCGTTGACGATGAGGCCGAGTAGCAGCGTCGGGTGGCAGCTGGGTTCCGGCGGACACTTGTCGGCGGCGACCGATTGGGGAGGGTTAGGGTTGCGGCGGGGGGGATTTGGGGCGAGACCAGGAGCGAGGGGTGGCGCTGCTGCTACCTATGCTTGGTCCGCCGATGAGAAGGGACGGCGAGGAGGCGGCGACGGCCGGTGAGGGCACCGGCCGGAGACGAGAGAGGAAGCCGGCGCCGAGCACGCGCGGGGATATGGGCCCCTTCCTCTCTGCTCGCGGATCCTATTCCCCGCCTACCACCCGCTCGCTACCGATGCTGTTTGGGCCGGCTCATTTTGGGGTTTTCCACCATTTTTGGGAGATGTAATGATTTCTTATATTATGGTACTGAGTGAGTAGAACCTTCCCTCAACCGCTATTCTTCTTTGTTTTTCTCTTAGCTTCTTATTTCTTTTCTTTTATCTTTATTTAATTTTCCCTTTTATTACTTTTTTGCTTCTATTTTTTATTTTGCTTCCTATTTATTTTGTATTTTCGCGGTTTTTCAAATTCACAGAAAGAAAGAACTCATGAAGATTTTTTTTTCAATCTTGAACATGTTATGAATTTAAGAAATAAAATTGAAAACATCAACATTTTTTGAAATTAAGAAAATTCTTTGAATTCGTAAAAAAAATGATTTCCTGAACATTTTTTGAAAATCAGAAGAATTTGTAAATACATGTACATTTTTGTCAAAATAACGAACATTTCTTGAATCCATGAACAAATTATGATGTTCCCGAACTTTTTTTTAATCACTAACATGATTTCACAACCATGAATTTTTTTCACAAATACATGAACATTTTTTGAATCCACGGACATTTTTTCCCCGAATAGTTTTTTTTTTCAAAATCGTGAATTTTTCAAGATCATGAAACATCCCAAACATTTTTCTTAAAATCATGAATATTGTCTGAAAACGTGAAATGTTTTTGCAATTTTGACCATTTTTTAAAATGTATGGATTTTTCTTGAGTTTCAAAACATTTTTCAAAATCTTGAACAATTTTAAATTTTCCAGAACTTATTTTGGAATAGCAAACAAAAAGAGATGAAAAAAAGTACAAGGTCGGCCCTTCCCGCACTTGTGCCGGCCCAAATCGTGCACGGACAGGGGTGCGCGTTATGTGGTTATTCGGCATGTAGGTCAGCGAATAGGACCTCCCTCCTCTTCTCCCTACTGTTTCACGATGACCACCAAACATGGCCATATGCGCCGTGCTACGCGGGCCAGCCCGCGGGCATGGGTTTTTTGCCCGACATATGTATGACACTACACATAAATAAAAGTGTGTGGCCAGCCTTTGGCCCACCATTGAACAGGACCTGATAAGTGAGTTGTCCACTTACACAAAGATCAATGGTCATCGTGTGATGTTGTTAAGCGGATACTCTCGAAGTTGGGAACACAAATTAGAGTAAAAGGGAACTTAGTCTGGTCTGAGTGTTGACTACGATCAAGAAAAACGAAGGGACTACAATTACAAATGGAGTCATGTGGAGTTTCAGAACAGCACCGGTACTCATGGTATAAAGTCAAGCCCAATTACGTCATCGGTCAGCTTGGGCAAGGTTGAAACTCCACATTGTTTGACAGGAGCATGGCTCTCATCCTAGGAGTAGCCAGTAGCTAAGCAAGTGCGTGCATAACACTAGGAAAATTAATGGCATGGTCTGGAGGCCACATGAACAAAATCAACACATCTAGTTGAGAACAAAGAAATATCTTGAACCATATGATAAGTGGCTGCCGGCAGATGGTTCATAGTAGTAGCAAGATATCATAGATATTTCCATAGTTGTGGAAAATCATTAATATGTCGTATCTAGATAGATGGTTCAAACAATTGACTACGATGTAATTTATGAATTATTTATAATGATCTCATATGTTGTAGGGGAATATCTTCAATGACACGAGATCCATCTCAATAATTTGGATTAGATAACATGATACAACACACACACAAACATAACTTCAAACTTCAAAAATTAAACACAGAATTTATTAATGAGTTGGCATAGATAGGTATGCCTCACATACATGACAATTATGTGTATGTTTTGGAGAGGTATAGTTGGTCATGGCTCATCGCGAGCAGGTGAAACTAGAGGGATATGTCTTGTTACAATGGTTTAGTAGGAGGGCAAGGTCGACGGGAATGTCAATGGTGATGAGTCCAAGGAGGTTGGCCTTGATGGTAGTGCAGACGCAAATGGCGGCATCAAGATCTGCCAACCCACTAAGCAGTGGGCAACATTGCTCAGTCTCCGGCACGTTGATCCGAAGCTTGAGTAGTAGCAACACATTGCTGCACACAGTTATCTTTAGTGGGTTGATTGGGCAGGAACCACCACTCGATGGAGTTGGTGCAACAACTGGGGTAGGCACCAAAGGCGGTGTAGGGACAATTGGTGGGTTACCATGCACAACGGCAATGAGAACAAGGTTTAGGGCAAAGAAGAGGGCAACCTTTGTTAGCGCCATACTTAATCTTTGAGCAAGCTAGCTAGTGGTTTCTTTGGTAGAGGTGTTGTTTGAGATGTTTCTGTTTGGTGGTTCTTATAGCTAGCAAGTTGAGTGGGTTATTTGCATCCCCCAATATGTCAAGCAATAGTTGATGACTCATAATTCTATACCATACATACCTTATATTTAGTAGGAAATTATCATGCATTTTCCAAAAGGAATGCAATATTTACATACTTCTTTGTTTAGTTACATCTATTTAATTCAAATGATATAAATAGGAAGCATTTGCTTATTTCCTGTTATATTTGATAAAGAATGAAACCTATTATAACACTAAAATTCTTAGGCATGCTGGTGAAAAATTAATGGAGGCCTATCGTAATTATGTATGGGTTGTCCAACTCATATGCTCACGCTTGAGTTTAGTTTTTTTTTTTTGAAAACTCATTCATGTTTAGTAGGATGCCATGGTAAAGTCTACCGTAGACAACACAAGAGGAGGCGCGTTGTCCCAAACCTTTAAGACATTATGTGCAAACACTAGACCCTAAACCCTAAACCTAAACACTCTGGCATGAAAAACAAGCAAAAAAAAGGTATGCTAGTGTACACTAACAAGGTTTAACTATTATCAGAAATATAGCGACTACATATTCGTGAAAAAAATAGAAAAATATCTCAAAATTATGAGTCATTCACTAATTTTACTTGATAGTAAGAGATCCATTAGCAGCTAAATTTGTTTTATAGAGTAAATTAAAATGTTTCTCAAAGCTAACAAAATGTACTTAGTGATGCAAACGAAAATGTTCTCATTGTTGGGTAAATTTTCCCGCTGTGAAAATGAAAAAAAAAACATTAGATCGAAAAATATTCAAGTGACCTAATTTTTTATGTTTATCTATAAAAATGTTCACCTATTTGCGCAATAAAATGGGTTACTATTGCAACAAAATAATTTGAAATTGTTTCCATGGTCCCCAAAAATGATTATAAGTGTTGTAAACAATGTTCATCACTTCATAATAATTTTCCCACTTGAGAAAAAGATTTCATTGAAAAAGAATATTCACTGGTGCTTGGTGCAGATAAAATTGCTCAAGTATTTTCACGAAAATGTCATAAAACTATATGGATACATTTTTGTCAGAAAAAATATGTCATTGCCTGAACAGTGTTGCGGTGTTACAATAAGACCAGAGTGGATTGGTATGATTAAAAAAACATTATTGATTAATAAAAACAATATTCATCATTTTTAAATACTGCAACAATAAAGAAAAAAAATTAAGAATACATCAAGTTTTTTCTTTCTTTTTTTAGCATAGACAAGAAGGTTGTTTCAAAAGAGAGACAAAGTGACAGAAGAAGAAAACAAGTTCTCCTTTTGCTTTTAGGCCATTGTCTGTCTTGAGTCAACCTACTTGTACTGCAATATAATAGCATGGAACAAACAAAAATTATAGATACGTTGGAGACATATCAATCATCTTCTGTCTTGAGTCAACTTACTTGTACTGCAACATTGTACTGCATGATTCAGAAGGCGCGTTGGGGAAATTCAGAAGGCGCATTGATCCATGACAACTCTAGCTAGGCCACATTGTACTGCTTGATTCCAGAACCTATATTGCAGGAAAAATGTATTGCATTTCCCAAAACGACGCTGGCCTGGCCTCGGCCAACGACCACAGTGTCCAGGTGGTCAAAGCACCTGAAGTAGCTCTAGGTGCCTGCCTCAGATGAGTAGAGGCAGACGAATCATGCGCCAAAGGAAGTCCGCGCCTATGACGACAACGAGGAAGGGGCTGCTCCGGCAATCAGCAGCGTGATCGCAGCCGTCCGTGGCGTAGAGCATTGCTGCATTCCAGCCGCCAGATGGCAAGCTCTTCATGATGGTGGGAAAGGAAACCCTCCACTCGGCGTCGGTGATGGGGTCCCACACAATGAATCTCATGTCCTTATCGTCAATCGTGGCGTGAGTGGAGTCGACCAGGAACCTATTGTTGGAAATATGCCCTAGAGGCAATAATAAAATGGTTATTATTATATTTCCTTGTTCATGATAATTGTCTGCTATTCATGCTTGAATTGTATTATCCGAAAACAGTGATACATGTGTGAATACATAGACCACAACGTGTCCCTGATAAACCTCTAGTTACTAGCTCGTTGATCAACAGATGGTTACGGTTTCCTAACCATGGACATTGGATGTCATTGATAACGAGATCACATCATTAGGAGAATGATGTGATGGACAAGACCCAATCCTAAGCCTAGCACAAGATCGTGTAGTTCGTAATGCTAAAGCTTTTCCAATGTCAAGTATCTTTTCCTTAGACCATGAGGTTGTGCAACTCCCAGATACCGTAGGAATACTTTGGGTGTGCCAAACGTCACAACGTAACTGGGTGGCTATAAAGGTACACAACGGGTATCTCCAAAAGTATCTGTTGGGTTGGCACGAACCGAGACTGGGATTTCTCACTCCGTATGACGGAGAGGTATCTCTGGGCCCACTCGGTAAGACATCATCATAATGAGCTCAATGTGACTAAGGTGTTGGTCACGGGATGACGTATTAGGGAATGAGTAAAGAGACTTGCCATGACGAGATTGAACAAGGTATCGGTATACCGACGATCGAATCTCGGGCAAGTACTATGCCGATAGACAAAGGGAATTGTATACGGGATTGATTGAATCCTTGACATCGTGGTTCATCCGGTGAGATCATCGAGGAGCATGTAGGAACCAACATGGGTATCTAGATCACGCTGTTGGTTATTGATCGGAGAGTCATCTCGGTCATGTCTGCGTGTCTCCCGAACCCGTAGGGTCTACAAACTTAAGGTTCAGTGACGCTAGGGTTGTAGAGATATATGCATGTGGTAACCCGAAGGTTGTTCGGAGTCCCGGATGAGATCACGGACGTCACGAGGAGTTCCGAAATGGTCTGGAGGTAAAGATTTATATATAGGAAGTCCAGTTTCGGCCATCGGGAGAATTTTAGGGGTCACCGGTATTGTACTCGGACCACCGGAAGGGTCACGGGGGTCCACCGGGTGGGGCCACCTATCCCGGAGGGCCCCATGGGCTGAAAGGGGAAGGGAACCAGCCCATAGTGGGCTGGTGCACCCCCCTTGGGCCTCCCCCCTGCGCCTAGGGTTGGAAACCCTAGGGGTGGGGGCGCCCCACATGACTTGGGGGGCAAGTCCCCCCTAGGCCGCCTCCCCCCTCCCTAGAGATGGGATCTCTAGGGCTGGTGCACCCCCCTAGGCGCCTTATATATAGTGGGGGGAGGGAGGGCAGCCGCACCCTATGCCCTGGCGCCTCCCTCTCCCTCCCGTGACACCCCTTCCTCCTCCAGTGCTGCTTGGTGAAGCCCTGCTGGAATACCGCTGCATCCACCACCACGCCGTCGTGCTGCTGGATCTCCATCAACCTCTCCTCCCCCCTTGATGGATCAAGAAGGAGGAGACATCACTACTCCGTACGTGTGTTGAACGCGGAGGTGCCGTCCGTTCGGCGCTAGGATCATCGGTGATTTGGATCACGACGAGTACGACTCCATCATCCACGTTCTCTTGAACGCTTCCGCTCGCGATCTACAAGGGTATGTAGATGCACTCCCCTCTCCCTCGTTGCTAGATGACTCCATAGATTGATCTTGGTGAAGCGTAGAATTTTTTTGATTTCTGTTACGTTCCCCAACAATGGCATCATGAGCTAGGTCTATGCGTAGTATCTTGCACGAGTAGAACACAAAGCAGTTGTGGGCGTAGATTTGTTCAATTATCTTGCCGCTACTAGTCCTATCTTGATTCGGCGGCATCGTGGGATGAAGCGGCCCGGACCGACCTTACACGTACGCTTACGTGAGACAGGTTCCACCGACTGACATGCACTAGTTGCATAAGGTGGCTAGCGGGTGACAGTTTCTCCCACTTTAGTCGGATCGGATTCGATGAAAAGGGTCCTTATGAAGGGTAAATATAAAATTGGCATACCACGTTGTGGTTTTGGCATAGGTAAGAAACGTTCTTGATAGAAACCTATAGAAGCCACGTAAAAACTTGCAACAACAATTAGAGGACGTCTAACTTGTTCTTGCAGCATGTGCCGTGTGATGTGATATGGCCAAAAGGATATGATGAATGATATATATGTGATGTATGAGATTGATCATGTTCATGTAATAGGAATCACGACTTGCATGTCAATGAGTATGACAACCGGCAGGAGCCATAGGAGTTGTCTTTATTTTATTGTATGACCTGTGTGTCATTGAAAACGCCATGTAATTACTTTACTTTATTGCTAACTGTTAGCCATAGTAGTAGAAGTAATGTTTGGCGAGACAACTTCATGAACACACGATGATGGAGATCATGATGGTGGAGATCATGGTATCATGCCGGTGACAATGATGATCATGGAGCCCCTGAAGATGAAGATCAAAGGAGCAAAATGATATTGGCCATATCATGTCACTATTTGATTGCATGTGATGTTTATCATGTTTATACATCTTATTTGCTAAGAACGACGGTAGTAAATAAGATGATCTCTCACTAAAATTTCAAGAATTGTGTTCCCCCTAACTGTGCACCGTTGCTAAGGTTCGTTGTTCCGAAGCACCGTGTGATGATCGGGTGTGATAGGCTCTAATGTTCGCATACAACGGGTGTAAGCCAGATTTACACACGCAATACACTTAGGGTTCACTTGACGAGCCTAGCATGTACAGACATGGCCTCGGAACACGGAAGACCAAAAGGTCGAACATGAGTCGTATAGAAGATACGATCAACATGAAGATGTTCACCGTTGATGACTAGTCCGTCTCACATGATGATCGGACACGGCCTAGTCGATTCGGATCATGTATCACTTAGATGACTAGAGAGATGTCTATCTGAGTGGGAGTTCATTAAATTTGTTTAGATGAACTTAATTGTCATGAACATAGTCTAAAATCTTTGCAATATGTCTTGTAGATCCAATGGCCCACGCTAATGTTGTCCTCAACTTCAACGCGTTCCTAGAGAAAACCAAGCTAAAAGATGATGGTAGCAACTATACGGATTGGGTCCGTAACTTGAGGATCATCCTCATAGCTGCCAAGAAAACATATGTCCTTGAAGCACCGCTAGGTGACGCTCCCGCCCCAGCGAACCAAGACGTTATGAACGCTTGGCAGTCGTGTTGTGATGATTACTCCCTCGTTCAGTGCGGCATGCTTTACAGCTTAGAATCGGGGCTCCAAAAGTGTTTTGAGCACCACAGAGCATATGAGATGTTCCAAGAGCTGAAAATGGTTTTCCAAGCTCATGCCCGAGTCGAAAGATATGACGTCTCCGACGCATTCTACAGTTGTAAGATGGAGGAGAATAGTTCTGTCAGCGAGCACATACTCAAATTGTGTGGGTTGCACAATCGCTTGTCTCAGTTGGGAATTAATCTCTCAGACGAAGCGGTCATTAATAGAATCCTTCAGTCGCTCCCACCTAGCTACAAGAGCTTCGTGATGAACTTCAATATGCAAGGGATGGAGAAGTCCATTCCCGAGGTGTATTCAATGCTGAAATCAGCGGAGGTGGAGATCAAAAAAGAGCATCAAGTGTTGATGGTGAATAAAACCACTAAGTTCAAGAAAGGCAAGGGTAAGAAGAACTTCAAGAAGGACGGCAAAGGAGTTGTCGCGCCCGGTAAGCCAGTTGCCGGGAAGAAGCCAAAGAATGGACCCAAGCCTGAGACTGAGTGCTTTCATTGCAAGGGAACGGGTCACTAGAAGCGGAACTGCCCCAAATACTTAGCAGGTAAGAAGGCCGACAACGTCAAAGGTATATGTGATATACATGTTATTGATGTGTACCTTACCGGCGCTCGTAGTAGCTCTTGGGTATTTGATACCGGTGGAGTTGCTCACATTTGTAACTCAAAGCAGGAGCTGCGGAATAAGCGGAGACTGGCGAAGGACGAGGTGAAGATGCGCATCGGGAATGGTTCCAAGGTCGATGTGATCGCAGTCGGCACGCTACCTCTACATCTACCTTCGAGATTAGTTTTAAACCTCAATAATTGTTATTTAGTACCAGCTTTGAGCATGAACATTGTATCTGGATCTCGTTTAATGCGAGATGGCTACTCATTTAAATCCGATAATAATGGTTGTTCTATTTATATGAGAGAAATGTTTTATGGTCATGCCCCGCTGGTCAATGGTTTATTCTTAATGAATCTCGAACGTGATGTTACACATATTCATAGTGTGAATGCCAAAAGATGTAAGGTTGATAATGATAGTCCCACATACTTGTGGCATTGCCGCCTTGGTCATATTGATGTCAAACGTATGAAGAAGCTCCATGCAGATGGACTTTTGGAGTCGCTTGATTATGAATCATTTAACACGTGCGAACCATGCCTCTTGGGCAAGATGACCAAGACTCCGTTCTCCGGAACAATGGAGTGAGCAACCAACTTATTGGAAATCATACATACTGATGTGTGCGGTCCAATGAGTGTTGAAGCTCGTGGAGGCTATCGTTATGTTCTCACCCTCACAGATGACTTAAGTAGATATGGGTATGTCTACTTGATAAAACACAAGTCTGAGACCTTTGAAAAGTTCAAGGAATTTCATAATGAGGTTGAGAATCAATGTGACAGAAAAATAAAGTTCTTACGATCAGATCGTGGAGGAGAATATTTAAGTCACGAATTTTGCACACACCTAAGGAACTGTGGAATTGTTTCACAATTGACACCGCCTGGAACACCTCAGCGTAATGGTGTGTCAGAACGTCGTAATCGTACTCTGTTGGACATGGTGCGATCTATGATGTCTCTTACCGACTTACCGCTATCATTTTGGGGTTATGCTTTAGAGACTGCCGCATTCACTTTAAATAGGGCTCCGTCTAAATCCGTTGAGACGACACCGTATGAACTTTGGTTTGGCAAGAAACCTAAGCTGTCATTTCAGAAAGTTTGGGGTTGCGATGCTTATGTCAAGAAACTTCAACCTGAAAAGCTCGAACCCAAATCGGAAAAAGGCGTCTTCATAGGATACCCTAAGGAAACTATTGGGTATACCTTCTACCTCAGATCCGAAGGCAAGGTATTCGTTACCAAGAATGGATCCTTTCTGGAGAAAGAGTTTCTCTCGAAAGAAGTGAGTGGGAGGAAAGTGGAACTTGATGAGGTGACAGTCACCCCTTCCGAACTAGAAAGTAGCGCAGCGCAGGAAGATGTTCCTGTGGTGCCTGCACCGACTAGGGAGAAAGTTAATGATGATGATCATGAAGCTTCAGATCAAGTCACTACTGAACTTCGTAGGTCCACAAGGACACGTTCCGCACCAGAGTGGTACGGCAACCCTGTCGTGGAAATCATGTTGTTAGACAACGGTGAACCTTCGAACTATGAAGAAGCGATGGCGGGCCCGGATTCCAACAAATGACTTGAAACCATGAAATCCGAGATAGGATCCATGTATGAAAACAAAGTATGGACTTTGGTGGACTTGCCCGATGATCGGCACGCCATAGAAAACAAATGGATCTTTAAGAAGAAGACTGACGCGGATGGTAATGTGACCATCTATAAGGCTTGACTTGTCGCTAAAGGTTATCGACAAGTTCAAGGGATTGAATACGATGAGACTTTCTCTCCCGTAGCGATGCTGAAGTCCGTCCGAATCATGTTAGCAATTGCCGCATTCTATGATTATGAGATATGGCAAACGGACGTCAAAACGGCATTCCTTAATGGCTTCCTCAAGGAAGAACTGTATATGATGCAGCCGGAAGGTTTTGTCGGTCTTGAGAATGCTAACAAGGTATGCAAGCTCCAGCGCTCAATCTATGGGCTGGTGCAAGCATCTCGGGGTTGGAACATTCGCTTTAATGATGTGATCAAACCGTTTGGGTTTATACAGACTTGGGGAGAAGCATGTATTTACAAGAAAGTGAGTGGGAGCTCTGTAGCATTTCTCATATTATATGTGGATGATATATTGTTGATGGGAAATGGTGTAGAATTCTTGGAAAGCATAAAGGCCTACTTGAATAAGAGTTTTTCAATGAAGGACCTTGGAGAAGCTGCTTACATATTAGGCATCAAAATCTATAGAGATAGATCGAGACGCCTCATTGGTCTTTCACAAAGCACATACCTTGATAAGATATTGAAGAAGTTCAATATGGATCAGTCCAAGAAAGGGTTCTTGCCTGTATTGCAAGGTATGAGATTGAGCACGGCTCAATCCCGAACCAGGGCATAAGATAGAGAAAAGATGAGCATCATCCCCTATGCCTCAGCCATAGGTTCTATTATGTATGCCATGCTGTGTACCAGACCTGATGTGAACCTTGCCATAAGTTTGGTGGGGAGGTACCAAAGTGATCCCGGTATGGAACACTGGACAGCGGTCAAGAACATCATGAAGTACCTGAAAAGGACTAAGGATATGTTTCTCGTTTATGGAGGTGAAGAAGAGCTCGCCGTAAAGGGTTACGTTGATGCTAGCTTCGACACAGATCTGGATGACTCCAAGTCACAAACCGGATACATGTATATTTTGAATGGTGGGGCAGTCAGCTGGTGCAGTTGCAAGCAAAGCGTCGTGGCGCATTCTACATGTGAAGCGGAGTACATAGCTGCTTGCGAAGCAACGCAGGAAGGAGTCTGGATGAAGGAGTTCATCACCGACCTAGGAGTTATTCCAAGCGCGTCGGGCCCGATGACTCTCTTCTGTGACAACACTGGAGCTATTGTCATTGCCAAGGAGCCCAAGTTTCACAAGAAGACCAAGCACATCAAGCGATGTTTCAACTCCATCCGGAATTATATTCAAGATGGAGAAATAGATATTTGTAAAGTGCATACAGATCTGAATGTCACAGATCCGTTGACTAAACCTCTTCCACGAGCAAAACATGATCAACACCAGAACTCTATGCGTGTTCGATTCATCACAATGTAACTAGATTATTGACTCTAGTGCAAGTGGGAGACTGTTGGAAATATGCCCTAGAGGCAATAATAAAATGGTTATTATTATATTTCCTTGTTCATGATAATTGTCTGTTATTCATGCTTGAATTGTATTATCCGGAAACAGTGATACATGTGTGAATACATAGACCACAACGTGTCCCTGGTAAACCTCTAGTTACTAGCTCGTTGATCAACAGATGGTTACAGTTTCCTGACCATGGACATTGGATGTCATTGATAACGAGATCACATCATTAGGAGAATGATGTGATGGACAAGACCCAATCCTAAGCCTAGCACAAGATCGTGTAGTTCGTAATGCTAAAGCTTTTCCAATGTCAAGTATCTTTTCCTTAGACCATGAGGTTGTGCAACTCCCGGATACCGTAGGAATACTTTGGGTGTGCCAAACGTCACAACGTAATTGGGTGGCTATAAAGGTACACAACGGGTATCTCCGAAAGTATCTGTTGGCTTGGCACGAACCGAGACTGGGATTTGTCACTCCGTATGACGGAGAGGTATCTCTGGGCCCACTCGGTAAGACATCATCATAATGAGCTCAATGTGACTAAGGTGTTGGTCACGGGATGATGTATTACGGAATGAGTAAAGAGACTTGCCATGATGAGATTGAACAAGGTATCGGTATACCGACGATCGAATCTCGGGCAAGTACTATGCCGATAGACAAAGGGAATTGTATACGGGATTGATTGAATCCTTGACATCGTGGTTCATCCGATGAGATCATCGAGGAGCATGTAGGAACCAACATGGGTATCCAGATCCCGCTGTTCGTTATTGACCGGAGAGTCATCTCAGTCATGTCTGTGTGTCTCCCGAACCCGTAGGGTCTACACACTTAAGGTTCGGTGACGCTAGGGTTGTAGAGATATATGCATCTGGTAACCCAAATGTTGTTTGGAGTCCCGGATGAGATCCCGGACGTCACGAGGAGTTCCGGAATGGTCCGAAGGTAAAGATTTATATATAGGAAGTCCAGTTTCGGCCATCGGGAGAATTTCGGGGGTCACCGGTATTGTACTGGGACCACCGGAAGGGTCCCGGGGGTCCACCGGGTGGGGCCACCTATCCCGGAGGGCCCCATGGGCTGAAAGGGGAAGGGAACCAGCCCATAGTGGGCTGGTGCGCCCCCTTGGGCCTCCCCCCTACGCCTAGGGTTGGAAACCCTAGGGGTGGGGGGCGCCCCACATGACTTGGGGGGCAAGTCCCCCCCTAGGCCGCCCCCCTATATATGGGATCTCTAGGGCCGGCTTACCCCCTAGGCCCCCTATATATAGTGGGGGGAGGGAGGGCAGCCGCACCCTATGCCCTGGCGCCTTGATACGTCCAAAACGTATCTATAATTTCTGCTTGCTCCATGCCACTTTTGGGTGATATTGCTATGATATTCATACACTTCCATACACTTTTGATCATATCTGGACTGACTTACTAATCCAGTGCACCCCAGTGCCAGTTTCTGTTTTCGGTTGTTTTTGTATTTCAGGTTTTCACGTTTCGAGAACTGCCCAGAAAAATCCAGAAAAATTATATAAAAAATCAGCGAACCGGAAACAACACTGCGTCCGAAGGGCAACCTGGGGGGGGGCACAGGGGCTCCAGGCGCCCTGTGGGCGCCCCCCTGGGCCGCGCCGGGGGGGGGGGGCGCCTGGGCCGCCCGAGGCTCCCCCGGTGCCCTACTTTGGCATATATTTAAAGGACTCTCCGAAACCCTGAGAGGAGGACTTCTTTTCGCGATCTCATCTCTGTTCCGCCGCCGCCGCCGCTTCCAAGATCGGGAGCACCAGGAGAACTCTTCCCGGCACCCTGCCGGAGGGGAGGATCACCACCGGGAGCTTCTCCACCACCATGGACGCCTCCCGGATGACTCGTGAGTAGTCTCCCTTGGACCATGAGTCCATGACCAGTAGCTATGTGATGTTCTCCTCCCGTTCTTGTGCTTCACTAATTAGTCCTCATGAGCTGCCCTACATGATCGAGGCACCTATGTAATCCTTATGCTGTTGCTATGTTGAGTTTGCTGGGATCCGATGGATTATGAGATTATGTTCAGATTGATCTTGAGTAATATATTTGATTCACCTCTTTTATATTTTAGTTCATAAGTAATTCTTGCATGTTCTCCGTTGTTATTTATTGCTTTGGCCGAGTAGTAGGTAGTGACTCCAAGAGGGAACGTTATGCTCGATTGTGGGTTCATGCCCCTCGATGACTAGCTTGAGTGACAGAAACATGAGTCTAGGGGATGTGCTGTTGCCACAAGGGGGAAAACAACGGTGCTTGTGCCCGCGGGTGCAAGGATTGTTTACTTTACGCAAAGTTCTTTTAATGCAGTTGTCTGTTGCATTGAGTTTACACTATGGGTGGGACTCGCAACTTAATACCAGCGAGATGTTCTGGATAGATATCTCAAGGTGGATGATTAGTAGTAGATATTGACGGATTTCGGTCTACTTACTTTGGCGTACCGCCCATGCTTTGAACCTCAACCTTTCTTGCAATGTAGTCACCATTGGTTTGCGTTCGTGGTCCTGTCAATTGCCCAGCTGTAATTTGTTTACCTCACATAGCTGTTTTATCGTCTTTTGGGAGAGAGACATCACTAGTGAACATCATGAGACTCCGGTCCATATTACCATCATTGATCACATCCACTATTTACTTTTCGTTATTATTTACTATCGCAAAAACTATCTATCACTACTATCATTGCTTTTAACCCTTTGTGAACTACAAGGCCGGAGAGATTGACAACCTCTGTGTACTCGTTGGGAGCAAAGTTATTTGTATTTGTGTGCAGGTCCACGTTGGTTGCTACTAATCTGGCGCCATAGCAATTGACACCTACTTGTTGAAACTAGGAGTCTCTGGGGATTCGATCCTTGGCATCTTTGCTAAGGGAAAACACTTCTACTTACTGCATCTTACACCTTCCACTTGGGGTAACCAACGAGGGGTTCGAGGCCCATCAAGGAGTATTTTCTGGCGCCGTTGCCGGGGACTCCACTCTTCAGGATAGGGGAGTTGCATGCTATCTTTTACCTTTGCTTTTTAGTCTTGTTAGTTTACTTTTCATTTTTGCTTTAGTTCCTTCTATCAAAAATCACAAAAATAGTTATCTTGCTTGCTTGCTACTATGGGTTCCACCGAGAACACCAAGTTGTGTGACTTCACTAGTCACAACAACGATGACTTTATCAGCACACCTATCACGACACCTGGCACTTCAGCACCTTCATATGAAATTAAACCTGCTTTACTGAACTTAGTCATGAGAGAACAATTCTCCGGTGCTGGAGATGATGCTGCTTTACACTTGAACAACTTTGTAGAACTTTGTGATATGCAAAAGTACCAACAAATAGATGGTAATATTGTTAAGCTTAAGCTTTTTCCTTTCTCTTTGAGATGAGGAGCTAAAATTTGGTTTCAGTCTTTGCCTAGAAATAGCATAGATTCATGGGACAAGTGCAAAGATGCTTTTATCGGAAAATACTATCCACCTGCTAAAATTATCCAACTTAGAAGTAACATCATGAATTTTAAACAATTGGATAATGAACACGTTGCCCAAGCTTGAGAACGTATGAAATCTCTTATCAAGAACTGCCCTACTCACGGTTTGACTACTTGGATGGTTATCCAAACTTTTTATGCAGGCTTGAACTTTACCTCGCGGAACTTGTTAGATTCGGCCGCGGGAGGAACTTTTATGTCAACTACACTTGGTGCTGCCACAAAGCTTCTCGATGAGATGATGACCAACTATTCCCAATGGCACACCGAACGCGCTCCAACAGGTAGGAAGGTAAACTCTGTCGAGGAGATTTCCTCCCTTAATGAAAAAGTTGACTTGATCATGTCTCTACTTTCGAAGCAATCTACTGTTGATCCTCGTGATGTTCCTTTAAATTCTTTGATTGCTCAAGAACAAGTAGATGTTAACTTTATCTCTAGAAATAATTTTAACAACAATGCTTATAGGAGTAACTTTGGTAACAATTCTAGACCGTTCCCCTCTAACTCTTATGGGAACAACAATGCTTATCCTAGTACCAAGAACTCCAATACTGAACTAGAGACCATGCTTAGAGATTTCATCACTACCCAAAAAGCCTTTAATAAGAATGTAGAAGAGAAACTACATAAACTAGATGATCTTTCTTTTAAGGTAGACCACTTAGCCAATGAGTTAAAATTGCTAAAAATTGAAACTTCTCCTCTTAAGGAGAGGGAAGTCATCCCTATTAATGCTACTCAAGTACAAATCAATGAAAATATTAGGATGATGGCTAAGCTTAAAGAAAGATGGGCTAGAGAAAGGGAGGAAGAGGAAAGAATTAAGAGCCTTCCTACCCACCACACTGTTGCTACTATCCAAGTTATTGAGGATGTTCACACTCTTAGCACCCAATGTACTCCTGGTCCCAATGGACCTATTAATGGTGATGCTATAGAAACTACCAAACAGGTGAACCTTAAGGACACCACTACCACTTTACTTGATGCTCGTGACCTTGATTTTGATAATTGCACTCTTACCAAAGTTATTGATTTCCTTCACAAAATGTCTAGAGATCCCCGCACTAGCACACTTAACCTTGCCTTCACAGAGCATATCACTAATGCTCTCATCAAAGCTAGAGAGGAGAAACTTAGAGTAGAAGCCTCCATACCTAGAAAGCTAGAAGATGGTTGGGATCCTATGATAAAAATTAATTTGAATGACTTCTCTTGTTATACATTATGTGATGTTGGTGCTAGTACCTCTGTTATGCCCAAAAGGATATATGATATGCTTAAATTGAAACTTTATGATTCTTGTTCTTTTGGTGTTCGTCTCGTTGATTCTTCCATAAAGAAACCTTTGGGGAGGATCGACGATGTTCTTATTGTTGTTAATGATAATTATGTGCCCGTTGATTTCACTATTATGGATATTGAATGTGATCCTTCATGTCCAATTATTTTGGGACGTCCCTTTTTGCGCACCGTTGGTGCTGTCATTGGCATGAAAGAGGGCAATATAAAATTTCACTTTCCTCTCAAGAAAGGGATGGAACACTTCCCTCGAAAGAAGGTCAAGTTACCTTTTGAGTCCGTTGTACGGGCTAGTTATTCTTTTACTCTTGATAAAACTTGATCTATGCACTATGCCTAGCTTAAAGGCATAAAAGAAAGCGCTTTTGGGAGGCAGCCCACATGAATAAATTTTTTGCTTTTGTTGTGTCTTGATGTTATTTACTGCTGTAGCATCATCATTGTATATTTGCTTTTCATATTTGTTCCAAGTATAGCCTCTGATTGCTAGAAAGTTCAAAAGTTGTGAGGTGCTGTCCAGGAAACAGATTCTGTCCTTGGATAGAAAAATTCGTATAAAATCACCAGATCATCTTTTTGGTCTGAATTTTTTCGACAGCGTTCTCTATATAATTGTCTTTCGTGCGTCAGTTCTGAGTTTTTTGATTTTAGTTGTAGAAGTATCCCAAACAGGTCAATTACTGACTGATGTTCTGTTTTTCACAGATTCTGTCATGTTTTGCCTTTCCTCCACTTTGCAAATCAAGAACTTGCTTTTTCTTTGCAAAAACCTTTTGGTAATCTTGAGAAACAGTAGAACTTCAAGAATATCCTTATTTCCAGCAAGGTATAATTATTTTATCAAGGGTACTAACCTCGCTAATCAGATTATGATGAGTTATGTATGAAGGGAGTTTTCAAGTGTGCGAGGGAAGATGATAAAAAGATTCAGGAGTGTCAAGCGCTCAAGCTTGGGGATGCCCCCGTGCACCCCCAAGAAATATTCAAGGAGACTCAAGCGTCTAAGCTTGGGGATGCCCCCGTGCATCCCCTTCTCCATCAACATTATCAGTTCGTCTTTCGTTTCGCTATATTTTTATCACTTCATGTGTTATGTGCTATGCTTGGAGCGTCTTGCTTTTAGTTTTCTTTTTAGTTTTTCATAACGAGTCGGAACCCAGCATTCCTTTATGTGGGAAAGAAACACGCTCCACCTCTACCTAGAACATTTCATATAATTTTCATGTCTATCTATGATGTGTGTGTTCTTTGTCTTTTAATAGCTACTATCGTGCTCTGCTCTTAGTATTCATGCTTATCTTTTCAAGAGCTTTTATTTAGTTGGTTGCTTGAACTCTCTTTAATTATCATGCTCACCTTATTAAGAGAGTTTGCTTCCGTTGCATTGGTTAATGTGTCTATGATAAAGATGCTACTTTCATGATGGTGCTTAGTAGTTCAGGTTTTCTTTTGGTTAATCTCAAATAGCTGGGGGGTTCCCAATGTGTTATTGGAGTACCAACTTGGTTTGTTTGCCTATGATGTGGTATGGTTTAGTAATATCTTCCTTCGAGAATTTATTTTGATTGACTTGGCGTATGCTCACGCATATTCAAGACTGTAAAGAAAGTCTGTCAAGCCTTGATGATCTTTTATTTCTAAGTACCGATATAACTACCATGCCTGATTCAATATTGCTTTGTCGCTCTGCATGATTATGACTGTCATTGCTCTCTTAGTTGGTCGCTCCCAGTCTTTTTGCTAACCTCCACCTGCACTAAGCAAACAGACCATGCAATACATAGCTCATGGGAAAGTAGCCCAAAGACTATTGTGGTAAAGAATATGTTGCTTATGTATCTTATTTCTTATGAGTTGCTTGCTGAGCGGTAACCATGTTTCTGGGGACGCCATCAACTGTCACACTTTTGTTGAATATCATGTGAGTTACTATGCATATTCGTCTTGTCTGAAGTAAGGGTGATTTACCGTGGGTTGAATAACTATGCATATTGTTAGAGAAGAATATTGGGCCGCCAACCAAAGCCATGCATCATGGTGGAAGTTTTAGCTTGGACCTTAATCCTCAATCTCTCATGAGAATATGCTTATGCATTAAAGAGGAGTCCATCATCTATTTTCTATGTTGTCCCGGTATGGGTGTCCTCAAGTTGAGATCTATCAAAAACGAGAAATCAAATGCGATCTATCTCCTTGGACCTTTGTACAGGTGGCATAGAGGTACCCCTTTGTGACACTTGGTTAAAACATATGTAATGCAATGATAACCCATGGGGATCCGAGCTAATTAGGACAAGGAGCGAGCACTATTGGTATTCGATGCATGAGGCTTGCAACTTATAGGATGTTTTATACATGACACATATGAAGTACTACTACCGTTGACACAATTGCTTCCATGTTTTCAAAATAAAAAGCTCTAGCACATAACCTTTCTTTTACCTTTATGATTGAAGCACCAACTACTGAGAGCATGGTTGTCATTCTGAGTGTAATGTGCATTGTCCCAAAGTAGCATTGTCTTTTGCATGATTGTGATATCGTTTATTCTGAAATAATTGTATCTAGTCATCACTTAAACCTTGAAGGTGCCCTTGCACTTATGTTTTGCATCACAAAAGGGGGCAAGCTAGATATCACTTTGTCATATTTGCACATCATGTTCATTGCAAATCTTTTTGATGTTTCAGTTTCATGTTGTAAAACTTTCAGTCATTTGTGATTTTCTCTTGAGACAACTTAATTACTATAGAATCATTGTCTCAGTAAGGTTTTGTCATATGACTATGAGAAAGTCCTATATGGTTAATAGCATGTCACCACATAAATTATTCTTGTTATCATTTACCTACTCGAGGACGAGCAGGAATTAAGCTTGGGGATGTTGATACGTCCAAAACGTATCTATAATTTCTGCTTGCTCCATGCCACTTTTGGGTGATATTGCTATGATATTCATACACTTCCATACACTTTTGATCATATTTGGACTAACTTACTAATCCAGTGCACCCCAGTGCCAGTTTCTGTTTTCGGCTGTTTTTGTATTTCAGGTTTTCACGTTTCGAGAACTGCCCAGAAAAATCCAGAAAAATTATATAAAAAATCAGCGAACCGGAAACAACACTGCGTCCGAAGGGCAACCTGGGGGGGGGGGGCACAGGGGCTCCAGGCGCCCTGTGGGCGCGCCCCCCCTGGGCCGCGCCGGGGGGGCGCCTGGCCCCCCCGAGGCTCCCCCGGTGCCCTACTTTGGCATATATCTAAAGGACTCTCCGAAACCCTGAGAGGAGGACTTCTTTTCGCGATCCCATCTCTGTTCCGCCGCCGCCGCCGCTTCCAAGATCGGGAGCACCAGGAGAACTCTTCCCGGCACCCTGCCGGAGGGGAGGATCACCACCGGGAGCTTCTCCACCACCATGGACGCCTCCCGGATGACTCGTGAGTAGTCTCCCTTGGACCATGAGTCCATGACCAGTAGCTATGTGATGTTCTCCTTCCGTTCTTGTGGTTCACTAATTAGTCCTCGTGAGCTGCCCTACATGATCGAGGCACCTATCTAATCCTTATGCTGTTGCTATGTTGAGTTTGCTGGGATCCGATGGATTATGAGATTATGTTCAGATTGATCTTGAGTAATATATTTGATTCACCTCTTTTATATTTTAGTTCATAAGTAATTCTTGCATGTTCTCCGTTGTTATTTATTGCTTTGGCCGAGTAGTAGGTAGTGACTCCAAGAGGGAACGTTATGCTCGATTGTGGGTTCATGCCCCTCGATGACTAGCTTGAGTGACAGAAACATGAGTCTAGGGGATGTGCTGTTGCCACAAGGGGGAAAACAACGGTGCTTGTGCCCGCGGGTGCAAGGATTGTTTACTTTACGCAAAGTTCTTTTAATGCAGTTGTCTGTTGCATTGAGTTTACACTATGGGTGGGACTCGCAACTTAATACCAGCGAGATGTTCTGGATAGATATCTCAAGGTGGATGATTAGTAGTAGATATTGATGGATTTCGGTCTACTTACTTTGGCGTACCGCCCATGCTTTGAACCTCAACCTTTCTTGCAATGTAGTCAGCATTGGTTTGCGTTCGTGGTCCTGTCAATTACCCAGCTGTAATTTGTTTACCTCACATAGCTGTTTTATCGTCTTTTGGGAGAGAGACATCACTAGTGAACATCATGAGACTCCGGTCTATATTACCATCATTGATCACAACCACTATTTACTTTCCGTTATTATTTACTATCGCAAAAACTATCTATCACTACTATCGTTGCTTTTAACCCTTTGTGAACTACAAGGCCAGAGAGATTGACAACCTCTCTGTACTCGTTGGGAGCAAAGTTATTTGTATCTGTGTGCAGGTCCTCGTTGGTTGCTACTAATCTGGCGCCGTAGCAATTGACACCTACTTGTTGAAACTAGGAGTCTCTGGGGATTCGATCCTTGGCATCTTTGCTAAGGGAAAACACTTCTACTTACTGCATCTTACACCTTCCACTTGGGGTAACCAACGAGGGGTTCGAGGCCCATCACGCCTCCCTCTCCCTCTCGTGACACCCCTTCCTCCTCCAGTGCTGCTTGGCAAAGCCCTGCTAGAATACCGCTGCATCCACCACCATGCCGTCGTGCTGCTGGATCTCCATCAACCTCTCCTCCCCCCTTGCTGGATCAAGAAGGAGGAGACGTCGTTGCTCCGTACGTGTGTTGAACGCGGAGGTGCCGTCCGTTCGGCGCTAGGATCATCGGTGATTTGGATCACGACGAGTACGACTCCATCATCCACGTTCTCTTGAACGCTTCCGCTCGCGATCTACAAGGGTATGTAGATGCACTCCCCTCTCCCTCGTTGCTAGATGACTCCATAGATTGATCTTGGTGAAGCGTATAAATTTTTTGATTTCTGCTACGTTCCCCAACACATATGGTGCAGGGGGTCCACGTGGAGAAGGTCGTGGTGGGTACAAATCTGGACTGGCCGATGAGGTGATCAAAGAAGACGCCGTAGTCGTGGAGCAATCCCAGCAGGGGCGCCCTCCGGTGGAACTCGGCGTAGCGGCGGCAGAAACCGGGGTCATCTATGACGCGGTGCCAGTCCTTGCACACGAGGGAGTCGCGGGCGAGGCGCTCCGGCACGTCCGGCGGGCAGCGGATGAGGATTTCGTTGATGAGCAGCGCCGGGTGGTAGCTGGGTTCTGGCGGACACATGTGTGCGGCGGCCAGGGGGGTGGGCGAGCCAAGGAGGTGGTGCTGCTGCTACCTATGCTTGATCCAGAGATGACAAGGGATGGCGAGTAGGTCGCGGTGGCCGATGAGGGGAACCGGCCGATGATGAGATAGGAGGTCGGCGCCGAGCCGGTGCAGGGATATGGGTCCCTTCCTTTGCTCGCGGATCCTATCCCCCGCGTACCCTCGCTACCGATGTTGTTTCGACCGGCTCATTTTGGGTTTTCCCACCATTTTGGGAGATATAATAACGTCTTATATATGGATGGAGTGAACATAACCTTCCCTGAACCGCTATTCTTCTTTGTTTTTCTCTTTCGTTTCTTATTTCTTTTCTTTTATCTTTATTTACTTTTTCATGTTATTTCATTATTTTTTCCTTCTATTTTTTATTCTGCTTCCTCTCTTTTTGCGTTTTTTCAAATTCACCAAAAGAAAGAAATCATGAATATTTTTTCAATCTTGAATATGTTACGAATTTAAGATATTTTTTTGAAGACGTCAACATTTCTTCAAAATCATGAAAAATCCTTTGAATTCATGAAAAAATGATTTCCTGAACTTTTTTTATAATCACAATAATTTTTAAATATGTGTACATTTTTGTCAAAATAAGGAACATTTCTTGAATCCACGAACAAATTATGATGTCCCCGAATATTTTTAAAAAAATCTTGAACATTTTCTATATTCACTAACATGTTTCCACAACCATGAATATTTTTTACGAATACGCGTACATTTTTTCAAAATCAGTAAAAAAAATTGTATCCGTGGACATTTTCTTCCCGAATTAGTTTTTCAAAATCATGATTTTTTTATTATCATGAACATTTTTTATTTCACAAACATTTTTCTGAAAATCATGAATATTTTCTTTTATTTTGAGGGGAATCATGAATATTTTCTGAAAACGTGAACTATTTTTGCAATTCTGACCATAAGAGTAGAACCTTCCCTGGACAACTGTTCTTCTTTGTTTTTCTCTTTCGCTTCTTACTTCTTTTATTTATCTTTATTTAATTTTTCCTGTTCTTTTTTGTTTTAATCTTCTTCTTTTTTGGCTTCCTCTTTATTTTTTATTTTCGTGGTTTTTCAAATTCACCAAAAGAAAGAAATCATGAATATTTTTTTCAATTATGAACATGTTTTGAATTTAAGAAATAAAATTGAAAATGTCAACATTTTTTGAAATCATGAAAAATTCTTTGAATTTGTTAAAAATTGATTTCATGAACCTTTTTTGAAAATCACAAGAATTTGTAAATACGTGTTATTTTTGTCAAAATAACGGACATTTCTTGAGTCTATGAACAAATTATGATGTCCCCGAACATTTTAAAAAAATCCTGAACATTTTCTTTATTCACTAACATGTTTTCACAAACATGAATATTTATACGAATACGTGAACATTTTTTCAAAATCAGGAACATTTTTTGAATCCATGGAGATTTTTTCCCCGAATAGTTTTTTTTTAAATCGTGAACATTTTTTAAGATCATGAACATCCCAATTTTTTTTCTTAAAATCATGAATATTGTCTGAAAACATGAAATGTTTTTCCAATTTTGACCATTTTTTAAAGTGTCTGAATTTTTCTTGAGTTTCAAAACATTTTTCAGAATCTTCAACAATTTTAAATTTTTCAGAACTTGTTTTGGAATCGCAAACAAAAAGAGATGAAAAAAATACAAGGGCGGCCCTTCCCACACTTGTGACAGCCCAAATCGTGCACGGACAGGGGTGCGCGTTATGTGGTTATTCGGCGTGTAGGTCGACAAATAGGACCTCCCTCCTCTTCTCCCTATTGTTTCACGTTGACCATCAAACATGGCCATATGCGTCGTGCTGCGCGGGCCAGCCCGCGGGCATGGGTTTTTTGCCCGACATATGTATGACACGACATGTAAATAAAAGTGTGTGCCCAGCCTTTGGCCCACCATTGAATAGGACCTGATAAGTGAGTTGTCCACTTACACAAAGATCAATGGTCATCGTGTGATGTTGTTAAGCGGATACTCCCGAAGTTGGGAACACAAATTAGAGTAAAAGGGAACTTAGTCTGGCCTGTGTGTTGACTACGATCAAGAAAAACAAAGGGACTACAATTGCAAATGGAGTCATGTGGAGTTTCAGAACAGCACCGATACTCATGGTATAAAGTCAAGCCCAATTACGTCATCGTTCGGCTTGGGCAAGGTTGAAACTCCACATTGTTTGACAGGAGCATGGCTCTCATCCTAGGAGTAGCCAGTAGCTAAGCAAGTGTGCACATAACACTAGGAAAATTATTGGCATGGTTTGGAGGTAACATGAACAAAATCAACACATCTAGTTGAGAACAAAGAAATATCTTGAACCATATGGTAAATGACTGTCGCCAGATGGTTCATAGTAGGAGCAAGATACCATAGATATTTCCATAGTTATGGAAAATCATTAATATGTCGTATCTAGATAGATGGATCAAACAATTGACTACGATGTAATTTATGAATTATTTATAATGATCTCATATGTTGTAGGGGAATATCTTCAATGACACGAGATCCATCTCAATAATTTGGATTAGATAACATGATACAACACACACACAAACATAACTTCAAACTTCAAAAATTAAACACAGAATTTATTAATGAGTTGGCATAGATAGGTATGCCTCACATACATGACAATTATGTGTATGTTTTGGAGAGGTATAGTTGGTCATGGCTCATCGCGAGCAGGTGAAACTAGAGGGATATGTCTTGTTACAATGGTTTAGTAGGAGGGCAAGGTCGACGGGAATGTCAATGGTGATGAGTCCAAGGAGGTTGGCCTTGATGGCAGTGCAGACGCAAATGGCGGCATCAAGATCTGCCAACCCACTAAGCAGTGGGCAACATTGCTCAGTCTCCGGCACGTTGATCCGAAGCTTGAGTAGTAGCAACACATTGCTGCACACAGTTATCTTCAGTGGGTTGATTGGGCAGGAACCACCACTCGATGGAGTTGGTGCAACAAATGGGGTAGGCACCAAAGGCGGTGTAGGGATAATGGGTGGGTTAGCATGCACAACGACAATAAGAACAAGGTTTAGGGCAAAGAAGAGGGCAACCTTTGTTAGCGCCATACTTAATCTTTGATCAATCTAGCTAGTGGTTTCTTTGGTAGAGGTGTCGTTTGAGATGTTTCTGTTTGGCGGTTCTTATAGCTAAAAAGTTGAGTGGGTTATTTGCGTCCCCCAATATGTCAAGTAATAATTGATGACTCATAATTCTATACCATACATCCCTTATATTTAGTAGGAAATTATCATGCATTTTCCAAAAGGAATGCAATATTTACATACTTCTTTGTTTAGTTACATCTATTTAATTAAATGATATAAAAAGGAAGCATTTGCTTATTTCCTATTATTTTTGATAAAGAAGGAAACCTATTATAACACTAAAATTCTTAGGCATGTTGGTAAAAAAATAATGGAGGCCTATCGTAATTATGTATGGGCAGTGCAACTCACATGCTCACGCTTGAGTTTATTTTTTTTAAACTCATTCATGTTTAGTAGGATACCATGGTAAAGTCTGCCCTACACAACACAAGAGGAGGCACGTTGTCACAAACCTTTACGACATTATGCGCAAGCACTAGACCCTAAACCCTAAACCTAAACACTCTGGCACGAAAAACAAGCAAAAAAAGGTACGCTAGTGAACACTAACAAGGTTTTACTATTATCAGAAATATAGCGACTACATATTCGTGAAAAAATAGAAAATTATCTCAAAATATGAGCCATTCACTAATTTTGCTTGATAGTAAGAGATCCATTAGCACCTAAATTTGTTTTATAGAGTAAATTAAAATGTTTCTCAAAGCTAACAAAATGTACTTAGTGGTGCAAATGAAAATGTTCTCATAGTTGGGTAAAATTTTCCCGCTGTGAAAAAAAACATTAGATAAAAAAATAAGTGACCTAATTTTTTATGTTTATCTATAAAAAATGTTCACCTATTTGCACAATAAAATGGTTTACTATTTGCTACAAAATAATTTGAAATTGGTTCCATGGTCCCCAAAAATGGTTATAAGTGTTGTAAACAATGTTCATCACTTCATAATAATTTTCTCACTTGAGAAAATATTTCATTGAAAAGGAATATTCACGGGTGATTGGTGCAGATAAAATTGCTCAAATATTTTCACGGAAATGTCATAAAAATATATGGATACATTTTTGTGAGAAAAAAATATGTCATTACCTGAATAGTGTTGCGGTGTTACAATAAGACCAGCGTGGATTGATATGATTAAAACAACATTATTGATTAATAAAAATAATATTTATCATTTTTAAATACTACAACAATAAAGAAACAATTAAAAATACATCAAGTTTTTTTTTTTAGCATAGACAAGAAGGTTGTTTCACAAGAGAGACAAAGTGACATAAGAAGAAAGCAAGTTCTCCTTTTGCTTTTAGGCCATTCTCATCGCTACTCACACCTACTAGAAGAAGTAGGCCGAGTCTACTAAAGGCCAGAGGCTGGCCCAACGGAGAAACACGCCTGCCCATCAGCTGCTCCACTCAAAAAACAAATTCAAATGGCGCTACTAGAAGCGTGAAATCACTAATTAAGGGTTTCCCTTGCAAGGTCAATTCCACCTTCTCTAGTGCTGACAAGTGACGCACTACATGTGTGCCATTTTGTCGATTTTTCACTTTTTGATAGATTCGTTTTATTGTTTGTTGATTATGAAAATTTTATTGTTCCTAAGTATATCTCATCTAAGTTTACTTATCAACAAAGGATAAAAAATTCTTTGATTTGAGACATTAATTTTGGGATGATCCATATCCATATTGGGAACCGGCCGAAGATGAGAGAGGAGATCGGCGCCAAGCACGTGCGGGGATATGGCTCCCTTCCTCTGCTCGCGGATCCTATTCCCCGCGTACCCTCGTTGTCGATGTTGTTTGGGTTGGCTCATTTTGGGATTTCCCACCATTTTTGGGAGATACAGTAACGTCTTATATTATGCGATGAAGTGAGTAGAACCTTCCTTATGCCGCTATTGTTCTTTGTTTTTCTCTTTCGTTTCTTATTTCTTTTCTTTTATCTTTATTTACTTTTTCATGTTCTTTTATTATTTTTTCCTTCTATTCTTTATTGTGCTTCCTTCTTATTTTTTATTTTCGTGGTTTTTCAAATTCTTCAAAAGAAAGAAATAGTGAAGATTTTTTTCAATCTTAAATATGTTTCGAATTTAAGTTTTTTTTAAAACGTCAACATTTTTTGAAATTCTTGAAATATTCTCTGAATTTGTGAAAAAAATGACATTCAGAACATTTTTTGAAAATCACAAGAATTTGTAAACACATGTACATTTTTATTAAAATAACAAACATATCCTTAATCTACGAACAAAGTACGATGTCCCGAACATTTTATAAAAATCCTGAGCATTTTTTGAATTCATGAACATGTTTTCACAACCATGAATATTTTTATGAATACGCGAACATTTTTTTCAAAATCGGTAACATTTTTGAATCAGTGGACAATTTTTTCCCCGAATAAGTTTTTAATATCATGAACATTTCTTATTTCACAAACATTTTTTTCTTCTAAAAATCATGAATAATTACTGAAAATGTGAACTATTTTTTACAATTTTGACCATTTTTAAAAATGTCTGAATACTTTTTGAATTTCAAAACATTTTTTAAAATCCAAACAATTTTAATTTTTTCGGAACTTATTTTGGAATGCAAACAAAAAGAAACGAAAAAATACAGGTGCGGCCCTTCTCCCACTTGTGCCAACCCAAATCGTACACGGACAGGGGTGCACGTTTTGTGGCTATTTCGCATGTAGGTTGGTGAATAGGACCTTCCTCATCTTCTTCCTACTATTCCACGTTGACCATCAAACATTTGCATATGCATTGGGCTGCGTGGGTGATACGTCTTCAATGTATCTATAATTTTTTATTGTTCCATGCATATTATCCATCTTGGATGTTTTATATGCATTATATGCTATTTTATATGATTTTTGGCACTAACCTATCAACCTAGAGTCCAGTGTCAGTTTCTGTTTTTTCATTGTTTTTGAGTTTTACAAAAAAGGAATACCAAACGGAGTCCAATTGACGTGCCAGTTTTTGATGATTTTTTATGGACCAAAAAAAGCCCCCGGAGTAAAAGAGTTGGCCCAGAAGAGTCCCGGGCCGTCCACGAGGGTGGAGGGCGCGCCCTACCCCCCTGGGCGTGTCCCCCTATCTCGTGGACGACTCGGAGACCCCCCCCCTGACGTGAGACCGACGTAAAAAATTCCTATAAATACAGAAACCCCCGAAAAGAAATCTAGATCGGGAGTTTCGCCACGGCAAGCCTCTATAGCCACCAAAAACCAATCGGGGCCCTATTCCGGCACCCTGTCGGAGGGGGGGATCCATCACCTGTGGCCATCTTCATCATCTCGGCGCTCTCCATGACGAGGAAGGAGTAGTTCACCCTCGGGGCTGAGGGTATGTACTAGTAGCTATGTGTTTGATCTCTCTCTCTCTCTCTCTCTCTCTCTCTCTCTCTCGTTCTTAATATGGCACGATCTTGATGTACCGCGAGCTTTGCTATTATAGTTGGGTCTTATGATGTTTCTCCCCCTCTACTCTCTTGTAATGGATTGAGTTTTCCCTTTGAAGTTATCTTATCGGATTGAGTCTTTAAGGATTTGAGAACACTTGATGTATGTCTTGCATGTGCTTATCTGTGGTGACAATGGGATATTCACGTGATCTACTTGATGTATGTTTTGGTGATCAACATGCAGGTTCAGTGACCTTGTGAACTTATGCATAGGGGTTGGCACACGTTTTCGTCTTGACTCTCCGGTAGAAACTTTGGGGCACTATTTGAAGTTCTTTGTGTTGGTTGAATAGATGAATCTGAGATTGTGTGATGCATATCGTATAATCATGCCCACGAATACTTGAGGTGACAATGGAGTATCTAGGTGATATTAGGGTTTTGGTTGATGTGTGTCTTAAGGTGTTATTCTAGTACGAACTCTAGGCTAGATCTAACGAAAAGAATAGCTTCGTCTTATTTTACTACGGACTCTTGAATAGATCGATCAAAAAGAATAACTTTGAGGTGGTTTCGTACCCTACAATAATCTCTTCGTTTGTTCTCCGCTATTAGTGACTTTGGAGTGACTCTTTGTTGCATGTTGAGGGATAGTTATAGGATCCAATTATGTTATCATTGTTGAGAGAACTTCCACTAGTGAAAGTATGAACCCTAGGCCTTGTTTCCTAGCATTGCAATACCGTTTACACTCACTTTTATCATTAGTTACCTTGCTGTTTTTATATTTTCATATTACAAAAACCTATATCTACCATCCATATTGCACTTGTATCACCATCTCTTCGCCGAACTAGTGCACCTATACAATTTGCCATTGTATTGGGTGTGTTGGGGACACAAGAGACTCTTTATTATTTGGTTGCAGGGTTGTTTGAGAGAGACCATCTTCATCCTACGCCTCCCACAGATTGATAAACCTTAGGTCATCCACTTGACAGAAATTTGGTACTGTCCTACAAACCTCCGCACTTGGAGGCCCAACAACGTCTACAAGAAGAAGGTTGCGTAGTAGACATTAGCGGGCCGCCCCGCGGGCATGGGTTTTTTGCCTGACATGTGCCTCACATGACAGGTGAATAAAAGGGCGTGGCCAGCCTTTGGCCCACCGTGGAAAAGACCTTATATGTGAGTTGTCACTTTCAGAAAGATCAACTGTTAGCATGTGATGGCGTTAAGTGAATACTCTGGAAGTTGGGAACACAGATTAGAGTAAAAGGGAACTTAGTTTGGCTTGAGTGTTGACTATGATCAAGAAAAGAAGGGACTGCAATTGCAAATGGAGTCATGTGGTGTTACCGAGTAGCACTGGTCCTCAAGGTATAAAATGAACCCCAATATACACCGTCGATCAACTTGGGCAATGTTGGAAACTCCACATTTGCTGATAGGAGCATGTAACTCATCCTAAGAGTAGGCAATAGCTAAGCAAGTGTGTGCATAACACTAGGAAAATATTGACAGGGTTTCGAGGCCACATGAACAAAATCAACACATCTAGTTGAGAACAAAGAAATATCTTGAACCATATGAGAAATGACTACCAGAAGATGGTTCATAGTAAGAGCAAGATATCATAGATGTTTCCATAGTTGTGGAAAAATCATTAATATGTCATATCTAGATAGATGGTTCAAACAATTGACTACAATTTAATTTATGAATTACTTATAATGATCTCCTATGTTGTAGGGGAATATCTTCAATGACACGAGATCCATCTCAATATTGGATTAGATAACATGATACACTTATGTCACACACACAAACATCACTTCAAACTTAAAAAATTAAACACAAAATTTATTAATGAGTTTGCATAGATAGGTATGCCTCACATACATGACAATTATGTGTATGTTTTGGAGAGATATAGTTGGTCATGGCTCATCGCGAGCAGGTGAAACTAGATGGATATGTCTTGTTACAATGATTTAGTAGGAGGGCAAGGTCGACAGGAATGTCAATGGCGATGAGTCCAAGGAGGTTGGCCTTGATGGCAGTGCAGACACAAATGGCGGCATCAAGATCAGCCAACCCACTAAGCAGTGGGCAACATTGCTCAGTCTCCGGCACGTTGATCCGAAGCTTGAGTAGTAGCAACACATTGCTGCACACAGTTATCTTCAGTGGGTTGATTGGGCAGGAACCACCACTCGATGGAGTTGGTGCAACAAATGGGGTAGGCACCAAAGGCGGTGTAGGGATAATGGGTGGGTTAGCATGCACAACGACAATAAGAACAAGGTTTAGGGCAAAGAAGAGGGCAACCTTTGTTAGCGCCATACTTAATCTTTGATCAATCTAGCTAGTGGTTTCTTTGGTAGAGGTGTCGTTTGAGATGTTTTTGTTTGGCGGTTCTTATAGCTAAAAAGTTGAGTGGGTTATTTGCGTCCCCCAATATGTCAAGCAATAATTGATGACTCATAATTCTATACCATACATACCTTATATTTAGTACGAAATTATCATGCATTTTCCAAAAGGAATGCAATATTTACATACTTCTTTGTTTAGTTACATCTATTTAATTCAAATGATATAAAAAGGAAGCATTAGCTTATTTCCTATTATATTTGATAAAGAAGGAAACCTATTATAACACTAAAATTCTTAGGCATGCTGGTGAAAAATTAATGGAGGCCTATCGTAATTATGTATGGGTAGTGCAACTCACATGCTCATGCTTGAGTTTAGTTTATTTATTTGAAAACTCATTCATGTTTAGTAGGATGCCATGGTAAAGTTTTCCCTACACAACACAAGAGGAGGCACGTTGTCCCAAACCTTTAAGACATTGTGCGCAAACACTAAACCCTAAACCCTAAACCAAAACACTCTGGCATGAAAAACAAGCAAAACCAGAACGCTAGTGTACACTCACAAGGTGTAATGCCCAGGATGGAGTTATACCTCCTACGTGTCGAGGCACGACTTAAAGGCATAAATCCATCCTAGAATGATCTCAAGTTCGGTAATCTTTGCACAACTCATGTAAAAGAGGGGATAGTAAACTGAAAATAGTTGGCTTACACTCGCCACGTCACAGAATTACAGTACAAGTCTCAAACATCATACATTAAGACATCACAACCCTCTAAGGGCAAAAGCCAAAAGTCAAAGAACCAAACTCAGATAAATAAACCACAGGCGGATCGAATCCTAGTAAGAGACTCCACTACTGATCGTCCGGGTAGCGCACGTAGTACCGACTACGCTCTTCATCGTACTCCCAATCCAGCTCGGTGCCATCACCTGGATAGCTCACAGCTGGACCTGCATCTGGTGTGTGAAGTAACTGTGAGCCACAGAGGACTCAGCAATCCCGTCTCCGGGTAACAAGACTATCAAAGCCTTTGGGTGAGGATAAGGCTGAAGAAAAGAAACAGTGTCTGCAGCAGCAACTAGCATCTAGCTTACGTAAGTGAGAGCGAGAAGAGAAGGCCTTGGCGAGAAGTGATCACGAAGTGATCCTAGCTACAAGCTCCACAATCATAACCCCTCCGTGTTCAACTCCCGAATCCCTATTCGGAAATTGACAGTCACGGAACACACGCTGGTAGTGTATTAGAAACATTGTGTCAAGTTATCTACAACCGGAATTAACAAGCTCCCATCTGCCACATAACCGCGGGCACGGCTTTCGAAAGTTCAAACCCTGCAGGGGTGTTCCAACTTGACCCATTACAAGCCCACGATCCGCGGAGTCGCAACTCCAAAGTGGGAAGACCCGAGTATCCTCGGAATCCCGTGCTCAAGATATACCGAGCTAAGGTAAGGCTAATCCAGCAAATCCTCCCGGCGTGCCGACACCCTGATAGTAGCCGCGCGTATCTCGTCTCAGGCCACGACCGGATGGGTGATCCCACAGGTTTTTACCAGACCTTGAGTTCCCTCGAGGTGGCCCCGCGTAACCCCCAGTTTGGACCAACACTCATGTGGAGCACTGGCCCGGGTTGTTGAATTAATTAAAAGGGTTTATAACTCCCTATGCAAGTTTAGTTTGTTATTAGGCAAATAGTACCAATGTTGGGACTTGCTGGAAAAGACTTAGCACTTAGCGGTTTATCGAGGGGGTCCCATACACCCCAACCGTGTTAGGAACGCATAATCAAGGAACATAATACCGGCTTATACGGATCCTAACAGCATGAGTGGAACAAATCACCAAGCAAAAGGCTTAGCCTTCCACCCTTGCCAATATATAGATGATTTCATTTTAAGCATTTATATAGTGTGATATAACCCAACCAAACTTCAACATGGAGCAAGCATCTTCACTTCACCTGCAACTAGCAACGCTATAAGAAGGGCTAAGCGAAGCGTACTTAGCCAAGCAACGGTTTGCATAGGTAGGTTGGTTAAACATGGCAATTGGTTACAAGTAGGAGGCTGACAAGAAGATCATGGGCATCGAGGCAAAACCATAGATCGAGACTACTAGCAAATAGGCAAAGATAGTAATGCTATCGGGGTTCGGTCATCTTGCCTGAAGAGAAGTCGTTCGGATCGTAAGAAGGGTCCTCGTGCTCAACCTCGTTGGAAACCTCGTGCTCAACCTCGTACCCGGTCTCAGCTTCCGGCTCTAAACAAAACAATCACACCAAGCACCAATCAACAAGATGCAATGCGCACTCGAAAAACATGAATGCATGATGGATGCACTAAGGATGCACACGGAGCACGGAAAATATCACTCAAGCAAAACACCTCAAAACAAGATAACAATCTGATATTATTAATCTACACAGAAAAACAACCAAGTTTGATATAAGATTCGCTGAAATCGGAGTTACGGGCTAAAAGTTATGCCCGAAACAAGATTTGAGCGAAAGCTGAAAATTACAGCAACATAGCATCTTCGGAGCTCAAAATAATTAAGCTACAGCACCCAAAAAGCATGGCAAAGGACTTGAACACAAACTAGACATATAGTACATCAACTAAGTCCAAAGGTGCACCCCAACGGAGCCACGGATCAATAGCAATGATCTTGGACATATTGAACTTTATAATAAAATTCTGGCAGCAGAATTTTATTGAAACTTTAGAGCAAAAGATAAACATGCTACAGCCACTTAAATGGACATGTGAGGACATGGATGGAAAGACAACAATATATACTACAAGGAACAATCAAAATCCACTCCAAAACTATCATGCTTTTTCCTAGAACATCACACGAACATGGCATCGGAACGTTACAGATTTCAGACTTAGTGAAAATCCACTAAGTCCTAAAACAGCAATATCATCATGGCATATAAAAGAGCAAGTTTAAGTCACCTCGAAACTAAACATGGCAAAGGGTAAGCACCTCCTCAAAGTGCACATGAAGGTGATCCCAAAACACACAAGCATGCTTCATAGAGGTGAACACAACGATTGCAACGAGCTCAACAAGATGGCATTTCATAACAAGTGAAAACACATCACATGAACATGGCACTTTGCAACGATGATAACAAGGCAATAATAAATCTACCATGCAACCTATCACAAGCAACACGTAGTTCGTGGCAAGACGAACACGTGGACATGTCATTTGCATCATTCGGACAAACGAGCTAAAAGATATCACATGGCAAAGGTGGCATAAAATAACACATAGCAGCAGTTTATATCATGATGCACTCTTGCAACAGCAAAACAAGCACCTAGATGATCTCTAATATGCATGACAACAACAGAGGAAACGTAGAGCACATCTCCACGAACGTCTGGACATATTACACGCGCAAAACGGAGCATCACAGTAAAAGATATGCACAGTCAAACATAGCATTTCAGATTGACAGATCTGGGACTTAGTGGGGAAAAAGGGGTCAACCTTAGCAGATCAGATCTGGGAAAAGAGAGACGGGCCGGTGGCGGCGGATCTGACGGCGGCCCACTCGGCGAGGCAGAGGCGCGGCTGGCGGTGGCCCGCTCGGGCCCGGCGCGGAGGGGAAGGCCCGGCCGGATCGGAGTGGCGCTGGCGAACGGCCTGGCGGCGGCGCCTGGGCCCGACGACGGCTGCGGGAGGCCTGCGGGACGCGGCCCAGCTGGCCTGGGGCCTCGCGGGAGGCGCGGCGGCGCGTGCGCGGCCTGGTACGGGCGATCCGCGGGAGGAGGCCGCGCGAAGGGAGGCGAGGCGGCCCAGGGTGGCGGTGGGCCGGCGCGCGGGGATGTGGTTCCCCGGCCCCCCGACCGGACGCTGAGGAGGCGAGGGCCCAGCGAGCGGTGCCAGAAGGAGCGACGAGGGAACGGGCCTGGCGGGAGCCGCTCGGTCACAGGCGATGTGGTCCGCGGGGTGGCGCGACGAAGGGAGGCTCGAGGCGCGCGCCTGCGTTGACCTGGCCTGCTCGATCGGATCGGGCGATCCCGAGCGCGACGGCGGCTCTCTCGAGGGATCTGGTTCCCCTCGGGATCCAGGGATTTGGGGATCTGTGATCTGAAAGAAAGGAAAAAAAATAGAGGGGAGAGAGGAGGAAGAAGAAGGGGATGCCCAAAATAGACTAGGGGTCTATATAAAGCAGTTTTTAGGGTTAGGAGGGAGTTTAGGGGCGCTAGGAGCCCTCCGATCGCGATCCGACGGATCCGATCGCGGGGATAGTTTTAGAAGGCCTAGGAGAGACAAAAGACTGCAGTAGGGGTGTTTCCGGGACACGAAGTGAAGGCACATCGGACCCACACGAACAACGGATGGGAAAGTCAACGGAGTCCAAACGAGATGAGATTTGAGAGGCGGGTTGCACACAACAAAACAACAACACACGAAACAACCTCGCGGCACACCGGTAACGTAAAACGCCCGAACATCAAAGTAGGCCTACGGGACGTCACTGACACGAGAGGGAGCTCCGGAACGCGAAACGGACAACGGGAAGAAACACGCGGAACCGGATGCAACCCACAACACAAATGCAATGCGATGCACATGTCTACATGATATGAATGAATGCCACACACTCACACAACAAAACGACGAAAACCCGAAAGACAAAGAACCCGGAATGGAAATAGATGAAGCCGGAGATATATTATATACCCAAAAGGGAAAGTATTACATCCGGGGCATTACAAACTCTCCTCTACTACAAAAAGATCTCGTCCCGAGATCTAGGACTGGAAAAAGGAAGGGCACTCGGAACGAAGATGATCTTCTCGTTCCCAGGTAGCTTCTCGGTCTGTGTGATGTGACCACTTGACTTTCAGAAACTTGATGGACTTGTTGCGAGTCTTGCGTTCAGTTTCTTCGAGAATGGCAACTGGATGCTCTCGGTAGGAAAGGTCTTGTTGAAGATCAATCTCCTCAAACGGAATCATGCGCTCAGGTGCCTTGAAGCATTTGCGAAGTTGAGACACATGGAAGTTATCATGAACATTTGCAAAGTTGGAAGGGAGCTCGAGCTGATAGGCTAGATCGCCTCTTTTGCCAAGAATCTTGAAAGGCCCGACGTATCTAGGAGCAAGTTTTCCTTTGATACCGAATCTTTGGGTTCCTTTCATCGGAGAAACTCGGAGATAGACATGATCACCGATGTCGAAAGCCAAATCACGATGCTTTCCGTCATAGTAGCTCTTCTGACGCGACTGAGCGGCCTTGAGATTCTCACGTATGACTTTGCACATTTCTTCGGCTTCAGAGATCAAGTCATTGCCAAGAAGTTGGCGTTCGCCTGTTTCAGACCAGTTGAGAGGGGTACGGCACTTTCTGCCATAGAGAATTTCAAACGGTGCTTTGCCTGCACTTGCTTGAAAGCTGTTGTTGTAAGAGAACTCGGCAAATGGAAGGCAGTCTTCCCATTTCATGCCGAAGGAGATGACACAGGCTCTGAGCATGTCTTCGAGAATCTGATTCACACGCTCGACTTGACCACTAGTCTGAGGGTGAAAGGCAGTGCTGAACCTGATCTTAGTGCCCATGGCGGACTGAAAGGAGTCCCAAAATCTTGATGTGAACAAGCTTCCACGGTCTGAGGATATAACTTGAGGAATGCCATGTAGGGACACAATTCTGGAAGTGTACAGCTCTGCTAGTTGAGCTGCATTGATTGATTCTTTGACTGGAAGAAAGTGAGCGACTTTGGTAAGCTTGTCAATCACCACAAAGATAGCATCATTGCCTCGCTTGGATTTAGGAAAGCCAGTGACGAAGTCCATTTCAATGTGGTCGAACTTCCACTCGGGAATAGGAAGAGGTTGGAGAAGACCGACTGGACGTTGATGTTCTGCTTTCACTCTTCTGCATACATCACACTCGTTCACGAATTGGGCAATTTCCCTTTTCATGCGTGTCCACCAGTAAGATTGCTTGAGGTCTTGGTACATCTTGGAACTGCCAGGATGAATGGAAAGGAGAGAATCATGAGCTTCTTCCATTATGAGCTTCCTGAGATCACCTTTGGGAACAACGAGTCTGTCCTCGAAGAACAAGGTATCTCTCTCATCAACACGGAAGCACTTGTATTTTGGAGTGCCCTTTGCAATCCCATGTTTCACTTTCTTCACCATGGTATCACTGAGCTGGGCCTCACGGACTTGATCTTCCAAGGTAGGAGCAATTTGGAGATTTGCAAGAAAACCCTGCGGAACAACCTGGAGGTTGAGCTTCCTGAATGCTTCACAAAGCTCAGGCTGGTACGGCTTGATAAGAAGGCTGTTGCAATATGCCTTTTTGCTCAAAGCATCTGCAATCACATTCGCCTTGCCAGGAGTGTATTCGATGCTGGGGTTGTACTCTTGGATCATTTCGACCCAACGAGTCTGGCGGAGGTTCAGATGCGGCTGTGTGAAGATGTACTTCAAGCTCTTGTGATTAGTGAAGATGTCGACCTTTCTGCCCAACAACAGATGTCTCCACGTAATCAGAGCATGTACCACAGCTGCTAGCTCGAGATCGTGTGTGGGATAGTTCTTCTCACTGGGCTTTAGCTGACGAGAAGTGTATGCCACAATTCTCTTATCTTGCATAAGCACACCACCAAGACCTTGAAGAGAAGCATCGCAGAATACTTCATAGGGCTTGGTTTCATCCGAAGGAGTCAGAACTGGAGCAGAGACAAGCTTCTCTTTGAGGGTTTTGAATGCCACTTCACATTCGGGAGACCAAAAGTATTTGACATTCTTCTGAAGTAGGTTGGAAAGAGGCTTGGCAATCTTGGAGAAGTTCTCCACAAACCTTCTGCAATAGCTGGCAAGACCCAGAAAACTGCGGAGCTGCTTGACGTTCTGAGGAGCTTCCCAGTTGACAATTGCTTCAACTTTCTCGGGATTAACCGCAATACCGTCAGCTGAGATGATGTGGCCCAGGTACAAAACCTTATCGAGCCAAAACTCGCACTTTGAGAACTTGGCATAGAATTTATGCTCTCGGAGTCGATCAAGAACCAGACGTAAGTGCTTTTCGTGATCTTCTTCATTCTTGGAAAACACCAGAATATCATCCAGATACACAAGCACGAACTCGCCCGTATAGGGGTTGAAGATGTAATGCATCATCCTTGAAAAGGTAGGAGGAGCATTGGCGAGACCGAAGGACATGACGGTATACTCGTATGAACCGTAGCTCGTTCTGAAGGCCGTCTTGGGAATGTCTTCCTTGCGAATGCGAATTTGATGATAGCCCATTCGGAGGTCAAGCTTAGAGAATACTTTAGCTCCTTTGAGCTGCTCAAAGAGTTCGTTGATGTTGGGGAGCGGATACTTGTTCTTAATCGTCTTCTTGTTCAATGGCCGGTAGTCAACACAGAGACGCTCCGTGCCATCTTTCTTCTTGACAAATAAGACACCACAGCCCCACGGAGATGTACTCGGTCTGATGAGACCCATACTCTCCTGCTTATCAAGCTGCTTCTTCAATTCCTTCAATTCATCCGGAGAGAGCTTGTATGGACGTCGGCAAGCAGGCTCAGTGCCCGGCTCGAGTTCAATGACAAACTCCACCTGACGGTGTGGAGGCATGCCTGGAAGTTCTTCTGGAAAGACGTCTTGATATTCTTTCACCACAGGAATTTGCTCTATGGCATTAATTTCGCCCTTATCATTAAGAGAGAAAAGCCGAATAGTATTATCCCTGGAGGCGAAGATAATCACACCTTCATCAGAATGAGTCATCTTGACTTCCTTTTGAGCGCAATCAATGTGAGCATCATGCTGAGAAAGCCAATCTATTCCGAGAATGAGGTCAATGTCAGAATTGCCGAGAAGCACCGGAGAAGCCAAAAATTGATAATCACCCATGCGAATAGAAACATCCGGAGCATATATACGAGAATGCATCAATCTACCCGGAGAAACAACTGATAACTCCCTTGGCAAACTTTTGATGTCCACATTATACTTGGATGCAAATGGTTGAGACATGAAAGAGCATGAAGCACCCGAATCAAATAACACTTTAGCTGGAAAAGAGTTAACTGGAAGGTTACCCAAAATGACATCAGAAGAAGCCTCCGCTTGTGCTGCATTCATCAGATTGACCCTTGCAGACTTTGGATCATGCCTGACAATAGCTGAACTCATAGGTGGAGGAGGTGGAAGACGCTTCGGATTCGGACATCTGTTGGCATAGTGACCCTTCTGAGTGCATTTGTTGCAAGTCACTTCTGAGAGAGGACGGAAATGAGAGCCACTGGACTTGGAGCCTTGAGACTGAAACTGCTTCTTCGACTGGTTGCTCGGGTTGGGTGGGTGGGAGAAACCACGACCACCAGAGTTCTTGTTGTTGGAGTTGTTGAAGTTGTTGGAGTTGTTGTATGGAGCTCGAATCACTGGAGGAGGAGGAAGCCAGAATTTCTGTTGTTTCGCAGCCAACTGAGACGATGAGGAAGAGTGAACAGCATCTCGAATTCTCTTCTTAGAAGCCTCCATCTTAAGCTGAGCTGCTTCTTGTTTCAAAGCCATGTTATAGAACTTGTCGAATTCATCTGGCTCGAACAAAGTGAGAGCAAGCTGAAGTTCATCTTTGAGACCTCCACGGAACTGATAGATTTTACTCTTGGCATCAGAAATGTCTTGCTTTGCATAGCGAGCGAGGTTTTGGAACTTGACATTATACTGATAGACTGACATGGAGCCCTGCTTGAGGTTGCGGAATTGCTCACGCATACCCTCGATGACACTTGTAGGAATGTGATGCGAGCGGAAATCCTTGCAGAAATTCTCCCAAGAGATCAGTTGACCCGGCCTGGAGTCTTTGTACTGCTGCCACCAGTCAGCTGCTTGATCTTTCAGTTGGAAGGCTGCAAACTTCACATAGTCATCTTCCTTCACGTTACTGCACTCAAAATGCTTCTTTATGTCGGTCAACCAATCCTCAGCATCAAGAGGGTCGACACAGTAACTGAAAGCTTTAGGATTGTTAGCCAGGAACTGATTGAGAGTAGCATGGTGCTGCTGGAAGAAGTTGCCTTGGTTCACTGGAACACCCTGATTAGCTTGATTAGCTTGCATCATCTGCATCATCTGCATCATCAACTGAGTGTTCTGAGCTGTAGTCTCCATAATTGCTCTCCAAGCCTCAGGCGGAGGAGGAGGGGAAGGAGGATGCTCTGGGACCTCTTCCACCTCTGGGTTAGCGTTTGGAACCTTTTTCGGAGCCATCCTGTAAGAGATGACCACGAATCAGCAATTGATTGACAAAAGGAATAAGCTGAATCAATGGAATGAATTGCAACAAGTCTTCACAATAATCATTCGAACAATAAGAACGAATGAAATCATCCGAACAAGAGGAACGAATGAATTTCTCAGTTAATTGATAACAACAGTCTAAACGAGAAGCCACATAGGGGACAAAATGAAAATAAGAAAAAGCAACAAGGTACGGATGAAACAAACACAAGAGAGGAGTTTCGTTCTAACATCTTTGTGCTGAAAGCATATGAACGCGTTACGAAAAGGTTTTGCAATCCCCGGATCAGCATAGCCAAGGATCCTTTAAGATGCAACTCCTGATAGTAACATCGGTCATATAACCCCTCCACTCAATGTCGAACCCCGAACTCACTAACCTGCATTCGTTGGAAGAATGCCTACGATCTACTGGATAAAACCCACCTATAGATTTCCGAAAGATTCCAGTTATGCAATCAGGTGTTGGGGATACACGGGAAGCACCGCGCAATCAACTCTAACCTACATCCAGGTGTATCCATCCTTCAACACATAACCAGTCTTTCTTGGAAACTGTGTACCTCGGACCTTCGAAAAGCATCCACTATAACAAGCTATGGCAATACTCCCGAACTACCTCCCCAGTACTGGGTGATGTCGGGGTTATCTTGCCACTGGCCGTATAGGGGAGATTTTCGATGTCGGCCGTCTTAAGTATTTAGTACTGCCGCGATATGCTTGTTACAATGATACCCCGAAGCTCAACTCCTCGGTAACAGGAGGCATCGGGAACAATATCCTTGTCACAAGAACATTGAAACAATCCCAGAATACTCGCGGGATTCCTAAAAAACTTTTTTGTGCAAATTTTGAAGATAGGAGAGACAAGATTAGACGTCAGGAGTCCTCACCAGAGAGAAAGGGGATGAGAAGCAAAGAAATCCTACTCTCCGATATAATATAGGACTCAAAAAGTTTTCAGTGTGTGCCTAGACTCAACCGTCAACGGTTCGATCAAACAGTGGGGGCTCCTAGGTCGGAGAAGGATCTGAATACCAACTTGTAATGCCCAGGATGGAGTTATACCTCCTACGTGTCGAGGCACGACTTAAAGGCATAAATCCATCCTAGAATGATCTCAAGTTCGGTAATCTTTGCACAACTCATGTAAAAGAGGGGATAGTAAACTGAAAATAGTTGGCTTACACTCGCCACGTCACAGAATTACAGTACAAGTCTCAAACATCATACATTAAGACATCACAACCCTCTAAGGGCAAAAGCCAAAAGTCAAAGAACCAAACTCAGATAAATAAACCACAGGCGGATCGAATCCTAGTAAGAGACTCCACTACTGATCGTCCGGGTAGCGCACGTAGTACCGACTACGCTCTTCATCGTACTCCCAATCCAGCTCGGTGCCATCACCTGGATAGCTCACAGCTGGACCTGCATCTGGTGTGTGAAGTAACTGTGAGCCACAGAGGACTCAGCAATCCCGTCTCCGGGTAACAAGACTATCAAAGCCTTTGGGTGAGGATAAGGCTGAAGAAAAGAAACAGTGTCTGCAGCAGCAACTAGCATCTAGCTTACGTAAGTGAGAGCGAGAAGAGAAGGCCTCGGCGAGAAGTGATCACGAAGTGATCCTAGCTACAAGCTCCACAATCATAACCCCTCCGTGTTCAACTCCCGAATCCCTATTCGGAAATTGACAGTCACGGAACACACGCTGGTAGTGTATTAGAAACATTGTGTCAAGTTATCTACAACCGGAATTAACAAGCTCCCATCTGCCACATAACCGCAGGCACGGCTTTCGAAAGTTCAAACCCTGCAGGGGTGTTCCAACTTGACCCATTACAAGCCCACGATCCGCGGAGTCGCAACTCCAAAGTGGGAAGACCCGAGTATCCTCGGAATCCCGTGCTCAAGATATACCGAGCTAAGGTAAGGCTAATCCAGCAAATCCTCCCGGCGTGCCGACACCCTGATAGTAGCCGCGCGTATCTCGTCTCAGGCCACGACCGGATGGGTGATCCCACAGGTTTTTACCAGACCTTGAGTTCCCTCGAGGTGGCCCCGCGTAACCCCCAGTTTGGACCAACACTCATGTGGAGCACTGGCCCGGGTTGTTGAATTAATTAAAAGGGTTTATAACTCCCTATGCAAGTTTAGTTTGTTATTAGGCAAATAGTACCAATGTTGGGACTTGCTGGAAAAGACTTAGCACTTAGCGGTTTATCGAGGGGGTCCCATACACCCCAACCGTGTTAGGAACGCATAATCAAGGAACATAATACCGGCTTATACGGATCCTAACGGCATGAGTGGAACAAATCACCAAGCAAAAGGCTTAGCCTTCCACCCTTGCCAATATATAGATGATTTCATTTTAAGCATTTATATAGTGTGATATAACCCAACCAAACTTCAACATGGAGCAAGCATCTTCACTTCACCTGCAACTAGCAACGCTATAAGAAGGGCTGAGCGAAGCGTACTTAGCCAAGCAACGGTTTGCATAGGTAGGTTGGTTAAACATGGCAATTGGTTACAAGTAGGAGGCTGACAAGAAGATCATGGGCATCGAGGCAAAACCATAGATCGAGATTACTAGCAAATAGGCAAAGATAGTAATGTTATCGGGGTTCGGTCATCTTGCCTGAAGAGAAGTCGTTCGGATCGTAAGAAGGGTCCTCGTGCTCAACCTCGTTGGAAACCTTGTGCTCAACCTCGTACCCGGTCTCAGCTTCCGGCTCTAAACAAAACAATCACACCAAGCACCAATCAACAAGATGCAATGCGCAATCGAAAAACATGAATGCATGATGGATGCACTAAGGATGCACACGGAGCACGGAAAATATCACTCAAGCAAAACACCTCAAAACAAGATAACAATCAGATATTATTAATCTACACAGAAAAACAACCAAGTTTGATATAAGATTCGCTGAAATCGGAGTTACGGGCTAAAAGTTATGCCCGAAACAAGATTTGAGCGAAAGCTGAAAATTACAGCAACATAGCATCTTCGGAGCTCAAAATAATTAAGCTACAGCACCCAAAAAGCATGGCAAAGGACTTGAACACAAACTAGACATATAGTACAGCAACTAAGTCCAAAGGTGCACCCCAACGGAGCCACGGATCAATAGCAATGATCTTGGACATATTGAACTTTACAATAAAATTCTGGCAGCAGAATTTTATTGAAACTTTAGAGCAAAAGATAAACATGCTACAGCCACTTAAATGGACATGTGAGGACATGGATGGAAAGACAACAATATATACTACAAGGAACAATCAAAATCCACTCCAAAACTATCATGCTTTTTCCTAGAACATCACACGAACATGGCATCGGAACGTTACAGATTTCAGACTTAGTGAAAATCCACTAAGTCCTAAAACAGCAATATCATCATGGCATATAAAAGAGCAAGTTTAAGTCACCTCGAAACTAAACATGGCAAAGGGTAAGCACCTCCTCAAAGTGCACATGAAGGTGATCCCGAAACACACGAGCATGCTTCATAGAGGTGAACACAACGATTGCAACGAGCTCAACAAGATGGCATTTCATAACAAGTGAAAACACATCACATGAACATGGCACTTTGCAACGATGATAACAAGGCAATAATAAATCTACCATGCAACCTATCACAAGCAACACGTAGTTCGTGGCAAGACGAACACGTGGACATGTCATTTGCATCATTCGGACAAACGAGCTAAAAGATATCACATGGCAAAGGTGGCATAAAAATAACACATAGCAGCAGTTTATATCATGATGCACTCTTGCAACAGCAAAACAAGCACCTAGATGATCTCTAACATGCATGACAACAACAGAGGAAACGTAGAGCACATCTCCACGAACGTCTGGACATATTACACGCGCAAAACGGAGCATCATAGTAAAAGATATGCACAGTCAAACATAGCATTTCAGATTGACAGATCTGGGACTTAGTGGGGAAAAAGGGGTCAACCTTAGCAGATCAGATCTGGGAAAAGAGAGACGGGCCGGTGGCGGCGGATCTGACGGCGGCCCACTCGGCGAAGCAGAGGCGCGGCTGGCGGTGGCCCGCTCGGGCCCGGCGCGGAGGGGAAGGCCCGGCCGGATCGGAGTGGCGCTGGCGAACGGCCTGGCGGCGGCGCCTGGGCCCGACGACGGCTGCGGGAGGCCTGCGGGACGCGGCCCAGCTGGCCTGGGGCCTCGCGGGAGGCGCGGCGGCGCGTGCGCGGCCTGGTACGGGCGATCCGCGGGAGGAGGCCGCGCGAAGGGAGGCGAGGCGACCCAGGGTGGCGGTGGGCCGGCGCGCGGGGAAGTGGTCCCCCGGCCCCCCGACCGGACGCTGAGGAGGCGAGGGCCCAGCGAGCGGTGCCAGAAGGAGCGACGAGGGAACGGGCCTGGCGAGAGCCGCTCGGTCACAGGCGATGTGGTCCGCGGGGTGGCGCGACGAAGGGAGGCTCGAGGCGTGCGCCTGCGTTGACCTGGCCTGCTCGATCGGATCGGGCGATCCCGAGCGCGACGGCGGCTCTCTCGAGGGATCTGGTTCCCCTCGGGATCCAGGGATTTGGGGATCTGTGATCTGAAAGAAAGGAAAAAAAATAGAGGGGAGAGAGGAGGAAGAAGAAGGGGATGCCCAAAATAGACTAGGGGTCTATATAAAGCAGTTTTTAGGGTTAGGAGGGAGTTTAGGGGCGCTAGGAGCCCTCGCGGGGATAGTTTTAGAAGGCCTAGGAGAGACAAAAGACTGCAGTAGGGGTGTTTCCGGGACACGAAGTGAAGGCACATCGGACCCACACGAACAACGGATGGGAAAGTCAACGGAGTCCAAACGAGATGAGATTTGAGAGGCGGGTTGCACACAACAAAACAACAACACACGAAACAACCTCGCGGCACACCGGTAACGTAAAACGCCCGAACATCAAAGTAGGCCTACGGGACGTCACGGACACGAGAGGGAGCTCCGGAACGCGAAACGGACAACGGGAAGAAACACGCGGAACCGGATGCAACCCACAACACAAATGCAATGCGATGCACATGTCTACATGATATGAATGAATGCCACACACTCACACAACAAAACGACGAAAACCCGAAAGACAAAGAACCCGGAATGGAAATAGATGAAGCCGGAGATATATTATATACCCAAAAGGGAAAGTATTACATCCGGGGCATTACACAAGGTTTAACTATTATCAGAAATATAGCGACTACATATTCGTGAAAAACTAGAAAATTATCTCAAAATTATGAGTTATTCACTAATTTTGCTTGATAGTAAGAGATCCATTAGCAGCTAAATTTGTTTTATAGAGTAAATTAAAATGTTTCTCAACGCTAACAAAATGTACTTAGTGGTGCAAATGAAAATGTTCTCATAGTTGGTACATTTTTCCATTGTGAAAATGAAAACAAATCATTAGATCAAAAAATATTCAAGTGACCTATTTTTTTATGTTTATTTATAAAAAATGCTCACCTATTTGCAGAGTAAAATTGTTTACTATTGCAATAAAATAATTTGAAATTGTTTCCATGGTCCCCAAAAATGGTTACAAGTGTTGTAAACAATGTTCATCACTTCATAATAATTTTCTCACTTAAGAAAAGAATATTCATTGGTGCTTGGTACAGATAATATTGCTCAAGTATTTTCACGGAAATGTCATAAAAACATATGGATACATTTTTGTGAAAAAAATATGTCATTACCTGAACAGTGTTGCGGTGTTACAGTAAGACCAGAGTGGACTGATATGATTAAAAAAACATTATTGATTAATGAAAATAATATTTATCATTTTTAAATACCGTAATAATAAAGAAACAATTAAAAATACATCAAGTTTTTTTTAGCATAGACAAGAAGGTTGTTTCACAAGAGAGACAAAGTGACAGAAGAAGAAAACAAGTTCTCCTTTTGCTTTTAGGCCATGGTCATCGCTACTCACACCTAACAGAAGAAGCAGGCCGAGTCCACTAAAGGCCAGAGGCTGGCCCAAGGGAGAAACGCGTCTACCCATCAGCCACTCCACTCAAAAAGCAAATTCAAATGTCGCTACTAGAAGCGTGAAATCACTAATTAAGGGTTCCCCTTGCAAGCTCAATTCCACGTTCTCTGGTGCTGACAAGTGACGCACTGCATGTGTGCCACTTTGTCGAGTTTTCACCTTTTCATATATTCATTTTATTGTTTGTGAAAATTTTATTGTTGCTAAGTATATCACACCTAAGTTTACTTATCAATAAAGGATAAAAAATTCTTTGATTTGAGACATTACTTTTGGGATGATCCACATCCATATAGAAAAGGAGTAGATGTTATTCTTAGGCATTGTATACCTGAACATGAAGTGTCACTCTAGTCCTTATGGAAGGCATGAGGCTGGGCATAGAAATGCTTACAAGGTCTTATAATCTAGTTTTTATTGTTCTACTCTTTAAAAAAATGCTCGTGAGTCTATTCTCTCTTGTGATAAATTGCTAATATTAGTAGACATCAGGAAATAACAATGAACTATTTTCTTGTTATTGAACATTTTGATGTCTCGGGCTTTAATTATATGAGATATTTTCCAACCTCACATGGTTACACTCATATTCTAGCTGTTGTGGATTATGTCACTAAGTGGGTAGAAGATATTTCAACTAAAAGTTTTGATCATAAACTTCTATTCAGATGCTTAAAGAGGTTATGTTTTTGATGTTTGGAAGTCCTAGATATCTTATGAATGATTGTGGTTGCATAGAGTAGCATCAGCATATCATCCTCGGGCTAGTGAAAAGATTAAATTATCTAATAGAGATATCAAATAAATTTTGCAAAAGATTGTCAATAGGTCCATGGAGGATCGGCTTAAGAAAATTGGTGACGCACTTTACGCTTATAGAACTGATTATAAGAATCCTATGGGCATGTCACCATATAAAATGGTTTATGGTAAAGCTTGACATTTACCTCTTGAGTTAGAACATAAAATTTATTGGGTTCTTAAGGAACTCAATTATGATTTTAAACTTGCTGGTGAAAAGAGGTTGCTTGACATGAGCGCTTTAGATGAATGGAGGAATGAAGCCTATGAGAATGCTAATATGTCTTGACATGAGCGCTTTAGATGAATGGGGAATTCAGAAACATGAATTTGAGAATATTGATAAAGTTCTCTTGTACAAGTCTCATTTTAGATATTTTGCAGGTAAGCTTCTTTCCAAATGGGAGGACCGTTAATCATCAAAGATGTTTACTTGTTTGGAGCTATCAAGATAAACAACGCCGATGGGACTAAACCAAGAGTGATAAATGGTTAAAGACTTAATCATTGTAATGCCGATAACCCCCTCGAGGAGAAAGCCGATGTTATACAGGTAATAACACCGGAATACTTCATAAAAACTAGGAATGCTCCAAAACCATGTGTCCTCGAGAATGCCTTGATCCCTATTAGTAAAATAGCTGGTTTAATTTGTGTTGGGGAATGTAGTATTTCAAACAAAAATCTATGATCACGCAAGATATATCTACTAGAAGCATAGCAATGAGAGGGGAGAGTGTGTCTACGTACCCTCGTAGACCGAAAGCGGAAGCGTCTAGTGACGCGGTTGATGTAGTCGAACGTCTTCGCGATCCAACCGATCCAAGCACTAAACGTACGGCACCTCCGCGTTCAGCACACGTTCAGCTCGATGATGTCCCATGAGCTCTTGATCCAGTTGAGCGTCACCGGAGTGTTTCATCAGCACGACGGCGTGGTGACGGAGATGATGAAGTTACCGACGCAGGGTTTCGCCTAAGCACTGCAACGATATGACCGAGGTGTGTTTCTGTGGAGGTGGGCACCGCACACGGCTAAAACAATGTTATTTGTGTGTTTTAGGTTGCCCCTGCCCCCGTATATAAAGGAGCAAGGGGGAGGGCCGGCCGGCCCTAGGGCACGCCAAGGAGAGGAGGAATCCTCCTCCGAGTAGGACTAGGACTCCCCTTTCCTACTCCTACTAGGAGGGGGAAAGGAAGGAAGGGAGAGAGGGAGGAAAGAGGGGGCGCTGCCCCCCTCTTTGTCCAATTAGGACTCCCAAGGGGGGAGGCGTGCGGCCAGCCCTAGGCCCTCTCCTCTCTCTCCCACAAGGCCCATGTTGGCCCATTATTCCCCCGGGGGGTTCCGGTAACCCCTCCGGCACTCCGGTTTTCTCCGAAATCATATGGAACACTTCCGGTGTCCGAATATAGCCTTCCAATATATCAATCTTTATGTCTCGGACATTTCGAGACTCTTCATCATGTATGTGATCTCATACGGGACTCCGGACTACCTTCGGTACATCAAAACTCATAAACTCATAATATCGATCGTCATCGAACGTTAAGCGTGTGGACCCTACGGGTTCGAGAACTATGTAGACATGACCGAGACTCATCTCCAGTCAATAACCAATAGAGGAACCTGGATGCTCATACTGATTCCTACATATTCAACGAAGATCTTTATCGGTCAAACCGTATAACAACATACGTCGTTCCCTTTGTCATCGGTATGTTACTTGCCCGAGATTCAATCGTTGGTATCATCGTACCTAGTTCAATCTCATCACTAGCAAGTCTCTTTAATCGTTCCGTAATACATCATCTCGTCACTAACTTATTAGTCATTTGCTTGCAAGGCTTATTATGATGTGTATTACCGAGAGGGCCCAGAGATACCTCTCCAACACTCGGAGTGACAAATCATATTCTCGATCTATGCCAACACCACAAATACCTTTGGAGATACCTGTAGAGCATCTTTATAATCACTCAGTTACGTTGTGACGTTTGATAGCACACAAGGTGTTCCTCCGGTATTCGGGAGTTGCATAATCTCATAGTCATAGGAACATGTATAAGTCATGAACAAAGCAATAACAGTAAAACTAAATGATCAAGTTGCTAAGCTAATGGATGGGTCTTGTCCATCACATCATTCTCCTAATGATGTGATCCCGTTGATCAAATGACAACTCATGTCTATGGCTAGGAAACATAACCATCTTTGATCGGTGAGCTAGTCTAGTAGAGGCATACTAGGGACACTCTGTTTTGTCTATGTATTCACACATGTACTAAGTTTCCGGTTAATACAATTCTAGCATGAATAAAAAACATTTATCATGATATAAGGAAATATAAATAACAACTTTATTATTGCCTCTAGGGCATATTTCCTTCAGTCTCCCACTTGCACTAGAGTCAATAATCTAGTTCACATCGCCATGTGATTTAATACTGATAGTTCACATCGTTATGTGAATAACATCCACAGTTCATGTCGCCATGTGACCAACTCCCAAAGGGTTTTACTAGAGTCAATAATCTAGTTCACATCACCATGTGATTTAACACCCAAAGAGTACTAAGCTGTGATCATGTTTTGCTTCGTGAGAAAAGTTTAGTCAACGGGTTCATTACATTCAGATCTGTATGTATTTCACAAATTTATATGTCTACAATGCTCTACATGGAGCTACTCTAGCTAATTACTCCCACTTTCAATACTCATTCAGGTTGATACTTAGAGTCATCTGTATTAGTGTCAAAGCTTGCATCGGCGTAACTCTTTACGATGAATTCTTTATCACCTCCATAATTGAGAAACATTTCCTTAGTCATCCAGTAACTAAGAATAATTTTGACCGTTGTCCAGTGTTCTATTCCTGGATCACTATTGTACCTCCTTGACAAACTCATGGCAAGGTACACAACAAGTTTGGTACACAGCATGGCATACTTTATAGAACCTATGGCCGAGGCATATGGAATGACTTTCATTCTTTCTCTATCTTCTGCCGTGGTCAGGTTTTGAGTCTTACTCAACTTCATACCTTATAACTCAGGCAAGAACTGCTTCTCTGACTGATCCATTTTGAACTACTTAAAAATCTTTATCAAGGTATGTACTAATCGAAAGTCTTATCAAGCGTCATGATCTGCCTCTATAGATCTAGGTGGCTAATATGTAAGCAACTTCACCAAGGTCTTTTATTGAAAAACTCCATTTAAAAAAATCCTCTATGCTTTCCAGAAAATTCTACATCATTTCTGATCAACAATATGTCATTCACATATACTTATCAAAAATGTTGTAGTGCTCTCACTCACTTTCTTGTAAATACAGGCTTCACCATAAGTCTGTATAAAACCATATGCTTTGATCACCTTATCAAAGCGTATATTCCAGCTTCGAGATGCTTGCACCAGTCCATACATGGATCGCTGGAGCTTGCACACTTTGTTAGCACTTTTAGGATTGACAAAACCTTCCGATTGCATCATATACAACTCTTCTTTAATAAATCTATTAAGGAATGCAGTTGTGTTATCCATTTGCCAGATTTCATAAAATGTGGCAATTGCTAACATGATTCGAACATACTTAAGCATCGCTACGAGTGAGAAAAACTCATCGTAGTCAACACCTTGAACTTGTTGAAAAACCCTTTTTTCGACAAGTCAAGCTTTGTAGATAGTAACACTACCATCAGCGTCCGTCTTCCTCTTGAAAATCCATTTATTCTCAATGGCTTGCCGATCATCGGGCAAGTCAACCAAAGTCCACACTTTGTTCTCATACATGGATCCTATCTCAGATTTCATAGGCTCAAGTCATTTTGCGGAATCTGGGCTCATCATCGCTTCCTCATAGTTCGTAGGTTCATCATGGTCTAGTAACATGACTTCCAGAACCGGGTTACTGTACCACTCTGGCACGGAACGCACTCTGGTTGACCTACGAGGTTCAGTAGTAACTTGATCTGAAGTTTCATGATCATCATCATTAGCTTCCTCGCTGATTGGTGTAGGAATCATTGGAACCGATTTCTGTGATGTGCTACTTTCCAATTCGGGAGAATGCACAATTACCTCATCAAGTTCCACTTTCCTCCCACTCACTTCTTTCGAGAGAAACTCCTTCTCTAGAAAGGATCCATTCTTAGCAACGAATATCTTGCCTTCGGATCTATGATAGAAGGTGTACCCAACAGTTTCTTTCGGGTATCCTATGAAGACACATTTCTCCGACTTGGGTTCGAGCTTATCAGGTTGAAGCTTTTTCATGTAAGCATCGCAACCCCAAACTTTAAGAAACAACAACTTTGGTTTCTTGCCGAACAACAGTTCATAAGGCGTCGTCTCAACGGATTTAGATGATGCCCTATTTAACGTGAATGCAGCTGTCTCTAATGCACAACCCCAAAACCATAGTGGTAAATTGGTAAGAGACATCATTGCTCGCACCATATCTAATAAAGTACGATTACGATGTTCAGACACACCATTACACTGTGGTGTTCCAAGTGGCATGAGTTGTGAAACTATTCCACATTGTTTCAAATGAAGACCAAACTCATAACTCAAATATTCGCCTCCACGATCAGATCGTAGAAACTTTGTTTTCTTGTTACGATGATTCTCTACTTCACTCTGAAATTCTTTGAACTTTTTAAATGTTTTAGACTTGTGCTTCATCAAGTAGATATACCCATATATGCTCAAATCATCAGTGAAGGTGAGAAAATAACGATACCCGTCCCGAGCATCAACACTCATTGGTCTGCATACATCAGTATGTATTGTTTCCAGTAAGTCACTTGCTCGCTCCATTGTTCTGGAGAACGGAGTTTTAGTCATCTTGCCCATGAGGCATGGTTCGCAAGCATCAAAAGATTCATAATCAAGTGATTCCAAAAGTCCATCAGCATGGAGTTTCTTCATGCGCTTTACACCAATATAACCTAAACGGCAGTGCCACAAGTATGTTGCACTATCATTATCAACTCTGCATCTTTTGGCTTCAATATTATGAATATGTGTATTTACTACGATCGAGATTTAATAAACCATTCACCTTGGGTGTATGACCATAGAAGATTTTATTTGTGTAAATAGAATAATAATGATTCTCTCACTTAAATGAATAACTGTATTGCAATAAACATGATCCAATCTTGTTCATGCTCAAGGCAAACACCAAATAACATTTATTTAGGTTTAACACTAATCCCAAAAGTACAGGGAGTGTGCGATGATGATCATATCAATATTGGAACTACTTCCAATACATATCGTCACCTCACCCTCAACTAGTCTTTGTTTATTCTGCAACTCCTGTTTCGAGTTACTAATCTTAGCAACCGAGCTAGTATCAAATACCTAGGGGCTACTATGAACACTAGTGAGGTACACATTATCAATAACATGTATATCAAATATACCTTTGTTCACTTTGCCATCCTTCTTATCCGCCAAATATTCGGGGAACTTCCGCTTCCAGTGACCATTATCTTTGCAGTTAGAAGCACTCAGTTTCAGGCTTAGGTCTAGCTTTGGGTTTCTTCACGGGAGTGACAACTTGCTTGCCATTCTTCTTGAAGTTCCCTTTCTTCTCCTTGCCCTTTTCTTGAAACTAGTGGTCTTGTTAACCATCAATAGTTTATGATCTTTCTTGATTTCTACCTTCATTGATTGCAGCATCACGAAGAGCTCGGGAATCATTTTCGTCATCCGTTGCATATTATAGTTCATCACAAAGTTCCAGTAACTTGTTGATACTGACTAGAGAACTCTGTCAATCACTATCTTATCTGGAAGATTAACTCCCACTTGATTCAAGTGATTGTAGTACTCAGACATTCTGAGCACATGTTCATTGGTTGAGATATTCTCCACCATCTCACAGGCAAAGTACTGCCAGAGGTCTCATACCTCTCGACACAGGCATGAGTATGAAATACTAATTTCAACTCTTGTAACATCTTATATGCTCCGTGGCGTTCAAAACGTTTTTGAAGTCCCGGTTCTAAGCCGTAAAGCATGGTGCACTAAACTATTAAGTATACATCATTTTGAGCTTTGCCAAACATTCATAACGTTTTCATATGCTCCTGCAATAGATTTGTCACCTAGCGGTGCATCAAGGACATAATACTTCTGTGCAGCAATGAGGATAATCCTCAGATCACGGACATAGTCCGCATCATTGCTACTAAAATCTTTCAACTTAGTTTTCTCTAGGAACATATCAAAAAACATAGGGGACCTATAACACGAGCTATTGATCTACAACATAATTTGCTAATACTATCAGGACTAAGTTCATGATAAATTAAAGTTCAAGTAATCATATTACTAAAGAACTCCCACTTAGATAGACATCCCTCTAGTCATCTAAATGATCACGTGATCCAAATCAACTAAACCATGTCCGATCATCACGTGAGATGGGGTAGTTTTCAATGGTGAACATCTTATGTTGATCATATCTACTATATGATTCACGCTCGACCTTTCGGTCTCCAGTGTTCCGAGGCCATGTCTGTACATGCTAGGCTCGTCAAGTTTAAGCCGAGTATTCTGCATGTGCAAAACTATCTTACACCCATTGTATTTGAACGTAGAGCTTATCACACCCGATCATCACGTGGTGTCTCGACACGACGAACTTTCGCAACAATGCATACTCAGGGAGAACACTTGTACCTTGAAATTTTGTAAGGGATCATCTTATAATGCTACCGCCATACTAAGCAAAATAAGAAAAATAATAAGATAAGCATCACATGCAATCAAAATATGTGACATGATATGGCCATCATCATCTTGTGCTTTTGATCTCCATCTCCAAAGCATCGTCATGATCTCCATCGTCACCGGCTTGACACCATCATCTTCATCGTAGCGTCGTGGTCGTCTCGCCAACTATTGCTACTACTACTATCACTAACTCATAGTGATAAAGTAAAGCAGTTACACGGCCTTCGCAATTCATATAATAAAGAGACAACCATAAGGCTCCTACTGGTTGCTGATAACTTTACAAAACATGATCATCTCATACAATAACGTATAACTCATCATGTCTTGACCATATCACATCACAACATGCCCTGCAAAAACATGTTAGACGTCCTCTACTTTGTTGTTGCAAGTTTTACGTGGCTGCTACGGGTTTAGCAAGAACCGTTCTTACCTACGCATACAAAAACCACAACAATTTTTCGTCAAGTATGTGCTGTTTTAACCTTCACAAGGACCGGGCGTAGCCACACTTGATTCAACTAAAGTGAGAGAGACAGACAACCGCCGGTTACCTTTAAGAATGAGTGCTCGTAACGGTGAAACCAGTCTCGCGTAAGTGTACGCGCAATGTCGGTCCAGGCCGCTTCATCTCACAATACCACCGAATCAAAGTATGACATGCTGGTAAGCAGTATGACTATTATCGCCCACAACTCATTGTGTTCTACTCGTGCATATCATCTACCCATAGACCTGGCTCATGATGCCACTATTGGGGAACGTAGTATTTCAAAAAAAATCATACGATCATGCAAGATCTATCTACTAGAAGCATAGCAACGAGAGGGGAGAGTGTGTTTACATACCCTCGTAGACCGAAAGCGGAAGCGTCTAGTGACGCGGTTGATGTAGTCGAACGTCTTCGCTATCCAACCGATCCAAGCACTGAACGTACGGCACCTCCGCGTTTAGCACACGTTCAGCTCGATGACGTCCCACGAGTTCTTGATCCATTTGAGCATCACGGGAGAGTTTCGTCAGCACGACCGCGTGGTGACAGAGATGATGAAGTTACTGACGCAGGGCTTCGCCTAAGCACTGCAATGATATGACCGAGGTGTGTTTCTGTGCAGGTGGGCACCACACACGGCTAAACAATGTTGCTTGTGTGTTCTAGGGTGCCCCTGCCCCCGTATATAAAGGAGCAAGGGGGAGGGCTGGCCGGCCCTAGGGCATGCCAAGGAGAGGAGGAATCCTCCTCCTAGTAGGACTAGGACTCCCCTTTCCTAGTCCTACTAGGAGGGGGAAAGGAAGGAAGGGAGAGAGGGAGGAAAGAGGGGGCGCCACCCCCTCCTTGTCCAATTCAGACTCCCAAGGGGGGAGGCGCGTGGCCAGCCCTAGGCACTCTCCTCTCTCTCCCACAAGGCCCATGTTGGCCCATTATTCCCCCGGGGGGTTTCGATAACCCCTCCGACACTCCGATTTTCTCCGAAATCATCCGGAACACTTCCGGTGTCCGAATATAGCCGTCCAATATATCAATCTTTATGTCTCAGACATTCCGACACTCCTCGTCATGTCCGTGATCTCATCCGGGACTCCGAACTACCTTCGGTACATCAAAACTCATAAACTCATAATACCAATCGTCATCGAACGTTAAGCGTGCGGACCCTACGGGTTTGAGAACTATGTAGACATGACCGAGACTCATCTCCTATCAATAACCAATAGAGGAACCTGGATGCTCATATTGGTTCCTACATATTCTACGAAGATCTTATCGGTCAAACTGCATAACAGCATACATTGTTCCCTTTGTCATCCGTATGTTACTTGCCCGAGATTTGGTCGTTGGTATCATCATACCTAGTTCAATCTCGTCAGCGGCAAGTCTCTTTACTCGTTCTGTAATACATCATCTCATGACTAACTCATTAGTCATTTGCTTGCAAGGCTTATTATGATGTGTATACCGAGAGGGCCCAGAGATACCTCTCCGACACTCGGAGTGACAAATCATATTCTCGATCTATGCCAACACCACAAATACCTTCGAAGACACCTGTAGAGCATCTTTATAATCACCCAGTTATGTTGTGACGTTTGATAACACACAAGGTGTTCCTCCGGTATTCGGGAGTTGCATAATCTCATAGTCATAGGAACATGTATTAGTCATGAAGAAAGCAATAGCAGTAAAACTAATTGATCAAGTTGCTAAGCCAACGGATGGGTCTTGTCCATCACATCATTCTCCTAATGTTATGATTACGCTGATCAAATGACAACTCATGTCTATGTCTAGGAAACATAACCATCTTTGATCAATGAGCTAGTCTAGTAGAGGCATTCTAGGGACACTCTATTTTGTCTATGTATTCACACATGTACAAAGTTTCTGCTTAATACAATTCTAGCATGAATAATAAACATTTATCATGATATAAGGAAATATAAGTAACAACTTTATTATTGCCTCTAGGGCATACTTCCTTCAATTTGTCCTTAGCATAATTAAGGATTGGGCCACTTGCTGCACCATTGCACTTTTCTTACTATTTACTTTACTTCGAGTATTTGCTTTCAAACAAACCATCAAACATTATTTGCATCTTTTACAGTGAACTCTTGCCGGTTTCCATCAACCAATTCTTTCTGGTCCTCGCTGGGCTCAACTCTCGTATCGAAAAAGCTAGGATAGATCCCCTATACTATTGTCTTGAGTCAACTTACTTGTACTTCTCTTATCATTGGGTTTAACTCTCTTATAGGAAAAGCTATGATAGATCCCCTATACTTATGTCTTGAGTCAAACGGTGTCGTAGCTAAGAAACCCCAGGTTACCATTGCTACTTCTTGAGCTTGCGTTGATTTTCTCCTCGAAGATGAAAGGGTGATGAAGCAAAGTAAAGATAAGTAATTCCCTCAGTTAAGAACAAAGGTATCAATCTAGTAGGAGGCACAAGCAACTCCCCAATATATGCACCTGCACAAACCAACAAACACTTGCACACAACGCGAAAAAGGGGTTGCCAATCCCTTCACGGTTACTAGCAAGAGTGAGATCTGATTGAGATAGATTTAAAAAATCAATAAAAGGCAAAATAAACTAAACAAAAATAAATAGCATCAAGGTATTTTTGGTTTTTGGTTTTATAGACCTGGAAATACATGATGCAAAATAGACCCGGGAGGCATAGGTTTCACTAGAGGCTTCTCTCTCGAAGAAAGCATACGGTGGGTGAACAAATTACTGTTGAGCAATTGATAGAAAAGAGCAAAGTTATGACAACATCTAAGGCATTGTTCATGAATATAGGCATCACGTCCGTGACAAGTAGACCGAAACGATCCTGCATCTACTACTATTACTCCACACATCAACCGACTCATGCCTGTATCTAGTGTATTAAGTTCACAACAACAGAGCTACACTTTAAGCAAGATGACATGATGTAGAGGGATAAACTCAAGAAATATGACATAAACCCCATCTTGTTATGCTTAATGGCAACAATACAATATGTGACTCGCTACCCCTTATGTCACTAGGTGAGGACACCGCAAGATTGAACCCATCACAAAGCACCTCTCCCACTGCAAGAAAAACCAATCTAGTTGGCCAAACCAAATCGATATATCAAAGAGAAATACAAAGTCATCATAATCATGCATACAAGAGTTAATAGAAGACTGAAATAGCATTCATAGATAATCTGATCATAAATCCACAATTCATCGGATCTCAAGAAACACACCACAAGAAGATTACATCGAATAGATCTCCAAGAACATCGAGGAGAACATTGTATTGAAGATCAAAGAGAGAGAAGAAGCCATCTAGCTACTAGCTATGGACCCGTAGGTCTATGGTAAACTACTCGCATATCAACGAAAGGGCAGCAAGGTTGACGTAGAAGCCCTCCGTGATCGAATCCCCCTCCGGTAGAGTACCGGAAAAAGCCCCAAGATGGGATCTCACGAGAACAGAATCTTGCGACGGTGGTAAAGTATTTTTGGCGACCCCTTTGGTGTAGGGGGGGGGGGGTATTTGGGTATTTATGGAGCTGGAATTAAGGTTAGGGGACCCCTCGAGGGGCCCACAAGCCTAGGGGCGCCACCCTGGGGCGCGCCCCTAGGGCTTATGGCCTCCTCGTGTGTCTTCTGGCCTCCTCTCAAAGCTTCCTAGGTTTCTTCTGGTCCAAGAAAAGTCACCGTAAAGTTTTATTCCATTTGGACTTCGTTTGACATTCCTTTACTGTGAAAGTCAAAAAACAAGAAAAAAAATAGAAACTGGCACTAGGCACTAGGTTAATAGGTTAGTGCATGTAAAACATCCAAAGTAGATAATATAATAGCATGGAACAATTAAAAATTATAGATACATTGGAGACGTATCAACTATCTCCAAGCTTAATTCCTGCTCGTCCTCGAGTAGGTAAATGATAAAAAAGAATTATTCATGTGGAATGCTACCTAACATATTTATCAATGTAATTCTACTTATTTTGGCATGAATGTTCAGATCCATATGATTCAAAACAAAAGTTTAATATTGACACTAAAACAATAATACTTCAAGCATACTAAAAAGCAAAGTCATGAAACTTCAAAATAACATGGCTAAAGAAAGTTATCCCTACAAAATCATATAGTCTTGTTATGCTCACTCTTCTCAACACAAAGTATAAATCATGTACTACCCCGGTGTTAGCCAAGCAATTGGTCCATACCTTTTATGTTCTTAGACCTTTTCAACTCTTCATGCAATACATGAGCGTGAGCCATGGATATATCACTATAGGTGGAATAGAAGGTGGTAGTAGACAAAAGAAGGGAGAAAGTCTCACATCAACTAGGAAAATCATTGGACTATGGAGATATCCATTAATTGATGTCAATGTGGGTGAGTAGGGATTGCCATGTAACGGACGCACTAGAGCTATAAGTGTATGAAAGCTCAAAAGAAAACTAAGTGGGTGTGCGTCCAACTTGCTTGCTCATGAAGACCTAGGGCATTTGAGGAAGCCCATCACTTATACAATCCAAATTCTATAACAAAAAATTCCCACTAGTAATATATGAAAATATCAAAATAGGAGACTCTCTATCATGAAGAACATGGTGGTACTTTGACGCACAAGTGTGGAAAAGGATAGTAACTTTGTCCCTTCTCTCTTTTTTCTCTCATTTTTTATTTTTGGGCACTTTGGCCTCTTTTATTTTATAAACCTCACTTGGTACAATGCTCTAATAATGATGATCATCACACTTTTTTAACTTATAACTCAAAAAATTACAACTCAAGGTGAAAACTCATAATGACGGAACCTTAACATAAGTATTCTTACTATTCCACAATTTACTACTAGCATGACACTAATATTACCATCGTCATATCCCAAAACAATTGCAAGGAATCAAACTTCTCATATATTCAATCCTCTTTATGAAAGTTTTTATTATACCCCCCTTGGATGCCCATCATATTAGGACTAAATTCCTAACCTAAGAAAATTACCATGTTGTTATTAGACTCTCAAAATAATATAAGTGAAGCATGAGAGTTCATCAATTTCTACAAAATAACATCACCGCCTTGCTCAAAAAGATATAAGTGAAGCACTAGAGCAACTGCCTAGCTCAAAAGATACAAGTGAAGCACATAGAGTATTCTAAAAAATTCACGATTAATGTGTGTCCCTCTCAAAAGGTGTGTACAACAAGAATGATTGTGGCAAATTAAAAAGCAAAGACTATTATCATACAAGACGCTCCAAGCAAAACACATATCATGTGGTGAATAAAAATATAGCCTCAAGTAAATTTACCGATGAATTGAAGACAAAAGAGGGGATGCCCCAGACGGCATCCCCAAGCTTAGATGCTTAGTTGTCCTTGAATGTTACCTTGGGGTGCCTTGGGCATCTCCAAGCTTAGGCTCTTGTCACTCCTTATTCTGTAGTCCATCAAATCTTTACCCCTAAACTTGAGAACTTCATGATACGTCTCCAACGTATCTATAATTTTTGATTGTTCTAAGCTATTATATTATATGTTTTGGATGTTTAATGGGCTTTATTATACACTTTTATATTATTTTTGAGACTAACCTACTAACCCAAGGCCCAGTGCAAATTGTTGTTTTTTTGCCTATTTCAGTGTTTCACATAAAAGGAATATCAAACGGAGTCCAAACGGAATGAAACCTTCGGGAGAGTCATTTTTGGAACAATTGCAACACAGAAGACTTGGAGTACACGCCAGGAAGCGAACAAGGCGGCCATGAGGGCAGGGGCGCGCCCAGGGGGGGTAGGCGCGCCCCCACCCTCGTGGGCCCCTCATGGCTCCCCTAACGTGCCTCTTCCTCCTATATATACCTACGTACCCTGAAAACATCCAGGAGCACCACGAAACCTTAATTCCACCGCCGTGACCTTCTGTACCCGTGAGATCTCATCTCGGGGCATGTTTCGGAGCTCCACCAGAGGGGGAATCGATCACAGAGGGCTTCTACATCAACACCATAGCCTCTCCGATGAGTTCTGAGTAGTTTACCACAGACCTTCGGGTCCATAGTTATTAGCTAGATGGCTTCTTCTCTCTCTTTGGATCTCAATACAAAGTTCTCCTCGATCTTCTTGGAGATCTATTCGATGTAATTCTTTTTGCGGTGTGTTTGTCGAGATCCGATGAATTGTGGGTTTATGATCAAGATTATCTATGAACAATATTTGATTCTTCTTTGAAATCTTTTATGCATGATTTAAATATCTTTGCAAGTCTCTTGGAATTATCAGTTTGGTTTGGCCTACTAGATTGGTAGTTCTTGCAATGGGAGAAGTGCTTGGCTTTGGGTTCAATCTTGCAGTGTCCTTTCCCAGTGACAGCAGGGGTAGCAAGGCACATATTGTATTGTTGCCATCGAGGATAAAAATATGGGGTTTATATCATATTGCTTGAGTTTATCCCTCTACATCATGTCATCTTGCTTAAGGTGTTACTATGTTCTTATGAACTTAATACTCTAGATGCATGCTGGATAGCGGTCGATGTGTGGAGTAACAATAGTAGATGCAGAATCATTTCGTTCTACTTGTCACGGACGTGATGCCTATATACAATGATCATGCCTAGATATTTTCATAACTATGCGCTCTTCTATCAATTGCTCGACAGTAATTTGTTCACCCATCGTAGAAATCTGCTATCTTGAGAGAAGGCACTAGTGAAAACTATGGCCCCCGGGTCTATCTTCATCATATTAATCTTCCATCAACTATCTATCTTTACTTTACTTTTGTTTCGCAATCTTTACTTTCAATCTACATATCAAAAATACCAAAAATATTATCTTATCATCTCTATCAGATCTCACTTTTTCAAGTGGCCGAGAAGGGATTGACAACCCCTTTATCGCGTTTGTTGCAAGGTTCTTATTTGTTTGTGTAGGTACGAGGGACTCGCGCGTGGTCTCCTACTGGATTGATACCTTGGTTCTCAAAAGCTGAGGGAAATACTTACGCTACTGCGCCCCATCACACTTTCCTCTTCGAGGGAAAACAATGCAAGCTAAAGAAGTAGCACTTCACAACACAAAACTCAATAGAAAACTCGTGAGATCCGTTAGTATAATAAAGTAAATAACCAGTTTAGTTCTATTATGAACTCATTCTAATTTTACATTGGTGTTATATCTACTGTATTCCAACTTCTACATGGTTCTTACCCCCCGATACTACTATAGATTCATCAAAATAAGCAAACAACACGACGAAAATAGAATCTATCGAAAACAGAACAATCTGTAGCAATCTAGAAATTCGTATACTTATGCAATTCTAAAAATTCTGAGAAAAATAGGAAATTTTTATATCAATTTTTTTTAGAAAATTAGCACGCTCCAGTGAATTTTAGAATTTTCTGTACTGGGCGCAAAAGTTTCTGTTTTCTCACATAATCAAATCTACTATGTTCCCAATCATCCCAAAGGTCTTACTTGGCACAAACACTAACTAAAAACATAAAATGTAATTTGTAATTACCAAACATTCGGACTTTGTTTTCAGATCCGAACGGTGTGGCCGCCAGCATATCCAATGTTAACACCTGCTTGGAGCGGGAGTGAGAAAAAGAAAGCGGCATTGAAGGGAATCGAACCCCGACCTCCTTCACATGCAGCACCTCACTAACCACCCCACCTAGGCCTCGTCGTTGTAAAGATAAGGCCGGGCTCTGTATTTAATGCTTAGTTGCTCTTTGTTTAAGACTAAAAATCTGATCGAGTTGGACTTGATGGCGCATTTAGTGAAAAGATTTCCATAGACATTGGTGTTGACCGCCACAATTTTTCTCTAGACTGGATCCATCATGATTTTTTCTATGCGCTAGATCTATTGGTAGGCCCTTTTTATACCAATTTTTGTCAAAAATTTGGTGCCGACTCTAGGGGTTATGGTGAACTTTTTGACCCGAAGAAAAAGTTATTGAAAACATCCCTGATAATTTTTATGTAAATAACATTGGTAATTTATGCATAAAAGAGGTGATAGCTATTTGTACAAACACCGCGGTAACTTTTGATTTAGAGGGAAAAAATTGGTGAAAACATCTTTCGGTAATTTTTGTCTAATAGCATGGTAATACACACATTAGACCTGATAACTTACGTACAAACACCGTGGTAACGTTGAACCCCCGAAGAGAGTAGTTGAAAATATACCCCGGTAACTTTCGTGCAATAGCATGGTAATATACGCACACCAAATCTGATAACTCATGCACAAACACCGTGATAACATTTTGACATGGGAAGAAAGTTGTTAATAAACATACCCTCGGTCTCTTCTATGCGAATAGTATGGTAGTATTCGTACCGTGTACATGATAACTTATGTACAAACATCCCGAATAACTTCTTGTGTAAATAGCATGATAATTTGCACACCACAAAGCTGATAACTCATGTACAAACACCATGGTAACTTTTTCACCTTGGGAAAAAGTTGTCGAAAAACGTACATCCGATAACTTCTTTGTAATTGCCATGGTAATATACACACGGCAGATCTGATAACTCGTGTACAAACACCACGGTAACTTTTTCACCCGAGATTTTTTTTGTTGAAAAACATATCCCAATAATTTATCTGTAAATTGTATGGTAATATAAGCAACAGAGCTGATAGCTCACGTACCAACACAATGATAATCTTTTAGCTGGGAAAAATGTGCCCCCGATAACTCATATATAAATAGCATTGGTAATATACGCCACTGTTCAAGAAATCTTCCGATTCAGCGATTTATCATCCGATTTATCGCTACTCTTGGGGCGACCGATAAGATTATGCCTTATCTTCACCATTTATCGTTTGGGCTGATTTATCGCTATGATGGGTGATTTATCGGGAATCTACCGATAAATCGGGCTTATTCATAGCACTATGTTTGCAAAAACTAAGTTTATTTGCGTTTTGCGGACCTTGTTACGCAATGTGTATTGTTTTCCTATTTTGCTTGTCATTAACCAGGATTCAAAGGCTAGGAATCAAGGTAACACTTCTGTCCAATAGTGTTTTGATGTTGAATATAGCATATTTTAGTGTTGGGAACCCGGGATTCGAAAAAAATGGCCGATTAATAGTCGACCGATAAAATCGATTAATCAGCCGATTTTCGATTAATCTCTAATCTCCAGCTGACCAGGATGATAACAATAAGCGATATCCTCAACACTGATATACGCACAACAGAGCTGATAACTTGTTTAGCCTAGACGTGATAACTTTGGACCCGATAAAGAATAGCTAAAATATACCAACATATGATCTGGTTTTGAAGGCCTCGCCGCGATGAATTTTGTATGTGAAAATCATTTTCCAATCAGATAGACGGTTTGAGCTACACAATATTTTTGAAGTTTCAAATAGGAGAAATCTAGGATTACATCAGTTTTTATCCTCCAGTGCATTTGCATGTGGGGAGATGGTTAAAGGGGCCACTTTTAAGCTCTAGTAATTTCTGTGTAAATGGGATGGTAATTTATGTACCAGCGGGTGATAACTTACTTAGCCTAGGCCTGGTAACTTTTGGCCCAAAAAAATCATCGAAACATATCAATATGGGATCTAGTTTTGAAGGTCTTGTCACAGTGAATTTTTAATGTGAAAACGGTTTTTCAATCGGATCAACGGTTTGAGCTACAAAACATTATGAAGTTTGAAAAAAGGAGGAATCTAGGATGACGTCATTTTTCGTCCTTTAGTTCATATATGCATGTAATTAGAGGGAGGAGTAAACGTGAAAGGAAAATTAGTCATTCTAATGCATGCGTGTATATAATTAGAGTGAAGTAAGGATCGTTCTTACCTATTGCTAAAATCCAAACGTTTGGTAGTTATAAAAGTCCAACATAAAAACATATCAAACCAGAGGATAGAAGATATATTTTATTGTAGAATAGAAGCAAAAAGGTAAAAACAAAAACAAAATTGGTTTGCCTCCCAACAAGCGCTATTGTTTAACGCCTCTAGCTAGGCATAATGCATGATCTAGGTATTGTCATCTTTAGTATTAAATTCATAAGTGGCCCTCATAATAGATTCATGTGGTAACTTAATTTTCTTTCTTGGAAAGTGTCCCATGCCCTTCCTTAATGGAAACTTAAATCTAATGTTTCGTTCTTTCATATCAATAATTGTACCAATCATTTTAAGGAAAGGTCTACCAAGAATAATAGGGCATGTTGGATTGCAATCTATATCAAGCACAATAAAATCTACGGGCACATAATTTCTATTTGCAATAATAATAACGTCATTAATCCTTCCCATAGGTTTTTTAATAGTGGAATCCACTAGATGTAAATTTAAAGAACAATCATCAAGTTTATGGAAACCTAGCACATCACATAGAGTTTTTGGAATTGTTGAAATGCTAGCACCCAAATAACACAAAGCATTGCACTAATAATCCTTAATTTTAAGTTTAATGTTAGGTTCCCATTCATCATAAAGCTTTCTAGGGATTGAAACTTCCAACTCAAGTTTCTCTTCAAAAGATTGCATCATAACATCAACAATATGTTTAGTAAAAGTCTTATTTTGACTATAAGCATGAGGTCAATTAATCATGGATTGCAACAAGGAAATACAATCTATCAAAGAACAATTATCATAATAAAAATCCTTGAAATCCAAAAGAGTGGGTTCATCATTAGTTGAAGTTTTGACCTCTCTAATCCCACTTTTATCAATTTTCTCATTAAGATCTTCACCCTCCAGATTATTGGGACACCCTCTAGCTAAAGTTGACTCATCTCCAGTCCCTTATATACCAAGTTTTATATTAGCAAACAAAGATTCAGTAGGAGTAAAGCCAATCACTTTAAGATCTTCATCATTATTATCGCATAAACTAGAAGAACACACCTTTTCTAGCCATTCTCTTTTAGCACGCATCCTAGCGGTTCTCTCTTTACTCTCAGTAATAGAAATTTGAATAGGTTTTAGAGACTCATTAATATCAAGCTTTGGTGGAATAGAACTAATCTTAAAAGAATCAATCTCATTAGAAATTCTATCAACGTTCCTAGCCAAATCATCAATCTTAAGACATTTTTCTTCTACCATAGCATTAGAAATATTTTGGGAATTTATAAAATCTTTAATATTGTTCACAAGATCAGAAGGTATCTTATTACAATTTCCATTAGAATTGTTGTAGGAATTACCATAATTATTAGAGGAATTACTAGGAAACGTCCTAGGGTTGAAATTACCTCTATACGCGTTATTACCAAAATTGTTCGTACCAACAAAATTTACATCCATAGATTCATTATTATTTTTAATCAAACTAGACAAAGGCATATCATTAGGATCAATAGGATCACTCTTGCTAGCAATAAATTTCATAAGTTCATCCATCTTTCCACTCAAATTATTAATTTCTTCAATCGCATGCACTTTTTTACCAGTAGACGATCTTTTAGTGTGCCATTGAGAGTAATTTGCCATAATATTATCTAGGAGTTTAGTAGCTTCTCCTAATGTAATTTTCATAATAGTGCCTCCCACGATGGAATCTAAAATATTTCTAGATGCAAAATTCAATCTGGCATAAAAAATTCTACGATCATCCATAAACTTAAACCATGAGAAGGGCAATTTCTTATCATCAATTTCATCCTTTCCAAGATTGGGAAAAATGTTCATGATCTAGTTGCTTAAAATTCATTATAGTTCATAAGGCAGATGATCTTAGCAGGTGGAAAATACTTGGAAATAAAAGCATCCTTACACGTATTCCATGAATCAATACTATTTTTAGGTAAGGAAGAAAACCAAGTTTAGAACGATCTCGAAGTGAGAATCGAAATAGCTTCAATTTAATAATATCACCATCCACATCTTTTTTCTTTTGCATATCACACAATTCAACGAAGGTATTTAGATGGGATGTAGTATCTTCATTAGGACTACCAGAAAATTGTTCTTTCATAACAAGATTCAACAAAGCGGCACTAGTTTCATAAGATTTCACACTAGTGATGGGAGCAATTGAAGTACTAATAAAATCATTATTATTATTGTTGGAAAAGTCACACAACTCAGTATTCTCTTGAGTCATTGTGATAAAGCAAGCGATCTAGCACACAAACAAGCAAACAAATGACGAGCTGAAAGAAGGCGAATAAAAAGGCAAATATTTTTGTGTTTTCTGAAAATGTTTTAGAAGTGGGGAGATGAAAACGAGAGGAAAATGGAAAATAATGTGCAAGAGATGAGAGTTTGTGATAGGTACTTGGTAGGCTTGATGTAGAACCTCCCCGACAACGGCGCTAGAAATTCTTCCTGCTACTTCTTGAGCTTGCGTTGATTTTTCCCTTGAAGAGGAAAGGGTGATACATCAAAGTAGAGATAAGTATTTCCCTCATTTAAGAACCAAGGTATCAATCCAGTAGGAGGCACAAGCAAGTCCTCAATATATGAACCTGCACAAACCAACAAACACTTGCACATAACGAGAAAAAGGGGTTGTCAATCCCTTCATAGTCACTAGCAAGAGTGAGATCTGATAGAGATAGATTTAAAATATAAATAAAAGGAAAAATAAAGTAAACACAAATAAATTGCAGCAAGGTATTTTTGGGTTTTTGGTTTTATAGATCTGAAAATATATGATGGAAAATAGACCCTCGGGGCCATAGGTTTCACTAGAGGCTTCTCTCTCTAAGAAAGCATACGGTGGGTGAACAAATTACTATTGAGCAATTGATGGAAAAGCGCAAAGTTATGACGACATATAAGGCAATGATTATAAAAATAGGCATCACGTCTGTGATAAGTAAACCAAGATGATTCTGCATCTACTACTATTATTCAACACATCGACTGACTCCTGCCTGCATCTAGTGTATTAAGTTCATAAGAACAGAGCAACACTTTAAGCAAGATGACATGATGTAGAGGGATAAACTCAAGCAATATGACATAAACCCCATCTTGTTATCCTTAATGGCAACAATACAATACGTGCCTCGCTACCCCTTCTGTCACTAGGTGAGGACACCGCAAGATTGAACACATCACAAAGCACCTCTCCCATTGCAAGAAAAACCAATCTAGTTGTCCAAACCAAATCGATAGGCCGGAGAGAAATACAAAGCTATCTTAATCATGCATAAAAGAGTCCAGAGAAGACTCAAATAACATTCATAGATAATCTGATCATAAATCCACAATTCATCGGATCTCAACAAACACACCGCAAAAGAAGATTATAATGAATAGATCTCTAAGAACATCGGGAGAACATCGCATTGAAGATCAAAGAGAGAGAAGAAGCCATCTAGCTACTAGCTAGGGACCCGTAGGTCTGTGGTAAACTACTCACACATCATCGGAAGGGTGGCAAGGTTGATGTAGAATCCCTCCGTGATCGAATCTCCCTCTGGCAGAGTACCGGAAAAGGTCCCAAGATGGGATCTCACGAGATCAGAAGCTTGCGGCGGCGGAAAAGTATTTTTGGCGACCCCTCTTGTGTAGGGGGGATATTTAGGTGTTTATGGAGCTGGAATTAGGGTTAGGAGTGTTGGAAATATGCCCTAGAGGCAATAATAAAATAGTTATTATTATATTTCCTTGTTCATGATAATTGTCTAGTGTTCATTGTATTATCCGGAAATCGTGATGCATGTGTGAATACATAGACCACAACATGTCCCTAGTGAGCCTCTAGTTGAATAGCTCGTTGATCAATAGATGGTTATGGTTTCCTGACCATGGACATTGGATGTCATTGATAGCGGGATCACATCATTAGGAGAATGATGTGATGGATAAGACCCAATCCTAAGCCTAGCACAAGATCGTGTAGTTCGTATGCTAAAGCTTTTCCAATGTCAAGTATCCTTTCCTTAGACCATGAGATTGTGAAACTCCCGGATGTCGTAGGAGTACTTTGGGTGTGCCAAACGTCACAATGTAACTAGGTGACTGTAAAGGTACACTATGGGTATCCCCGAAAGTATCTGTTGGGTTGGCACGCATCGAGACTGCGATTTGTCACTCCGTATGATGGAGAGGTATCTCTGGGCCCACTCGGTAAGACATCATCGTAATGAGCTCAATGTGACTAAGGAGTTGGTCACGGGATGATGTGTTACGGAATGAGTAAAGAGACTTGCTGTAACGAGATTGAACAAGGTATCAGTATACCGACGATCGAATCTCGGGCAAGTACTATACCGGTAGACAAAGGGAATCGTACATGGGATTGATTGAATCCTTGACATCGTGGTTCATCCTTTGAGATCATCGTGGAACATGTGGGAGACAACATGGGTATCCAGATCCCGCTGTTGGTTATTGGCCGGAGATATGTCTCGATCATGTCTGCATGATTCCCGAACCCGTAGGGTCTACACACTTATGGTTTGATGACGCTAGGGTTATAGGGAATGTATGTACGTGGTTACCAAATGTTGTTCGAAGTCCCGGATGAGATCTCGGACGTCACGAGGAGTTCTGGAATGGTCCGGAGGCAAAGATTTATATATGGGAGTCACTATACGGTCATCGAAAAAGTTCGGGGGGGGGGGTGCGTGTATTGTACCGGGACCACCGAAGGGCTTCCGGGGGTCCACCTGCCCCGGAGGGCCCTATGGGTTGCATATGGAGAGGGACCAGCCCCTTAGTGGGCTGGGCGCCTTCCCCCCTAGGGCCCATGCGCCTAGGGTTGGGGGAAACCCTAAGGGAGGGCACCCCCCTCGCTTCGGGGGCAAGCCACCTCCCCTGGCCGCCGCCCCCCCTCTGATTGGATCTGAGGGGGGCGGGCCCCCTCTCCCTTGCCCCTATATAAAGAGAGGGGCTGGGAGGGGAGCCGTGATGTCTACTACACAACCTTCTTGTTGTAGACGTTGTTGGGCCTCCAAGTGCAGAGGTTTGTAGGACAGTAGCAAATTTCCCTCAAGTGGATGACCTAAGGTTTATCAATCCGTGGGAGGCATAGGATGAAGATGGTCTCTCTTAAACAACCCTGCAACCAAATAACAAAGAGTCTCTTGTGTCCCCAACACACCCAATACAATAATAAATTGTATAGGTGCACTAGTTCGGCGAAGAGATGGTGATACAAGTGCAATATGAATGGTAGATATAGGTTTTTGTAATAAGAAAATATAAAAACAGCAAGGTAGCAACTGGTAAAAGTGAGCATAAACGGTGCTGCAATGATAGGAAACAAGGCCTAGGGTTCATACTTTCACTAGTGCAAGTTCTCTCAACAAGGATAACATAATTGGATCATATTACTAGCCCTCAACATGCAACAAATAGTCACTCCAAAGTCACTAATAGCGGAGAACAAACAAAGATATTATTTTAGGGTACGAAACCACCTCAAAGTTATTCTTTCTGTACAAAGCTATTATTTCCGTTCGATCTATCATAGAGTTCGTACTAGAGTAATACCTTAAGATACAAATCAACCAAAACCGTAATGTCACCTAGATACTCCATTGTCACCTCAAGTATCCGTGGGCATGATTATACGATATGCATCACACAATCTTAGATTCATCTATTCAACCAACACAAAGAACTTCAAAGAGTGCCTCGAAGTTCCTACCAGAGAGTCAAGACGAAAACGTGTGCCAACCCCTATGCATAGATTCCCAAGGTCACGGAACCCACAAGTTGATCACCAAAACATAAATCAAGTGAATCAATAGAATACCCCATTTTCACCACAGGTATCCCATGCCAGACATACATCAAGTGTTCTCAAATCCTTAAAGACTCAATCTGATAAGATAGCTTCAAAGTGAAAACTCAGTCCATTACAAGAGAGTAGAGGGGGAGAAACATCATAAGATCCAACTATAATAGCAAAGCTCGCGATGCATCAAGATCGTGCCATCTCAAGAACACGAGAGAGAGAGAGAGAGAGAGAGAGAGAGAGAGAGAGAGATCAAACACATAGCTACTGGTACATACCCTCAGCCCCGAGGGTCAACTACTCCCTCCTCGTCATGGAGAGCGCCGGGATGATGAAGATGGCCACCGGAGAGGGATTCCCCCTTCGACGGGGTGCTGGAACAGGGTCTAGATTGGTTTTTGGTGGCAACAGAGGCTTTCGGCGGCGAAACTCCCGATCTAGGTTATTTTCCGGAGGTTTCAGTATTTATAGAAATTTTTGGCATAGGTCTCACGTCCGGGCTGTCCACGAGATAGGGGGCGCCACCACTTGGGGTGGGCGCGCCCCCACCCTCGTGGGCAGGCCGTGGCTCTCCTGGCCCAACTCTTTTACTTTGGGGGCTTCTTTTGGTCCAGAAAAAATCATCAAAAATTGGCACGTCAATTGGACTCCGTTTGATATTCCTTTTTTGTAAAAATCAAAAACAAGGAAAAAACAGAAACTGGCACTTGGCTCTGGGTTAGTAGGTTAGTCCCAAAAATCATATAAAAGTGTATAATAAAGCCCATAAAACATCCTAGAAGGATAATATAATAGCATGGAACAATAAAAAAATATAGATACGTTGGAGACGTATCAAGCATCCCCAAGCTTAATTCCTGCTCGTCCTCGAGTGGGTAAATGGTAAAAACAGAATTTTTGATGTGGAATGTAAACTAACATAATTCTCAATGTAATTCTCTTTATTGTGGCATGAATGTTCAGATCCGAAAGATTCAAGACAAAAGTCTATATGACATAAGAATAATAATACTTCAAGCATACTAACAAAGCAATCATGTCTTCTGAAAATAACATGGCCAAAGAAAGTTATCCCTACAATATCATATAGTCTGGCTATGCTCCCTCTTCATCACACAAAATATTCATATCATGCACAACCCCGGCTTCAGCCAGGCAATTGTTTCACACTTTAATTTTTTCAAACATTTCAACTTTCACGCAATACATGAGCGTGAGCCATGGATATAACACTATAGGTGGAATAGAGTGGTGGTTGTGGAGAAGACAAAAAGGAGGAAGATAGTCTCACCTCGACTAGGCGTATCAATGGGCTATGGAGATGCCCATCAATAGATATCAATGTGAGTGAGTAGGGATTGCCATGCAATGGATGCACTAGAGCTATAAGTGTATGAAAGCTCAACAAAAAGAAACTAAGTGGGTGTGCATCCAACTTGCTTGCTCATGAAGACCTAGGGCATTTTGAGGAAGCCCATCGTTGGAATATACAAGCCAAGTTCTATAATGAAAATTCCCACCAGTATATGAAAGTGACTAAACAAGAGACTCTCTATCATGAAGATCATGGTGCTACTTTAAAGCACAAGTGTGGAAAAAGGTAGTAGCATTGTCCCTTTTCTTTTCTTTTTCTTTTTTTCTTTTTTTATTTTCTTTTTTGTTCATTTCTTTTTTTGGGCCTTTCTATTTTTTTTCTTTGGCCTTTCCTTCTTTTTTTCTTTTTTTTTTCAATTTTTTCATTTTTTTCTTTGGACAATGCTCTAATAATGATGATCATCACACTTCTATTGATTTACAACTCGATATTACAACTCGATACTAGAACAAAGTATGACTCTATATCCGGCGGTGTACCGGGATGTGCAATGAATCAAGAGTGACATGTATGAAAAATTATGCATGGTGGCCTAGCCACAAATACGATGTCAACTACATGATCATGCATGGCAATATGACAATGATGAAGCATGTCATAATAAACGGAACGGTGGAAAGTTGCATGAAAATATATCTCAGAATGGCTATGGAAATGCCATGATAGGTAGGTATGGTGGCTGTTTTGAGGAAGGTATATGGTGGATGTATGGTACCAGCGAAAGTTGCGCGGTACAAGAGAGGCTAGCAATGGTGGAAGGGTGAGAGTGCGTATAATCCATGGACTCAACATTAGTCATAAAGAACTCATATACTTATTGCAAAAATTTACGAGTCATCAAAACAAAGTAATCAACACATGCTCCTAGGGGGGAGGTTGGTAGGAGTTAACCATCGCGCGCCCCCGACCTCCACACAAAGGATGACACTTAATAAATACCTCATGCTCTAACTTCGTCACATAGCGGTTCACCATACGTGCATGCTACGGGAATCACAAACTTTAACGCAAGTATTTCTCAAATTTATAATTACTCCGCTAGCATGACTCTAATATCACCATCCTCATATCTCAAAACAATCATCAAGTATCAAACTTCTCATCATATTCAATGCACTTTGTATGAAAGTTTTTACTATTACCAACTTGGATGCCTATCATATTAGGACTAGTTTTATAACCAAAGCCAATTACCATGCTGTTCAAAAAGACTCTCAAAATAATATAAGTGAGTTTCTCAAAAATATATTAAAAATATATATATATAAGTGAAGCATGAGAGTTCATCTATTTCTTCAAAATAAAACCACCGCCGTGCTCTAAAAGATATAAGTGAAGCACTAGAGCAAACAACAAACTACTCCAAAAGATATAAGTGAAGATCAATGAGTAGTTGAATAATTATGTAACTATGTGAAGACTCTCTAACATTTAATAATTTCAGATCTTGGGATATCATTCAAACAGCAAGCAAAACAAAATAAACTAAATTGACGCTCCAAGCAAAACACATATCATGTGGTGAATAAAAATATAGCCTCAAGTAAAGTTACCGATAGACGAAGACGAAAGAGGGGATGCCTTCCCGGGGCATCCCCAAGCTTAGGCTTTTGGTTGTCCTTGAATTTTACCTTGGGGTGCCTTGGGCATCCCCAAGCTTAGGCTCTTGCCACTCCTTATTCCATAGTCCATCGAATCTTTACCCAAAACTTGAAAACTTCACAACACAAAACTTAACAGAAAACTCGTAAGCTCCGTTAGTATAAGAAAATAAAACCACCACTTAGGTACTGTTGTGAACTCATTCTAAATTCATATTGGTGTAATATCTACCGTATTCCAACTTCTCTATGGTTCATACCCTACGATACTACTCATAGATTCATCAAAATAAGCAAACAACACATAGAAAACAGAATCTGTCAAAAACAGAACAGTCTGTAGCAATCTGTAACTCAAAAAATTCTGAAATAAATTGGTGGACGTGAGGAATTTGTCTATTAATCATCTAAAAAAAAGAATCAACTAAAAAGCACTCTCCAGTAAAAAATGGTAGCTAATCTCGTGAGTGCTGAAGTTTCTATTTTTTATAACATGATCGCATAAACTTCACACGAGTCTTCCCAAAGGTTCTACTTGGCGCAAACACTAATTAAAACACAAAACCACATCTAAACAGAAGCTAGATGCAATATTTATTACTAAAAAGAAGCAAAAGCAAAGAAAAAAAAATTGTGTTGCCTCCCAACAAGCGCTATCGTTTAACGCCACTAGCTAGGCATAATGATTTCAATGATGCTCGCATAAAAGATAAGAATTGAAACATAAAGGGAGCATCATGAAGAATATGACTAGCACATTTAAGACTTACCCACTTCTTATGCATAGGGATTTTGTGAGCAAACAACTTATGAGAACAATAATCAACTAGCATAGGAAGGGAAAACGAGCATAACTTGAAGATTTTAAGCACATAGAGAGGAAACTTGATATTATTGCAATATGTAGAAGCATATGTTCCCCCCTCATAATAATTTTCAGTAGCATCCTGAATGAATTCAACAATATAACCAGCACATAAAGCATTCTTTTCATGATCTACTTTGTAACATCCCAAATTTTCAAATTGGAATGTTATACATAGATCATATTGCATTGCATATTTTATTGCATTTGTGCGTGGCGATCCTCGAAGATTCTAAGCGACTCAAGGACCTACGGAGAGAGTTGGGAATTCTACTGTTTTCGTATTTCTCAAATACCGGTGCAGGGATCACTTTGGTTTTAATAGTTTTTCTCTCCTAAAAATATTTCTTAATAAAATATACGAGCGGAGATAATATGACTTCTCCAAAATATAAGAAATATTGGAGGAAAAATATTAAAATCACTTTTGGTATTTTATTCGGATTTATTCGCGATTTTATTTGCATAGGAAAAATGCGCGTTTTTCAAAATTTCTTTTAGGTCCGGAAAAAATGTTCACTTTGTCCTATATTTTATTAGAGGACGGTGAAAATTTGTTTCGGGTTTTTTCGTCCCCATTTAGTATTTTTTTTGAGTTTTTCTGCATCATGAGTTTTTTAAAGGGTGAGTCGGACCGACCGCACCGAAGCCCAACCGGCCTAGCGCCGCGCCTCGCCTCCGACTCCGACCGGAGTCCCGGCCACGCCCGCCTCCCGTCGTGGCCGAGTCGGCCACCTCCGCCGCCCCCTTCCCCAAGCAAGACCCCCTGGCCTTTATAAGCCACCCCCCGTTTCGCCGCCTCACACCGCCGCGTGCGCCGCGCCACCCTGCCGCCGCAGCCGAGCCGCCGCCCCCCGCCTACACCGCGCCGCCGCTGCAGCTGCCCGCCGACGTCGTAGCCAGCCGCCGCTGTCGACGCCCCGTCGACCGCAACCCGCAACCCGCCGCCCGACCCATTTAGGTAACGGCCGTTTTTTTAGACCGTTTGTTTTTTTTAGAAAAACCCTAGATCTCTTTTTTAGAATAGATCAGTTCGGTTTTTTTCGGTTTAGTTAAACAGCGGACGTTTGTCCGTACGTTCTTTTTAACGAACGCGGTTCGCCCATTAGTCACAGACAACGAACGTTCGTTCGTTAGCCTGTTCGTCATTTTTCTTTTTCGGGGCTTTATCCGCGATTATTTTCGATCGCGATTTTTGCCCTGATCTTGTTTTTAGTTTTTCTTTTCGCTCGAGAGTCGGAATCAGGCGATTCAAAAGCCCAGATCTTCGTCTCGAAGCCCTCTTTCCGTTTAACCAACTTGAACAAGGTTTTGCTACTGTAAAATTTGATCTTAGACCAATCTAGTAAATAGATCTTGTTTCTTTCGCAGTTTGAGTTTTGTTGCTCCGTTTGTTTTGATTCTTTTTGCAAACCGGAGTTCTTAAGTTGAACTTTTTGGTTAGATCTTCTTTTGGAGTTCTGTTTGTGCATCTTTGCTTGATTGCTTATGTATGCTACTGTGTGTTTGTGATAGAATTCCCGGAGTGCGAAGCGTCCTACTACGAGTCTCTAGGTTTTGCGAATCATCAGCAAGGCAAGTAACACTTTGATCATACCCTTTTTTTACCCAGTTTTTATGCATTAGATCAAACCCTAACACATTGCATGAGTACGATCTCTTAACTTGTGGGTCTGGGAAGTAGAATTGAGGTAGAACCTATTACCTGCATTATTTTCAAACCCTTGGGAGTTACTTCTACGTTATGCTTAGGTTGCTATGCTATGCTCGTAGACGTGGTTTGGGTTTGAGAGAAATCCATGGCAGATGTGAGTTGTTAATTAATGGTTCAACTTAAGGTGGCTACTTGAATACACATCTGGGTGGATTGGTTGCAGGGCACCTGGGGTTACCAGTGTTGTCCTAGGATATCCCGGGGTTACCGTGTGATTTTCCTATGGAATGCCACCCAGACTCAAAGGGATCATAAAACTATTCATGCTAAAAACTTTTGTGTGCAGCCACAATGCCATTATGGGCTCTGGCATAGTTTGAGTAAGTTGTGTGGGCTCTTTCATGGTGGACTAGCAGATGTAGGGGAAAGTAGGTGTACCGGTCCACCTGGGGTAAAGAGTAAATACTTCTGAAAGACTCTGTCTCGGTCATCCGTTTCTCAAACACCATGCAGTGCGAGAAATCCAACCGAGGAGATCAAGTCTTGTGGGGAAAAGTGCGCAAACCTCTACAGAGTGTACACACTAATCATGATTAGCCGTGTCCCTGGTTATGGACAATCTTGAGTATCTGGTACTTGATTTATTGGTTGATCACATCACTCTAAAGTTAATTTGTTGGGTTAATGATGACTAGTTTAATTGGGATTGAGTTGGAGGTACCTTCTCAATGATGTTTCAACTAGCATGATAGTTAAAATAAAATTTATTCCTTTATTGTAGGAAAAAATTAGCTTTTCGCAAAAACTTTAACCTTAGAGCCTCCACCAGCCAAATATGCATATAGTGTTAGCCTTTATTTCTTTTACTTGCTCTACTGTGTTATCTTGCCAGCATATTCCATGTGCTGACCCGTTTTCGGGCTGCAACATGTTACGTTGCAGGCTTTTCAGACGAGGAGTAAGACGTGCTAGGTCGTTTGTCATGCACTTAGCTATGCCGTTGGAGTTGATGGACTCACTTATCTTCCAAGCCTTCCGTTGTTATTTTGTTAGATGGCCTTATGCCATAGACTTTTGTAATAAGTTCTCTTTTGAGACATTCGATGTAATAAGTGTGTGATTACCACTCTGTTATAAATCCTTCAAGTACTATGTGTGTCAGCATTACCGATCCAGGGATGACACGGAACACAGAGGCTTTGGTCCATTCGGATCGTGGTCGCTACAAGATGGTATCAGAGCACACGCTGACTGTAGGACACGATCACTAATATAAACCCTAGGTCACTCTTCTCTAGTCATTTCTGACTCCTCTCCATTTTCTACTCTTTTAGGATGGTGGACCCAAGGAACAAGTTCACTCAACCAGATGAAGACACACCTTTTGGGCGACACTTGAAGGAAGTCACTAGGTACCTGAACATCAGAATACCAAGCTTCACCGGGACCTACACCGCCATTTTACCAGAAGAAAAGCGATGGAGTATTCAAGTTCAAATTCCCGAGAGGACCTTCGCACCATCCACTGAGCCAATAGAGTTTTCTTTTGATGCACCAACCTGGAGCCTAGGCAAGAGTATGGCAGCCCACATTACCATGGACGTATTGGAGAAGTCTACAAGCAGGAACTGAAGGACACCATCTACCAGATATGTGGATGCCGAGATGAGCAATGGGACATGATCAGTACCCGGAAGGATAGGTCCGTTGCAGCGTTCATCCAAGAGTTAAACCAGCACATTCGTCGACAGGAGCACCAGATGTGTGCATGGATGATAGATTTGAAGAAGGCGCTAACCAGGAACTTGGAGCTAGAAGAGGAACTCAAGTCTACATGAGACGGATATGAGGAGGAGATGACAATACTTGTGGAGAAGAATGATGACTTGACAAGGAAGCTAGGAGTATTCATGGGAGATCCAACACCAGGAGGAGAGGAAGAAGAAGAAGAACCCAAGGAGATTCGTTCTGAGGACTACATCATTATCGACGACACGGACTCAGACCCCGATGATAGTGACGAAGACTATGAAGATGAAGCTGGAGCAGATATCATGGAATCTTCCGCCGATCAAAATTTCTAGATGACCACCCTATGACTAGTAGTTTTCCCCCATAAAAGTAGAATTTAGAGCACTTTTGTAATGATAGTTAGAAGCTTTGTAAGCCCTTGCTTGAAATTGATTGGTGTGATATGATTGTGTTTGTCTCATGTGCATATGGGTAGCGAATTTTCCCTTAGACCTCATTTCTATTCTAATCTCTTCCCTCTACACCCTCAGATGCCACTAACCATTGGACGACATGTTTTTCCCTCAGACCTGATAGTTTTCAAGTCACAAGGATTGGATGTGATACTAGGTATGGATTGGCTATCGATGTATGGAGGGAACATCGATTGTGCTAGTAAGTCTATTTTGCTTACCACCCCGGAGGGAAAAAGGATCAAGTATGTATCTAGGCATTCGCCCAGTAGGTAACAAGTATATTCTCCCACGGGAGTTGTTCAGGAGTAAGACATGCTAGGTCGTTTGTCATGCACTCAGCTATGCCGTTGAAGTTGATGGACACTTATCTTCCAAGCCTTCCACTGTTATTTTGTTAGATGGCCTTATGACATAGACTTTTGTAATAAGTTCACTTTTGAGACATTCGATGTAATAAGTGTGTGATTGCCACTCTGTTATAAATCCTTCAAGTATTGTGTGTGTCAGCATTACCGATCTAGGGATGACACAGAACACAAAGGCTTTGGTCCATTCGTATCGTGGTCGCTACATACTTGCATAGAAATTTACTACTCTCCACATAAGCGAATTTCTTCTCATGAATAATAGTGGGAGCAAACTCAACAAAATAATTATCATGTGAGGCATAATCCAATTGAAAACTAAAATCATGATGACAAGTTTCATGGTTATCATTATTCTTAATAGCATACAAGTCATCACAATAATCATCATAGATAGCAACTTTGTTCTCATAATCAATTGGAACCTCTTCCGAAATAGTGGATTCATCACTAAATAAAGTCACGACCTCTCCAAATCCACTTTCATCAATATAATCATCATAAATAGGAGGCATGCTTTCATCATAATAAATTTTCTCATCAAAACTTGGGGGACTAAACATATCATCTTCATCAAACATAGCATCCCCAAGCTTGTGGCTTTGCATATCATTAGCATCATGGGAATTCAAAGAATTCATATTAACAACATTGCAATCATGCTCATCATGCACATATTTTATGCCAAGCATTCTGTGTAACTATTCTTCTAGTACTTCAGCACAATTTTCCTTCCCATCATTTTCACGGAAGATATTAAAAAGATGAAGCATATGAGGTAACCTTAATTCCATCTTTTGTAGTTTTCTTTTATAAAAATAAACTAGTGATAAAACAAGAAACTAAAGGATTCGATTGCAAGATCTAAAGATATACCTTCAAGCAGTAACCTCCCTGGCAACGGCGCCAGGAAAGAGCTTGATGTCTACTACACAACCTTCTTCTTGTAGACGTTGTTGGGACTCCAAGTGCAGAGGTTTGTAGGACAGTAGCAAATTTCCCTCAAGTGGATGACCTAAGGTTTATCAATCCGTGGGAGGCATAGGATGAAGATGGTCTCTCTCAAACAACCCTACAACCAAATAACAAAGAGTCTCTTGTGTCCCCAACGCACCCAATACAATGGTAAATTGTATAGGTGCACTAGTTCGGCGAAGAGATGGTGATACAAGTGCAATATGGATGGTAGATATAGGTTTTTGTAATAAGAAAATATAAAAACAGCAAGGTAGCAACTAGTAAAAGTGAGCATAAACGGTGTTCAAATGATAGGAAACAAGGCCTAGGGTTCATACTTTCAATAGTGCAAGTTCTCTCAACAAGGATAACATAATTGGATCATATTACTAGCCCTCCACATGCAACAAAGAGTCACTCCAAAGTCACTAATAGCGGAGAACAAACAAAGAGATTATTTTAGGGTACGAAACCACCTCAAAGTTATTCTTTCTGATCGATCTATTTAAGAGTCTGTAGTAAAATAACACGAAGCTATTTTTTCTGTTCGATCTATCATAGAGTTCATACTAGAATACCACCTTAAGATACAAATCAACCAAAACCCTAATGTCACCTAGATACTCCATTGTCACCTCAAGTATCCGTGGGCATGATTATATGATATGCATCACACAATCTCAGATTCATCTATTCCACCAACACAAAGAACTTCAAAGAGTGCCTCAAAGTTTCTACCGAAGAGTCAAGACGAAAACGTGTGCCAACCCCTATGCATAGATTACCAAGTTCACGGAACCCGCAAGTTGATTACCAAAACATACATCAAGTGAATCAATAGAATACCCCATTGTCACCACAGGTATCCCACGCAAGACATACATCAAGTGTTCTCAAATCCTTAAAGACTCAATCCGATAAGATAACTTCAAAGAGAAAACTCAATCCATTACAAGAGAGTAGAGGGGGAGAAACATCATAAGATCCAACTATAATAGCAAAGCTCGCGATACATCAAGATCGTGCCATCTCAAGAACACGAGAGAGAGAGAGAGAGAGAGAGAGAGAGAGAGAGAGAGAGAGAGAGAGAGAGAGAGAGAGAGAGAGAGAGAGAGAGAGAAAGAAAGAGAGATCAAACACATAGCTACTGGTACATACCCTCAGCCCCGAGGGTGAACTACTCCCTCCTCGTCATGGAGAGCGTCGGGATGATGAAGATGGCCACCGGAGAGGGATTCCCCCTCCGGCAGGGTGCCGGAACAGGGTCTAGATTGGTTTTAGGTGGCAACAGAGGCTTTCGGCGGCAGAACTGTCGATCTAGGTTATTTTCCGGAGGTTTCAGTATTTATAAGAATTTTTTGGCGTAGGTCTCACATCAGGGGGGTCTCCGGGATGTCCACGAGATAGGGGGGCACCACCACTTGGGGTGGTCGCGCCCCCACCCTCGTGGGCAGCCCGTGGCTCTCCTGGCCCAACTCTTTTACTTCTAGGGCTTCTTTTGGTCCAGAAACAATCATCAAAAATTGGCACGTCAATTGGACTCCGTTTGATAGTCCTTTTCTGTAAAAATCAAAAACAAGGAAAAAACAGAAACTGGCACTTGGCTCTGGGTTAGTAGGTTAGTCCCAGAAATCATAAAAAAGTGTATAATAAAGCCCATAAAACATCCTAGAAGGATAATATAATAGCATGGAACAATAAAAAATTATAGATACGTTGGAGATGTATCAAGCCGCACCTCATCCCTGGCGCATCCCTCCCCCTCTCCCAACTCCTCCTCCTCTCCGGTAAAGCTAGGCGAAGCCCTGCTAGAGTGCCATGCTCCTCCACCACCACCACGCCGTCGTGCTGCTGTTGGACGGAGTCTTCCCTAACCTCTCCCTCTCTCCTTGCTGGATCAAGGCGCGGGAGACCTCACCGGTCTGCACGTGTGTTGAACACGGATGCACCGTTGTTCGGTGCTTAGATCGGATTCGACCGCGATCTGAATTGCTTCGTGTACAACCCCACCGACCGCGTTCTTGCAATGCTTCCGCATCGCGATCTTCAAAGGTATGAAGATGCACTCCCCTCTCGTTGCTAGCAAACTCCATAGATAGATCTTGGTGATGCGTAGAATTTTTTTGAATTTCTGCAATGATCCCCAACAATGGCATCATGAGCTCGGTCTATGCGTAGTTACTATGCATGAGTAGAACACAAGTTGTTGTGGGCATATATTTTGTCAATTTACTTGCTGCTACTAGTCTTATCTTGATTCAGCGCCATCGTGCGATGAAGCCGCCCGGACCGACCTTACACGTATGCTTACGTGAGATAGGTTCCACCGACTGACATGCACTAGTTGCATAAGGTGGCTAGCGGGTGTCTGTCTCTCCCACTTTAGTCAGATTGGATTCGATGAAAAGGGTCCTTATGAAGGGTAAATAGTAATTGGCATATCACGTTGTGGTTTTGGCGTAGGTAAGAAACGTTCTTGCTAGAAACCTATAGCATCCACGTAAAAACTTGCAACAACAATTAGAGGACGTCTAACTTGTTCTTGCAGCATGTGTCATGTGATGTGATATGGCCAAAAAGGATGTGATGAATGATATTGATCACGTTCTTGTAATAGGAATGACGACTTGCATGTCGATGAGTATGACAACCGGCAGGAGCCATAGGAGTTGTCTTATTTTATTGTATGACCTGCGTGTCATTGAAAACACCATGTAATTACTTTACTTTATTGCTAACCGTTAGCCATAGTAGTAGAAGTAACATTTGGCGAGACAACTTCATGAAGACACGATGATGGAGATCATGATGATGGAGATCATGGTGTCATGCCGGTGACGATGATGATCATGGAGCCCCAAAGATGGAGATCGAAAGGAGCAAGGTGATATTGGCCATATCATGTCACTATTTGATTGCATGTGATGTTTATCATGTTTTACATCTTATTTGATTAGAATGACGATAGCATAAATAATATGATCTCTCACTAAAATTTCAAGAATTGTGTTCCCCCTAACTGTGCACCGTTGCTAAGGTTCGTTGTTCCGAAGCACCACGTGATGATCGGGTGTGATAGGTTCTAACGTTCGCATACAACGGGTGTAAGCCAGATTTACACACGCAATACACTTAGGGTTGACTTGACGAGCCTAGCATGTACAGACATGGACTTGGAACACGGAAGACCGAAAGGTTGAACATGAGTCGTATAGAAGATACGATCAACATGAAGATGTTCACCGTTGATGACTAGTCCGTCTCACGTGATGATCAGACACGGCCTAGTCGATTCAGATCATGTATCACTTAGATGACTAGAGAGATGTCTATCTGAGTGGGAGTTCATTAAATTTGTTTAGATGAACTTAATTATCATGAACATAGTCCAAAATATTTACAATATGTCTTGTAGATCCAATCGCCCACGCTAATGTTGCCCTCAACTTCAACGCGTTCCTAGAGAAAACCAAGCTGAAAAATGTAGGTAGCAACTATACGGACTGGGTCCGTAACTTGAGGATCATCCTCATAGCTGCCAAGAAAGCATATGTCCTTGAAGCACCGCTAGGTGATGCACCCGTTTTCCCAGCAACTCAAGACGTTACTGGCAGTCTCATAGTGATGATTACTCCCTGGTTCAGTGCAGCATGCTTTACAGCTTAGAATCGGGCCTCCAAATGCGTTTGAGCAACACAAAGCATATGAGATGTTCCAAGAGTTGAAAATGGTTTTCCAAGCTCATGTCCGAGTCGAGATATATAAAGTCTTCGACAAGTTCTACAGTTGTAAGATGGAGGAGAATAGTTCTGTCAGCGAGCATATACTCAAAATGTCTGGGTTGCACAATCGCTTCTATCAGTTGGGAGTTAATCTCCCAGATGACGCGGTCGTTGACAGAATCCTTCAGTCGCTCCCACCTAGCTACAAGAGCTTTGTGATGAATTTCAATATGCAAGGGATGGAAAAGTCCATTCCTGAGGTATATTCAATGCTGAAATCAGTGGACGTGGAGATCAAAAAGGAACATGCAAGTGTTGATGGTGAATAAAACCACTAAGTTCAAGAAAGACAAGGGTAAGAAGAACTTCAAGAAGGATGGCAAGGGAGTTTCCGCGCCCGGTAAGCCAGTTGCCGGGAAGAAGCCAAAGAATGGACCCAAGCCTGAGACTGAGTGCTTTTATTGCAAGGGAACGGGTCACTGGAAGTGGAATTGCCCCCAAATACTTAGCAGATAAGAAGGCCAGCAACATCAAAGGTATATGTACTGTACATGTTATTGATGTGTACCTTACCATCGCTCGTAGTAGCTCCTGGGTATTTGATACCGGTGCAGTTGCTCACATTTGTAACTCAAAGCAGGAGCTGCGGAATAAGCGGAGACTGGCGAAGGACGAGGTGACGATGCGCGTCGGGAATGGTTCCAAGGTCGATGTGATCGCCGTCGGCACGCTACCTCTACATCTACCTTCGGGATTAGTTTTAAACCTCAATAATTGTTATTTAGTACCAGCTTTGAGCATGAACATTGTATCTGGATCTCGTTTAATGCGAGATGGCTACTCATTTAAATCTGATAATAATGGTTGTTCTATTTATATGAGAGAAATATTTTATGGTCATGCCCCGCTGGTCAATGGTTTATTTTTATTGAATCTCGAACGTGATGTTACACATATTCATAGTGTGAATGCCAAAAGATGTAAGGTTGATAATGATAGTCCCACATACTTGTGGCACTGCCTCCTTGGTCATATTGGTGTCAAACATATGAACAAGCTCCACACAGATGGACTTTTGGAGTCTCTTGATTATGAATCATTTGACACGTGCGAACCATGCCTTTTGGGCAAGAAGACCAGGACTCCGTTCTCCGGGACAATGGAGCGAGCAACCAACTTGTTGGAAATCATACATACTGATGTGTGCGTTCCAATGAGTGTTGAAGCTTGATACGTCTCCAACGTATCTATAATTTTTGATTGTTCAATGGTATTATTTATAATGTGTTTGATGTTTAATGCGATTTGTTATACACTTTTATATTATTTTTGGGACTAACCTACTAACCCAAAGGCTTAGTCCAGATTGTTGTTTTTTTTGCCTGTTTTAGGGTTTTACAGAAAAGGAATATCAAACGGAGTCCAAACGGAATGAAACCTTCGGGAGAGATATTTTTGGAGCAAAATACGGATGAGAGACTTGAGAACCATGGAGTAGGGCTGACGTGGCGTCCACGAGGGTGGGGGCGCGCCCCCCCTATAGGGCGCGCCCCCGTGCCTCGTGGGCACCCCGTCTGGCCCCCGGTGCCCTCCTTCCTCCTATATATACCTACGTACCCCGAAACTATCAGAACAACAGAGAAAACCCTAGTTCCACCACCGCAACCTTCTGTTCCCATGAGATCCCATCTTGGGGCCTATTCCGGAGCTCCGCCGGAGGGGGGATCTTCCACGGAGTGCTTATACATCATCATCATCGCCTCACCATGAGTTGTGAGTAGTTTACCACAGACCTTCGGGTCCATAGCTAGTATCTAGATGGCTTCTTCTCTCTTTTTGGATCTCAATACCAAGTTCTCCTTTGTCTTCGAGGAGATCTATTCGATGTAATCTCCTTTTGCGGTGTGTTTGTCGAGATCCGATGAATTGTGGGTTTATGATCAAGATTATCTATGAGAAATATTTGGTTCTTCTCTGAACTCTTTATGTATGATTATAATATCCTTGCAAGTCTCTTCGAATTATTGGTTTGGTTTGGCCTACTAGATCTATAGTTCTTGCAATGGAAGAAGTGCTTGGCTTTGGGTTCAATCTTGCGGTGTCCTTTCCCAGTGACGGTAGGGACAGCAAGGCACGTATTGTATTGTTGCCATCGAGGATAAAAAGATGGGGTTTATATCACTATGTTTGAGTTTATCCCTCTACATCATGTCATCTTGCTTAAGGCGTTACTCTGTTCTTATGAACTTAATACTCTAGATGCATGCTGGATAGCGGTCGATGTGTGGAGTAATAGTAGTAAATGCAGAATCGTTTCGATCTACTTGTCTCAGACGTGATGCCTATATATAATGATCATGCCTAGATAGTCTCATAATTATTCGCTTTTCTATCAATTGCTCGACAGTAATTTGTTTACCCGCCATAGAATATCGCTATCATGAGAGAAGCCACTAGAGAACACTATGGCCCCCCGGTCTATTCTCAACATATCAATCTACAATCTACTTTACTTTTCCGCTTTTACTTTCTGTTCTTATATCCACAAATACCAAAAATATCAAACTATCATCTCTATCAGATCTCACTTTCGTAAGTGACCGTAAAGGGATTGACAACCCCTTATCGCATTGGCTGCGAAGTTCTTATTTGTTTGTGCAGGTGCGAGGGACTCGCGCGTGGTCTCCTACTGGATTGATACCTTGGTTCTCAAAAACTGAGGGAAATACTTACGCTACTGTGCTGCATCACCCTTTCCTCTTCGAGGGAATACAACGCAAGCTCGAGAAGTAGAAAAGCTCGCGGTGCTTATCGTTATGTTCTGACCCTCACTGATGACTTAAGTAGATATGGGTATGTCTACCTAATGAAACACAAATCTGAGACCTTTGAAAAGTTCAAGGAATTTCAGAATGAGGTTGAGATTCAACGTGACAGAAAAATAAAGTTCTTACGATTAGATCATGGAGGAGAATATTTAAGTCATGAAGTTGGCACGCACCTCAGGAAATGTGGAATTGTTTCACAACTGACGCTGCCTGGAACACATCAACGTAACGGTATGTCCGAACGTCGTAATCGTACTCTGTTGGACATGGTGTGATCTATGATGTCTCTTACCGACTTACCGCTATCATTTTGGAGCTATGCTTTAGAGACTGCCGCATTCACTTTAAATAGGGCACCGTCTAAATCCGTTGAGACGACACCATATGAACTATGGTTTGGGAAGAAACCTAAGTTGTCGTTTCTAAAAGTTTGGGGATGCGATGCTTATGTCAAGAAACTTCAACCTGAAAAACTCGAACCCAAATCGGAAAAATGCGTCTTCATAGGATACCCTAACGAAATTATTGGGTATACCTTCTACCTCAGATCTGAAGGCAAGGTCTTTGTTGCCAAGAATGGATCCTTTCTGGAGAAAGAGTTACTCTCGAAAGAAGTAAGTGGGAGGAAAGTGGAACTTGATGAGGTGATTGTCACCCCTCTCGAACCGAAAAGTAGCACAGCGCAGGAAGATGTTTCTGTGGTGCCTGCACCGACTAGAGAGGAAGTTAATGATAATGATCATGAAGCTTCAGATCAAGTTACTGCTGAACTTCATAGGTCCACGAGGACACGTTCCGCACCAGAGTGGTATGATACGTCTCAAACGTATCTACTTTTCCAAACACTTTTGATATTGTTTGACCTCATTCTTGCATGATTTGAACTAAACTAACCCGGACTGATGCTGTTTTCAGCAGAGCTGCCTGTATGGTTTTATTGTGCGCAGGAAAACAGATTTTTAGGTATCTCAGAAAATTCCACAAAAAATCACAGAAAATCCACGCACCCGAAGGAACCCGGAGCCAGAAGAGGGGCCAGAGGGGGGCCAGGGGGGCCCCAGGCACCCTGGTGGCGCGGCCCACCCCCTGGCCGTGCCGAGGGTCGCCTGGGTGGGCCCCACCTCCCCTGGTGCCCTACTTTGACCCATATTTTAGCTCGTGACGGAGAAATCCCAGATCAAAAGTTCTTTTCCCAGTTTTCGTCGCGGAGCCGCCGCCACCCTCTGTTCTTCTTCGGGAGGGCTAATCTGGAGGCTGATTTGGCCTCCGGAGAGGGGAGATCGTCGCCATCGTCATCACCATCACCACTCCATCATCCCTCCATGACTTCTCCTTCCATGTGTGATTAATCCCCTGCTGTAGGCAAAGGGGGTGGTAGGGATTGGATGAGTTAGATCATGTAATAGTTTGTCAGATCGTTGGGGGCATGTTGCCTATCATCTACTATGGTGTCTATCATCTTTGCTTCAACTTGTTATTCTTAATGCTTGTCACTTAGGGCCCGAGTGCCATGATTTCAGATCTGAACCATATGTGTTTGCATGAATATATTTGTGTTCTTGATCCTATCTATGAGTTGTTTGCACCTATTACGGTTCAGAACCGGCGATCCCAAAAGTGACAGGTTGGGACACCAAAGGGGATGGTCCGTAGTTTGAGGATTACATGTATCCATTGAGTTTATTGCTTTGTTCCGGTGCTCTTTGACAGGAGCACCTTAATCTCCATAAGTTCCTTTTGGCCCCGTTCGTAGCGGGATGGTAGGACAAAAGATGTTGTGCAAGTTCTTATTGCAAGCACGTACAACTACCCACGGGATACATGCCTAATGTTTGATATTTGCCTAGATGATCATTACTTTTCCGTGTGCCTTGCCCCAAGTTGGAATCATGATATATCTCATCCATGCAGCGCCCAACCATCCATCTCCCTAGCCTACAGTGTTTTAAATCCTGCTGGTTACTAGTTGCTACTTTTGCCATTTACTCTTGCTATTTACTTTTGCTGTTTACTTTTACTATCACCATCATCACTATCATATCGCTGTTACCACTTATCTTTTGTTGCAAGTAAGTATATTTCAGGTGCGGTTGAATTGACAACTCAACTGTCAAAGCTTATAAATACTCTTTGGCTCCCCGTGTGTCGAATCAATAAATTGGGTTATTCTTACCCGCGAAGACTATCTCGATCCCTTACAGTTGAGGGTTATCAAGTACCGTTTTCTGGCGCCGTTGCCGGGGAGCATAGCAATATTTACAAGTCTACTTGAAGTATCCTACCTGCTGCACTTCATCTGCTATGGGTAAGAAAGGAGACCCCAAGGTTCCGATCTTACTATCCACTACAAGAAGAGGTACTGTTCTGAGCACTAGTGCTACACTTGATTCACCTTCTGTTATGAGTAAGTTTGCCTCACCGCCACCACATGATGCTCCTACTGAATCTGTTACTATGTCCGACACTCTTGATGATGCTTCTACTACTCTTGATGATATTAGTTCACTTGGTTATGCTCTTGAGAAAAAGATCGCTGCTGCTGAAAAAAAGTCTGGAATTGAAATTCCTGTAACTCGCTACCCTATTGGTGAGACTTACGATTATCCTGATTTGAGTAAACTCAAGGAGAGACTCCTTGATGATGATTACTATATGCTTGATGAAGATTTATGCAGGGAACTGACAGAGTTTGCCGGCTCTGACCCTGAAGTTATTAAGAAACTGTTTGAAAAACACTCGTTGAAGAACAAAACCGTTCCTGATCCTGAATTTGCTACATCTCCTATATGCATTGATGATCCTGATTATAATTTCTCTGTTGATCTTTCACTTATAACTATGGTTGAAGCTGACCCCTTTTATGGCAGAGAAAATGATGATGCTATTGCACACCTGACTAAACTCGGTGAGTTGGGTGGCCTGTTTACCACGGATGAGAAGATACGATACTTTTATGTGACCAAGCTTCTTCCTTTCTCCTTGAAGGAAGGTGCTAAAGCATGGTATGATTCACTCCCATGCGGTTCCATTAAGAGTCCTCAAGACTTAGATCACTCTTTTGTTGATAAGTTCTTTCCTGCTCACATGCAACATGCTGCTTTACAAAGAATTTATAACTTTAAACAGTTGCAGGATGAGTCCCTCCCTAAAGCTTGGGGGAGGTACTGCGGTCTGATTCGGGCTAGACCAGGACATGAAGTCCCTAAGAACGAATTAATCGATATATTCTATGCTGGTCTAACTGATGAATCCAGGTCCTATTTGGACAGTTGTGCTGGTTGTGTTTTCAGGAAAAGAACGCCGAAAGATGCAGAAGATTTGATGGGCAGGATTGCCAAAAACCATGAAGATTGGTCCGTCCCTGAACCACCTCCACCACCAAAGAAGAGGGGCATGTTTGTTCTAAGCCCCGAAGATATGCGAGAAGCAAAGAAGTCTATTAAAGAGAAAGGTATTAAAGCTGAAGACGTGAAGAATCTACCCCCTATTGAGAAGCTGTGTGAGCCTACCACTCACCCTCCTATGGTAGAGGTACACTCTCTTTTAGATTTCAACGCAAGTGACATCCCTCATGGTAAGCCTCCAGATCAATGTTTAGATGAGTTTGATAATTTTATTATGAAACAAAATCATTTTAATGAGAGGATACAAAGTCAGTTGCATGATAATTCCCTTGCTATCAAAAGTTTGCTTGATGTTCTAGGTAGAACAGTTAATGATGTTCTATGTCTTGTGAAGCATTTTCATATGGTTCAAACTCAGCTTGAATAAATTTCTAATGTGCAAAAAGATTTGCTTGCTAACAATGCCAAACAAGATGATTTGCAGGCCTTCGGGATTAAGACCCGAGGAGGAACTATCACTCAAGATCCTCTCTATCCAGAGGGGCATCCGAGGAGAATCGAGCAAGATACTCAAATGCAGGAAGAAGAAATTGTTGGCTCTCCAAAAAAGAAGAAGAAACATAAGGAGGCTGACAATTCCAATGATCCTACTACAGATGAAGAGCCAGCTGTTGATCCCAACAGTGTATCTATCTCCGATGCTGAGACTGAAGACGGTGCTGAACCTGGAGATAAGGATAATGAGAAGAATGATCCGCTTGAAGTTCGAGAAGAAGAAGCACATAACAAACGTAAGAGGTACACTAAAGAAGACTTCATCGCAAGAAAACATGGGAAGGAAAGAGAACCATGGGTACAGAAACCCATGCCCTTTCCAGGTAAGTCCATCAAATCTAAAGAAGAAGAGCATTACAATAAGTTCTGTGAGTGGATTAAGCCTCTTTTTCTTCAAATCCCTTTGACTGATGCTATTAAGTTACCTCCTTATTCAAAATATATGAAAGATATTGTCACTAATAAAAGAAAAGTTCCTAATGAAGCAATATCTACTATGCTTGCTAACTACTCTTTCAGTGGCAAGATTCCTGAGAAGCTCGGTGATCCAGGTATACCCACCATTCCTTGCTCCATAAAGAATAATTATGTCAAAACTGCTTTGTGTGATCTTGGAGCAGGAGTGAGTGTTATGCCTCTCTCTCTTTACAAGAGGCTTTGTTTAGAGAAACTAATTCCTACAGATATCTCCCTTCAGATGGCTGACAAGTCAACCGCCGTTCCGATAGGTATTTGTGAGGATGTTCCCGTAGAAGTTGCTAATTGTCTGATTCTTACTGATTTGTTGTGCTTGACATGCCCGAGGATGGGAGCATGTCCATTATTCTTGGTAGACCTTTTCTTAACACCGCAGGTGCTATTATTGATTGCAATAAAGGGAAGGTTACCTTCAATGTGAATGATAAAGAACACACGGTGTATTTTCCAAAGAAGACTGACAGGAGGCATGGCCTCAACTCTATAGAAAATATCAAGACCGTGAAGATTGGAGAATGGGACTGTCCACTACATGTGCACCACAAATACAAAACTATTATGGTGGGGACAATGTCCATCAAAGTAAAGGTTCAGTGATTACTTCGTAAGAGGTGAGACTTTTTGCTCAATATATCGCCTGTTTGTTGGTAAGACTTGATCAACCTTACTAGTAAACATATTTTATATAGATAAAAAGTTGAGCTTGTTATGTTTTCATCTATTTTAGTTTTTGTTCTCTTTGTTGTACCAAGTGCTTATGTTTTGAAGCTTCACAATACTAATCACTGCTTTAAGTTTTCAGAAAGTCTTGCAGCTTTTTGAACTTCGAAAATTTTTCAATAGTGAAGTTTTCAGAAAAATTCCAGAAAAATAAAAATAAAAATTTCCACGCCGGGAGTGACCCAGAGGTGCCTGGGGCCAGCCAGGGGGACCCACCAGTGGCCCAGGCGGCCAGCTGGCGCGGCCTGCGCCCTGGCCGCACCCACAGGGCGCTTGGGGCCCACGAGGCCCCCTCCAGGTAAGTCTTCTTCCTCCCTCTCTCTTTCTCTCCAAAAACGCGAGTTCTCCACTTGTTCTTGCGTTCTTGCTGTTCTTGGAGGCGATTCTTCGATCTCTCTCTACAGCCTATCATTTGAGCTGAGATTTTGAACAAATACTCCCTGGTATGTGACTCCTCCACCCCTCCAATTAGATTTCTGATTGGTGGCTTCATTTGTGAGTATTTAGTAGTTCTTGGTGCTGTATAGATGAGCTTGCATGCATGTGTAGAAATTTATATTCCAAGTTTTGATGCAAGTTTATGCCGTGGGCAAGTGAGTTGAGTAGTTTGCCTTAACCCACCTTGTTTTAATCCTTGTTTTTGTAATTTGTCAAAAATTTCAGAAATGAGTTTGTTAGGAAGGGCAAAGGGGTGGCTTGAGAAGAGGAGGCCCGCACACTCCGATCGAGTTACTAGGGCCGCAGCTTCACCCTCGACTGCTAGGGTGAGCTATAATGAAGATCATGTGCCCCTGGAGTTGTTGGAAGACACAAGTCCAGCACGTGCTATGACGTTTCCATGTGATGAATTCCTTGAAGCTGCGGGAATCAAGGATGAGTTTTATAATCTTTGTGCTAATGCAGGTCTGACACGGCTCGTCACGTGCCGTGTTACTCAGTATCAAAAACTCACCTCCAGTTTCATTAACAGTTTTAGATATAATCCTGATTCAGGTGCTATTGAGTTTAAAATTTACAATGATCTTATCACCATGACCTTGGGGAAGTTTTGTGAAATAATAGGTGTGCCGAACGTTGGAAGGACGGCTAGGATGACCTCTCAGCCCTTCGAGCTGAAAACCGTCTTCAACTCTCTCTGCAGCATGGGTACGAGGGATATTCATCGGTCAAAGATCTCCAGCATCTTATTTCCTCACCTCAGGTATTTTGCATATAATTGTTGCTAGAGGGGTGTTAGCTCGTGACAACATGAGCAACACTTCTGCGCCGGATATTGCTATCCTGGCGGCAGCCCTCTCAGGGAGGTCTGATTATAATCTGGGTGCCTTAATTGCTCGACGCCTTGCTATGAACGGTAACAAGGGAGACTTATATGGTGGCGTTTATGCCACACTTATCTTAGAACATCTTGGAGGCACCCCACACCCTGATGATAACCCTTTTACTTATTTAAGCTTTGATCTTGCTGCTATGAAAAGGCATAAGTTTGTTACCATGGCTTCTGAGCTTGATAATCTTGTTTATATCTTGCGTTTCAGAACTACCGCGGAACGCGAGATCCGTCTACCTGCACCTCTTTTGTTTGATTTTTCTCGCAGGAACGGATGGTCCTTTGATGTTATCAAGTTTGATGAGTTCATGGCCCAGCATCGGTTTCATAACCCCATGGAGGGGGTTGTGCCCGACAAGGAGGAGCACGATGAGTTACCACCTTTTCAGGAAGAAACCGCCACCGAGTTTGGTGAAGGGTCTTCCTCTGCTTGGCGCACGGACCCTTCCTCGTGGGAGACTCCGAGGAGTTCGGTGTACGCGCCAGCATCCTTCTACGACCCTTGGACTCAATACCATACCCCCGGAGCAGGAGGCTCCTGGGGGTAGTAGCTGCTACCAACTTAGGCCAAAAGCCTAAGCTTGGGGGAGTACGTGCCCCTCTCATCTTTCCATTGTATTATCCGTTTTCTTCGCTTTGACCTTTTTGAAGTTTTTGCCCGTTCTTCTTTATTTCTCTCTTTGCAAAAAACAACAAAAAGATTTTCTCTTTCTTTTGCTTTCGTTCAACCTTTGAAATAACCCAAAAAGATTCCCTTTCTCTCTTTAGTTTGCTTTGTTTTCAGAGTTCAGCTCGAGTCCGTGATGGCATTTAATTATATTTCCTACGTTTGATCGTGCAAGTGACGAGGCGGTAATGATGATCGACTGAAGGGAAGCAACAAGGAAGACCGGTATGAACTGTTCTTGTTTCTACTTTTGTACATATGCCTGTACTTATGATCTAGAGACCAGCTTGTAGCGACATAGTGCTATGTTTACAATGCTCTTCCAGTGGTTCATGCTTTCCTTGTGGCTAGTCTCGAATAGCTAGAGTATATAATGTGTTATTGAAATGATTTACATGCATTGCACTGTTCATAGTCTGGTATACTAAGGTGGTATTTCCCTTTAGAGATTTTTTTGGATTGACTTGGCACATGTTTACACATGTTTAAGACTAAAAAGTCTGCTCTGCCTTGATGATCTTTGAGTTTCAGAATAGTTATATCACTTTCATGCCCGATTCAATGTTGCTTTGTCGCTCTGCATGATTATGGCCGTTATTGCTCTCTAGTTGGTCGCTTCCCAGTCTTTTGCTAACCTCCACCTGTACTAAGCGGACTGACTGCTTGTGCATCCAAAATCCTTAAAACCTGTTATGCCATATGAGTCCACCATACCTTCCTATACATGGTATTTACCTGCCATTCCTAACGAAGACTTTCGTGTACCATCTCGAAATTAATCAAAAGCATTTCTCTTTTTGTGCCTCTGTTTTAGCTCATGAGGAAGTAGTAGTTAATTCATGATCTTTTTAAGTTGGACAAGTTTCACCCCAGGATTGCATGTCTAATGTGCAAACCCATAATACGAGAAGGAACTGGCATAGAGTGCGCCCGGCTCATAAAAGATAATACAACAAACAAACCCTCCTTCACGCTTTGTTCATGAGAAATCAGAAAACTTTGGCAGTGATCAACAAAGGAGATTAAGAGGATGTGATCGTCCTCATGCGGGAGCCGTTCCTCGAAACTTGTCCAGCTCAAGAAGTGATTGAGTTATCTGCTAGCATTCGTTGACGAAATATGCACCTCCCAAAAACATTTTTACCTCTGTTTTTTTAAAAACCAAGAGCTCTGGTACATGTTTAGTTTTTGTTTCCGACCACGGGTTTTCAACCTTGCCAACAAAAGCCACGGTTCGAGAGTCTCCACCTTCTTTCTTCAAAGCACCAACTAGGAGAGCATAATTGTCATTCTGAGTGTAATGTGCATTGTCCCAAAGTATTACATTGTTTTCTGCATGCTTGTGATATTATTTATTCTGAAAGTCTTAGTTCTAGTCTCCTTTAAAACTCTGGAGGAGTCTCTGCATTTATGTTTTGCTTCACTCATGGAGGCCAGCGAGATACCACCCTAATATGCTCAAGCTATGTGCAATGTAATCTTGTCTTGATTTTCAGTAATATATTATTTACTTTTAAGTATTTGTGATTGGTCACTTGAAAGAAGGATTGCTCAGTGCACTGTCCTCATAGTACTGTTTCAATACTTGCTAGACTCTTTTCGTAGTACATGCTTATATACATCTAATGAAGCAAAAGAGTTTGTCAAAGTTTTCTTTGTCGCGTCCAGTTCGTTGAACTGAATTGCTTGAGGACAAGCAATATGCTAAGCTTGGGGGAGTTGATACGTCCCAAACGTATCTACTTTTCCAAACACTTTTGATATTGTTTTGACCTCATTCTTGCATGATTTGAACTAAACTAACCCGGACTGACGCTGTTTTCAGCAGAGCTGCCTGTATGGTTTTATTGTGCGCAGGAAAACGGATTTTTAGGTATCTCAGAAAATTCCACGAAAAATCACAGAAAATCCACGCACCCGAAGGAACCCAGAGCCAGAAGAGGTGCCAGAGGGGGGCCCCAGGCGCCCTGGTGGCGCGGCCCACCCCCTGGCAGCGCCGGGGGGTCGCCTGGGTGGGCCCCACCTCCCCTGGTGCCCTACTTTGACCCGTATTTTAGCTCGTGACGGAGAAATCCCAGATCAGAAGTTCTTTTCCCAGTTTTCGTCGCGGAGCCGCCGCCACCCTCTGTTCTTCTTCGGGAGGGCTAATCTGGAGGCTGATTTGGCCTCCGGAGAGGGGAGATCGTCGCCATCGTCATCACCATCACCACTCCATCATCCCTCCATGACTTCTCCTTCCATGTGTGAGTAATCCCCTGCTGTAGGTGAAGGGGGTGGTAGGGATTGGATGAGTTAGATCATGTAATAGTTTGTCAGATCGTTGGGGGAATGTTGCCTATCATCTACTATGGTGTCTATCATCTTTGCTTCAACTTGTTATTCTTAATGCTTGTCACTTAGGGCCCGAGTGCCATGATTTCAGATCTGAACCATATGTGTTTGCATGAATATATTTGTGTTCATGATCCTATCTATGAGTTGTTTGCACCTATTACGGTTCGGAACCGGCGATCCCAAAAGTGACAGTTTGGGACACCAAAGGGGATGGTCCGTAGTTTGAGGATTACATGTATCCATTGAGTTTATTGCTTTGTTCCGGTGCTCTTTGACAGGAGCACCTTAATCTCCATAAGTTCCTTTTGGCCCCGTTCGTAGTGGGATGGTAGGACAAAAGATGTTGTGCAAGTTCTTATTGCAAGCACGTACAACTACCTACGGGATACATGCCTAATGTTTGATATTTGCCTAGATGATCATTACTTTTCCGTGTGCCTTGCCCCAAGTTGGAATCATGATATATCTCATCCATGCAGCGCCCAACCATCCATCTCCCTAGCCTACAGTGTTTTAAATCTTGCTGGTTACTAGTTGCTACTTTTGCCATTTACTCTTGCTATTTACTTTTGCTGTTTACTTTTACTATCACCATCATCACTATCATATCGCTGTTACCACTTATCTTTTGTTGCAAGTAAGTATATTTCAGGTGCGGTTGAATTGACAACTCAACTGTCAAAGCTTATAAATACTCTTTGGCTCCCCGTGTGTCGAATCAATAAATTGGGTTATTCTTACCCACGAAGACTATCTCGATCCCTTACGGTTGAGGGTTATCATGGTATGGCAACCCTGTCCTGGAAATCATGTTGTTAGACAACGGTGAACCTTCGAACTATGAAGAAGTGATGGCGGGCCCGGATTCCAACAAATGGCTTGAAGCCATGAAATCTGAGATAGGATCCATGTATGATAACAAAGTATGAACTTTGGTTGACTTGCCCGATGGTCGGCGAGCCATAGACAATAAATGGATCTTTAAGAAGAAGACTGACGCGGATGGAAATGTGACCATCTATAAGGCTCGGCTTGTCGCTAAGGGTTATCGACAAGTTCAAGGGATTGACTACGATGAGACTTTCTCTCCCGTAGTGATGCTGAAGTCCGTCCGAATCATGTTAGCAATTGCCGCATTCTATGATTATGAGATATGACAAATGGACATCAAAACGACAATCCTTAACGACTTCCTTAAGGAAGAACTGTATATGATGCAGCCGGAAGGTTTTGTCAATCCTAAGAATGCTAGCTCCAGCACTCCACCTATGGGCTGGTGCAAGCATCTCGGAGTTGGAACATTCGCTTTGATGAGGTGATCAAAGCATTTGGGTTTATACAGACTTATGGAGAAGCTTGTATTTACAAGAAAGTGAGTGGGAGCTCTGTAGCATTTCTCATATTATATGTGGATGACTTACCATTGATGGGAAATAATGTAGAACTCTTGGAAAGCATAAAGGCCTACTTGAATAAGTGTTTTTCAATGAAGGGCCTTGGAGAAGCTGCTTACATATTAGGCATCAAGATCTATAGATATAGATCGAGACGCCTCATTGGTCTTTCACAAAGCACATACCTTGACAAGATATTGAAGAAGTTCAATATGGATCAGGCCAAGAAAGGGTTATTGCCTGTGTTACAAGGTATGAGATTGAGCGCAACTCAATGCCCGACCTCGGCATAAGATAGAGAAAAGATGAATGGCATCCCCTATGCCTCGACCATAGGTTCTATTATGTATGTCATGATGTGTACTAGACCTGATATGAACCTTGCCATAAGTTTGGTGGGGAGGTACCAAAGTGATCCCGAAATGGAACACTGTACAGCGGTCAAGAACATCCTGAAGTACCTGAAAAGGACCAAGGATATGTTTCCCGTTTATGGAGGTGATGAACAGCTCGTCGTAAAGGGTTACGTCGATGCTAGCTTCGACACAGATCCAGATGACTCCAAGTCACAAACCAGATACGTGTATATTCTGAATGGTGCGGTAGTCAGCTGGTGCAGTTGCAAGCAAAGTGTCATGGCGGCATCTACATGTGAAGCGGAGTACATAGCTGCTTCCGAAGAAGCACATGAAGGAGTCTGGATGAAGGAGTTCATCACCGACCTAGGAGTTATTCCAAGCGCGTCGAGCCCGATGACTATCTTCTGTGACAACACTGGAACTATTGCCATTGCCAAGGAGCCCGGGTTTCACAAGAAGACCAAGCACATCAAGCGCCGCTTCAACTCCATTCAAAGTTATATTCAAGATGGAGACATAGATATTTGTAAAGTGCATACGGATCTGAATGTCGCAGATCCGTTGACTAAACCTCTTCCACGAGCAAAACATGATCAACACCAGAACTCTATGGGTGTTCGATTCATCACATTGTAACTAGATTATTGACTCTAGTGCAAGTGGGAGACTGTTGTAAATGTGCCCTAGAGGCAATAATAAAATAATTATTATTATATTTCCTTGTTCATGATAATTGTCTAGTGTTCATTGTATTATTCGGAAATCGTAATGCATGTGTGAATACATAGACCACAACATGTCCCTAATGAGCCTCTAGTTGACTAGCTCGTTGATAATAGATGGTTATGTTTTCCTGACCATGGACATTGGATGTCATTGATAACGGGATCACATCATTAGGAGAATGATGTGATGGACAAGACCCAATCCTAAGCCTAGCACAAGATCGCGTAGTTCGTATGCTAAAGCTTTTCCAATGTCAAGTATCCTTTCCTTAGACCATGAGATTGTGCAACTCCCAGATGCCGTAGGAGTACTTTGGGTGTGCCAAACGTCATAACGTAACTGGGTTACTATAAAGGTACGCTAAGGGTATCCCCGAAAGTATCTGTTGGGTTGGCACGAATCGAGACTGGGATTTGTCACTCCGTATGACGGAGGGGTGTCTCTGGGCCCACTCGGTAAGACATCATCGTAATGAGCTCAATGTGACTAAGGAGTTGGTCACGGGATGATGTGTTACGGAACGAGTAAAGAGACTTGCCGTAACGAGATTGAACAAGGTATCGGTATACCGACGATCGAATCTCGGGCAAGTACTATACCGGTCGACAAAGGGAATCGTATACGGGACGGACTGAATCCTTGACATCGTGGTTCATCCTTTGAGATCATCGTGGAACATGTGGGAGCCAACATGGGTATCCAGATCCCGCTGTTGGTTATTGGCCGGAGATATGTCTCGGTCATGTCTGCATGATTCCTGAACCCGTAGGGTCTACACACTTAAGGTTCGATGACGCTAGGGTTATAGGGAATGTATGTACGTGGTTACCGAATGTTGTTCGGAGTCCCAGATGAGATCCCAGACGTCACGAGGAGTTCCGGAATGATCCGGAGGTAAAGATTTATATATGGGAAGTCACTATACGTATCCAAAAAAGTTGGGGGTGCCAGTATTGTATCGAGACCACCGAAGGGGTTCTGGGGGTCCACCGGGAGGGTCCACCTGACCCGGAGGGCCCTATGGGCTGTATATGGAGAGGGACCAGCCCCTTAGTGGGCTGGGCGCCTTCCCCCCTAGGGCCCATGCGCCTAGGGTTGGGGGAAACCCTAAGGGGGGCGCCCCCCTCGCTTGGGGGGCAAGCCACCTCCCCTGGCCGCCGCCCCCCTCAGATTGGATCTGAGGGGGCCGGCCCCCCTCCCCCTTGCCCCTATATAAAGAGAGGGGATAGGAGGGCAGCCACACCTCATCCCCGGCGCAGCCCTGCCCCTCTCCCAACTCCTCCTCCTCTCTGGTGAAGCTTGGCGAAGCCCTGCCGGAGTGCCGCGCTCCTCTACCACCACCACGCCGTCGTGCTGCTGCTGGACGGAGTCTTCCCCAACCTCTCCCTCTCTCCTTGCTGGATCAAGGCGCGGGAGACGTCACCGTGTTCCACGTGTGTTGAACGCGGAGGCACCGTTGTTCGGTGCTTAGATCGGATTCGGCCGCGATCTGAATCGCTTCGTGTACGACTCCACCGACCGCGTTCTTGCAACGCTTCCACATCGCGATCTTCAAAGGTATGAAGATGCACTCCCCTCTCGTTGCTAGCAAAATCCATAGATAGATCTTGGTGATGCGTAGATTTTTTTTGAATTTTTGCAATGATCCCCAACAAGGAGACCCCCGAGGGGCCCATAAGCCTAGGGGCGTGCCCCTAGGGCTTGTGATCTCCTCGTGTGTCTTCTGGCATCCTCCCGAAGCTTCCTAGGTTTCTTCTGGTCCAAGAAAAACCACCATAAAGTTTTATTCTGTTTGAACTCTGTTTGATATTCCTTTTTTCTAAAGTCAAAAACAAGGAAGAAAACAGAAACTGGCACTATGCACTAGGTTAATAGGTTAGTCCCAAAATGATATAAAATAGCACATTAATGCATATAAAACATCGAAAGTAGGTAATATAATAGCATGGAATAATAAAAAATTACAGATACGTTGGAGATGTATCGACCATCTTCATCTTGAGTCAACTTACTTGTACTTCAACATTGTACTGCATGATTCAGAAGGCGCGTTGGGGCAATTCAGAAGGCGCGTTGATCCATGACAACTCTAGCTCGGCCACATTGTACTACGTGATTCCAGAACCTATATTGCAAGAAAAATGTATTGCATTTCCCAAAACGACGTTGGCCTAGCCTCAGCCAACGACCACAGTGTCCAGGTGGTCAAAGCACCTGAAGTAGCTCTAGGTGCCTGCCTCTGACGAGTAGAGGCAGGCGAATCATGCACCAAAGGAAGTTTGCGCCTATGACGATAACGAGTAAGGGGCTGCTCCGGCAATCAGCAGCGTGATCGCAGCTGTCCGCGGCGTAGAGCACTGCTGCATTCCAGCCGCCAGATGGCAAGCTCTTCATGATGGTGGGAAAGGGAACCCTCCACTCGGCGTCGATGATGGGGTCCCACACAATGATTCTCTTGTCCTTATCATCAACCATGGCGTGAGTGGAGTCGAGCAGGAACCTATGGTGCAGGGGGTCCGCGTGGAGAAGGTCATAGTGGGTACAAATCTGGACTGACCGATGAGGTGATCAAAGAAGACACCGTAGTCGTGGAGCAATCCCAGTAGGGGCGCCCTCCGGTGGAACTCAACGTAGCGGTGGCGAAAACCGGGGTCGTCTATGACGCGGTGCCAGTCCTTGCACATGAGGGAGGCGCATACAAGGTGCTCCGGCTCGTCCGGCGGGCAGCGGATGAGGATTTTGTTGATGAGCAGCGCTAGGTGGCAGCTGGGTTCTGGCGGACACATGTCTGCGGTGGCCGAGGGGGAGGGTTAGCGTTGCTGCAGGAGGAGGGGGTTGGGCGAGCCAAAGAGGTGGCGCTGCTGCTACCTATGCTTGATCCACCGATGACAAGGGATGGCGAGTAGGCAGTGGTGGCCGGTAAGGGGAACCGGCCGAAGATGAGAGAGGAGGTCGGCGCCAAGCACGCTCAGGGATATGGGTCCCTTGCTCTGCTTAGAGATCCTATTCCCCGTGTACCCTCGCTAGTGATGTTGTTTGGGCCGGCTCATTTTGGGGTTTCCCACCATTTATGGGAGATACAATAATGTCTTATATTATGGGATGGAGTGAGTAGAACCTTCCTTAAACCGCTATTGTTCTTTCTCTTTCGTTTATTATATCTTTTCTTTTATCTTTATTTACTTTTTCATATTCTTTCATTATTTATTCCTTCTATTCTTTATTTTGCTTCCTTTTTAGTTTTATTTTCACGGTTTTTCAAATTCTACAAAAGAAATAAATAGTGCAGATTTTTTTCAATTGAATATATTTTGAATTTAAGTTTATTTTGAAAACGTCAACATTTTTTGAAAAATCATGAAATATTCTTTGAATTTTTACAAAATTATATCTGAACATTTTTTGAAAATCACTAGAATTTGTAAACACATGTACATTTTTGTCAAAATAACAAACATATCTTTAATCTACGAACAAAGTATGGTGTCCTAAACATTTATAAATATCCTGAGCATTTTTTGAATTCACGAACATGTTTTCACAACCATGAATATTTTTACGAATACGCGAACATTTTTTGAATCAGTGGACAATTTATCCCCGAATAAGGTTTTAATATCATGAACTTTTTCAAAATCATGAACATTTCTTATCTCACAAACATTTTTTGTGAAAATCATGAATAATTTCTGAAAACATCAACTATTTTTGCAGTTCTGGCCATTTTTAAAAATGTCTGAATACTTTTTGAATTTCGATTTTTTTTCAAAATCCCAAACAATTTTAATTTTTTTGGAACTTATTTTGCAATGCAAACAAAAAGAAACAAAAAATACTGGTGCGGCCCTTCTCGCACTTGTGCCATCCCAAATCGTACACGGACAAGGGTGCACGTTTTGTGGTTATTTGGCATGTAGGTTAGTGAATAGGACCTCCCTCCTCTTCTTCCTACTATTTCACATTGACCATCAACCATTTCCATATGTGTCGAGCTGCGCAGGCCGCCTCGCGGGCATGGGCTTTTTGCCCGACATGTGCCTCACACGACACATGAATAAAAGGGCGTGGCCAGCCTTTGACCCACAGTGGAAAAGAAATTATATGTGAGTTGTCACTTTCACAAAGATCAACTATTAGCGTGTGGTGGCGTTAAGAAAATACTCTGGAAGTTGGGAACACAGATTAAAGTAAAAGGGAACTTAGTTTGGCTTGAGTGTTGACTATGATCAAGAAAAGAATGGACTGCAATTGCAAATGGAGTCATGCGGTGTTTCTGAGTAGCACTTGCCTCAAGGTATAAAATCAAGCCCAATATACGCCGTCGATCGGCTTGGCCAATGTTGGAAACTCCACATTTGCTGATAGGAGCATGTAACACATCCTAGGAGTAACCAATAGCTAAGCAAGTGTGTGCATAACACTGGGAAAATTAATGGCGGGGTTTGGAGGCCACATGAACAAAATCAACACATCTAGTTGAGAACAAAGAAATATCTGAACCATATGATAAATGCCTGCCAGAAGATGGTTCATAGTAAGAGCAAGATATCATAGATATTTCCATAGTTGTGGAAAAATCATTAATATGTCGTTTCTAGATAGATGGTTCAAACAATTGACTACAATGTAATTTATGAACTACTTATAATGATCTCATATGTTGTAGGGGAATATCTTCAATGACACGAGATCCATCTCAATATTGGATTAGATAACATGATACACTTATGTCACACAGACAAACATAACTTGAAAACTTAAAAAAAATAAACACAAAATTTATTAATGAGTTGGCATAGATAGGTATGCCTCACACACATGACAATTATGAGTATGTGTTGGAGAGGTATAGTTGATCATTGGTCATCGCGGGCAGGTGAAACTAGATGGATATGTCTTTTTACAATGGTTTAGTAGGAGGGCAAGGTCGACGGGGATGTCAATGGTGATGAGTCCAAGGAGGTTGGCCTTGATGGCAGTGCAGACGCAGATGGCGGCATCAAGATCAGCCAACCCACTAAGCAGTGGGCAACATTGCTCGGTCTCCGGCACATTGATCCGAAGCTTGAGTAGTAGCAACACATTGCTGCACACAGTTATCTTCAGTGGGTTGATTGGGCAGGAACCACCACTCGATGGAGTTCGTGCAACAACTGGGGTAGGCACCAAAGGCGGTGTAGGGACACTTGTTGGGTTACCATGCACAACGGCAATGACAACAAGGTTTAGGGCAAAGAAGAGGCCAACCTTTGTTAGCGCCATACTTAATCTTCGAGTAAGCTAGCTAGTGGTTTCTTTGGTAGAGGTGTTGTTTGAGATGTTTCTGTTTGGTGGTTCTTATAGCTAGAGAGTTGAGTGGGTATTTGTGTCCCCTAATATGTCAAGCAATAATTGATGACTCATAATTCTATACCATACATACCTTATATTTAGTAGTAAATTATCATGCATTTTCTAAGAGGAATGCAATATTTACATACTTCTTTGTTTAGTTACATATATTTAAGTCAAATGATATAAAAAGGAAGCATTTGCTTATTTCCTATTATATAAGATAAAGAAGGAAACCTATTATAACACTAAAATTCTTAGGCATACTGGTGAAAAATTAATGGAGGCCTATCGTAATTATGTATGGGTAGTGTAACTCACATGCTCATGCTTGAGTTTAGTTTTTTGCGAAAACTCATTAATGATTAGTAGGATGCCATTGTAAACTCCACCACACACAATACAAGAGGAGGCCCGTTGTCCCAAACCTTTAAGACATTACGCGCAAACACTAGACCCTAAACTTACACCCTCTTGCATGAAAAACAAGCAAAAAAGGTACGCTAGTGTACACTAACAAGGTTTAACTATTATCAGAAATATAGCGACTACATATTCGTGAAAAAATAGAAAACTATCTCAAAATAATGAGTCATTCACTAATTTTGCTTGATAATAAGAGATCCATTAGCAGCTAAATTTGTTTCATAGAGTAAATTAAAATGTTTCTCAAAGCTAACAAAATTTACTTAGTTGTGCAAATGAAAATGTTCTCATAGTTGGGTAAATTTTCCAGCCATGAAAATGGAAAAAACATTTGATCAAAAAATCTTCAAGTGTCCTATTTTTTTAAGTTTATCTATAAAAAATGTTCACCTATTTGCACGATAAAATTGTTCATTATGGCAACACTCTAATTTGAATTTATTTCCATGGTCCCGAAAAATAGTTATAAGTGTTGTAAACAATGTTCATCACTTCATAATAATTTTCTCACTGAAGAAAAAGATGTGAAATTTGTTCCAATTGTACAATACTTGTAGATGTACATTGAAAAAGAATATTCACTAGTGCTTGATGCAGATAAAATTGTTGGAAATATGCCCTAGAGGCAATAATAACATGGTTATTATTATATTTCCTTATTCATGATAATTGTCTATTGTTCATACTATAATTGTATTAACCGGAAACCGTAATACATGTGTGAATAAATAGACCACAACATGTCCCTAGTGAGCTTCTAGTTGACTAGCTCGTTGATAATGGTTGTGGTTTCCTGAACATGGACATTGGATGTTGTTGATAATGGATCACATCATTAGGAGAATGATGTGATGGACAAGACCCAATCCTAAGCACAACACAAGATTGAGTAGGTCGTTTTCTAAAGATTTTCTAATGTCAAGTATCATTTCCTTAGACCATGAGATTGTGCAACTCCCGGACACCGTAGGAATGCTTTGGGTGTATCAAACATCACAACGTAACTGGGTGACAATAAAGGTGCAGTACAGGTATCTTCGAAAGTGTCTGTTTGGTTGACACGAATCGAGACTGGGATTTGTCACTCCGTATGATGAAGAGGTATCTCTGGGCCCACTCGGTAATGCATCATCATAATGAGCTCAATGTGACTATGGAGTTAGTCACGGGATCATGTGTTATTGAACGAGTAAAGAGACTTGCCGGTAACGAGATTGTACAAGGTATAGGGATACCGATGATCGAATCTTGGGCAAGTAACATACCGATGGACAAATGGAATTGTATACGGGATTGATTGAATCCCCGACATCGTGGTTCATCTGATGAGATCATTGTGGAACATGTGGGAGCCAACATGGGTATCCAAATCCCGCTATTGGTTATTGGCTAGAGAGGTGTCTCGGTCATGTCTGCATGGTTCCCAAACCCGTAGGGTCTACACACTTAAGGTTCGGTGACGCTAGCTAGATCTGTAATGTGAATTGTATGTGGTTACAGAAAGTTGTTCGGAGTCCCGTATGAGATCCCGGACGTCACAAGGAGTTCTAGAATGATCCCGGGGTGAAGATTTATATATGGGAAGTCTAGTTTCAGTCAAGAGTTTCGGGGGTTATCGATATTGTACCGGGACCATCGAACGGGTTCCGGGGGTCCACCGGGAGGGGCCACCTGCCCCGGGGGACCTAATGGGCTGAATATGGGTGGGGACCAGCCCCTTAGTGGGATGGTGCGCGCCCCCAGGGGTCCAAGGCGCCTAGGGTTGAAAACCCTAGGGGTGGGTGATAACCCACAAGTATAGGGGATCGTTTCTAGCCTTATTTGATAAATAAGAGTGTCGAACCCAACGAGGAGCTAAAGGCAGAACAAATATTCCCTCAAGTTCTATTGACCACCGATACAACTCTTTGCATGCTTGACGTTTGCTTTACCGAAAACAAGTACGAAACTATTTCATAGGTGTGATGCTAGAACTACTTTGCAAGAATAAAACTAGAAGTACTTTGCAAGATAATAAAAGTGGATAGCTTTTGTCAACAAGAAAGTTATTTGTCCCTAGGTAATCGATAGTAAGTACCGGTAATCATTCTTGTAATTTTACATGAGGAAGAGGCATGAGCTAACATACTTTCTCTACTTGGATCATATGCACTTATGATTGGACCCCTAGCAAGCACTGCAACTACTAAAGATCATTAAGGTCGTGAAACCCAACCATAGAATTAAGTATCAAGTCCTCCTTACTCCCATACGTCATACCCCACTTACTCGGGTTTAAGCTTCTGTCACTCTCGCAACCCACCATAAGCGAACCATGAACATATTGCAACACCCTACAGCAGGGGCCCCTCATGCCTGCGCGAGAACGGACGACACCGTAGGACAACACCATAAATAAAATATACAATCATACCAACCAAGATCACGATTAACCCACAAGACAAAACGGATCTAATCAAACATCATAGGATACCATAGATCATTGGGAAATAAAATATGGAGTTGAGCACCATGTTTAAGTAGAGGTTACAATGGGGGGGGAGGTGTTACAGCACTGTAATGAGGGGGAGAGAGTTGGTGTTGACGGTAGCAAGATTGTTGATGTAGATCACCGTCCCGATCGTTGCCCCGGCGGCACTCCAGCGCCACCAGAAGCGAGGGGGAGAGAGCCCCCCTCCTTCTTCTTCTTCCTTGGCCTCCTCCCTAGGTGGGATAAGGGTTTCCCCTCTGGTCCTTGGCTTCCATGGCATGGGAGGGGCGAGAGCCCCTCCAAGATTGTATATGTCTCTCTGTCCTCTTCTGTTTCGCGTTCCCCAGATCTGGCCGAAAATAGTTTCTTATATTCCCGGAGATCCGTAACTCCGATTGCGCTAAGATTTTGTAGCGACCAGACCTCAAACAGTCTGATCTCCATGCATCAGTGTCATCCCTGGATCAGTAATGCTGACACGCATGGTACTCGAAGGATTTATAACAGAGTAGCAATCACACACTTATTACATCGATAGTCCAACGATGAATTTATTACAAAAAATCATGGCTGAAGGCCATCTAATACGATAACATCGGAAGGCTTGGAAGATAAGTGAGTCCATCAACTCCAGCGGCATCACTGAGTATAGAACCACGACCTAAAAGGGCATCTTACTCGTCGTCTGAAAAGTCTGCAACATGAAATGTTGCAGCCCGAAAAACGGGTCAGCACATGGAATATGCTGGCAATGTAACACGAGAGATGCAATGAAAGTAAAGCTATACTATATGCAATATGGCTGGTGGAAAGCTCTATGGTTAAGTTTTTGCGTAAAGCCAATTTTTCCCTACTTCAAAGGAATGTATTTTAATTAACTATCATGGTAGTTGAAACATCGTTGAGAAGATAGACATCCTCTCAACCCCAATTAAAAGTAATCATTAAACCCAACAAAATTAAATTAGAGTAACATGTTGAGATGCACATGAAAATCCAAGTACCAGATACTCAAGATGTCCATAACCGGGGACATGGCTAATCATGATCAGTTTGTACACTCTGCAGAGGTTTGTGCACTTTTCCCACAAGACTCGATCGCCTCCGTTTGGTTTCTCGCACTACATGGTGTTTGAGAAACGGATGACCGAGACATAGTCTTTCAGAAGCGCTAGCACCTTACGATCGGGCGGACCGTACCAACCTACATCCCCTACATCTGCTAGTCCACCACTATAAGAGTTCGCACGACTTACTCATACTATGCTAGAGCCCATAATAGCATTGTGGTTGCACACGGAAGTTTCTAGTATGAATAATCTCATGATCCCTTTGAGACTGGGTGGCGGTCCAAAAGAAAAACAGGCAAATCCTGGAATACCCAGGTGCCTCAATCCACCCAGATGTGTATTAAAGTTGCCACCTTAAGTTGAACCATTAATTAACAACTCACATCTGTCATGGATTTCACTCAAACCCAAACCACGTCTACGAGCATAGCATGTCCTAACAGCAAACGTAGAGTAACTCCCAGGGGTTTGAATGTAATGCAGGTAATAGGTACTACCTCAATCTACTTCCCAATCCCACAAGTTAATTGATCCTACTCATGCAATGTGTGAGGGGTTTGACTAATGCAATGAAAACTGGGTAATTGGAAAGCATGATCAAAGTGTTACTTGCCTTGCTGATGATCCGCAAAACCTAGAGACTCAAAGTAGCAAGCGGCGCACTCCGGGTACTCTATCGCAATCAAACAACAAGCATACAATAAGAACTTAACTAATGCACGGGTAAAACTCAAATAAGAGATCTAACCAGAAAGTTCAACTTAAGAACTCCGGTTTGCAAAAAGAATCAACTCGAAAGAAGCAACGAAACTCAAACTGCGCAAGAAACGAGCTCCGAATTACTAGTTGGCCTAAAGTCAAATTTTACAGTAGCCAAAACTTTGTTCAAGTTGATCTAACATAAAGAGGGCTTCGAGACGAAGATCTGGGATTTTGAATCACCTGATTCCGACTCTCGAGCGAAAAGATAAACGAAAAACAAGATCAGGGCAGAAATCGCTTTCGGAAAAATCGCGGATAAAATACCCCAAAAAAGAAAAACGACGAACAGGCTAACGAACGAACGTTCGCTGTCTGCGATTAACTAACGAAAACCGTCCGTTAAAACGAACGTACGGACGAACGTCCGCTATTGAACTAAACCGACGAAAAACCGATCTAAACCGAAAAAAACCAGATCTAGGGTTCTTTTTTTTAACAAAACCGATCTGATCTTTTAAAGAAAAACCGAGGCGGCGTCTACCTCGACTCCGGCGGGCGGCAGCTCCGGCGAGGTCGCGGCGGGGTGGCGGGGTCCGCGAGGAGGCGGCGGGCGGCGGCGTCGGCGGCGGGGCGCGGGTGGCGGCGGCGGGGGGCGCGGCTAGGGTTAGGGTTTGTGCGGGCGGGCTGGCTGGGCGAGTCGGGCCGGCCTGGGCGCTATATAAAGCCCGGAGTCCCGGGCGAGGACGACTCCTAATCGGTTCCTTTTTTTTATAGAATCCCGACGCAGTAAAACTAACAAAAGAAATATCAAACGGACTCCAAAATTCCCGAAACAAATTTTCACCGTCCTCTAATAATATTTAGGACAAAGTGAACATTTTTCCCGGACCAAAATGCAATTTTGAAAAACGTGTATTTTTCCTATGCAAATAAATTCGAAAATAAATCCAGAAAAATACCAAAAGTGATTTTAATATTTTTCCTCCAATATTTCTATTATTTTGGAGAAGTCATATTATCTCCGCTCATTTATTTTATTTAGAAATATTTTTAGGAGAGAAAAATAATTAAAATCACACTGTCCTCGTACCGGTATTCGAGCGAGCTCAAATACGAAAACGGTAAAATTCCCAACTCTCTCCGTAGGTCCTTGAGTTGCTTAGAATTTCGAGGAACTCCACGAAAAAAATGAAAAACAATGAAATGCAATTATGATCTATGTATAACATTCCAAATTGAAAATTTGGGATGTTACAAACCTACCCCCCTTAGAATGAATCTCGTCCTCGAGATTCGGCTTGGTTAGAGAACAGGTGTGGGTGGTCCTTGCGTAGATCATCTTCTCGTTCCCAGGTGGCTTCTTCCTCGGTGTGGTGACTCCACTGAACTTTGCAAAACTTGATAACCTTGATGCGAGTAACTCTACTCGAAAATTCGAGAATCTTAACGGGCTTCTCCTCGTAGGTCAGGTCACTGTCTAACTGAATTGCTTCCAGGTGTACTGTGTCTCTAAGCGGTATATCGACCATCTCCGCGTGGTACTTCTTAAGCTGCGAAACATGAAACACGTCGTGCACTCCTGACAATCCTTCGGGCAATTCCAACTTATAGGCAACCTCTCCCATGCGCTCCAAAACACGGTAAGGTCCAACAAATCTCGGGGCTAACTTCCCTTTAACTCCGAAACGTTTAACTCCTCGCAGAGGCGATACCCTCAAGTACGCTCTGTCTCCGATCTCATAGGCTATCTCCTTGCGCTTCGAGTCGGCATAACTCTTCTGCCTGGATTGAGCTACCTTCAGTCTATCTCGGATCAACTTCACCTTCTCCTCAGACTCTTTGATTAAGTTTGGTCCAAACAACTGTCGGTCTCCAACTTCGTCCCATGAGAACGGTGTTCGGCATCTCCTTCCATATAATGCCTTGAACGGCGCCATCTTCAAACTGGTCTGGTAACTGTTGTTGTATGAGAACTCTGCGTAGGGCAAGTTGTCATCCCAACTAGATCCATAATCTAATGCACAGGCTCTCAACATATCCTCCAAAATCTGATTGACTCTCTCCGTCTGTCCATCGGTGTGCGGATGAAACGATGTGCTAAACTCTAGCCTGGTACCCAAAGTTTCGTGTAACTGATTCCAGAACTTTGAGGTAAACTGAGTTCCTCTATCAGATACAATACTCCTCGGAACTCCATGCAGACATACAATTCTGGTCATGTATATCTTAGCCAACTTCGCACTGGTATATGTGGTTTTCACCGGGATAAAGTGGGCTACCTTCGTCAATCGGTCTACTACTACCCAGATTGAATCATACCCTACCTTGGTCCTGGGCAATCCGGTGATAAAATCCATACCAAGCTTCTCCCACTTCCATTCGGGAATCAGCATAGGTTGTAGCAATCCTGCTGGCTTCTGATGTTCTGCCTTTACTCTTTGACACACATCACAAACTGCTACATACTCCGCAATATCCTTCTTCATACCGGTCCACCAGAAAGTATCCTTCAAATCCAAATACATCTTAGTATTTCCTGGGTGAATCGAGTATGGTGAATCATGGGCCTCCTGTAAAATCAACTTCCTAATCTTCGGGTCATTGGGCACATAGATTCGATCCTCAAACAATAAGGTGTCGTGCTCATCCTCACGAAAACCTTTAGCTTTTCCTTCGCTCATCCTCTCCTTTATATCGACAATCTCCTTGTCAGCTTTGTGAGCTTCTCTGATTTTATCCATCAAGGTAGACTGGATTTCTAGCGTTGCTACATAACCTCTAGGAACTATCTCCAAACGTAGTTCTCGTAGGTCCTCGGCTAACTCCTTTGGAAACTCCTCCATCATTAGGGTATTTGTTGAGGAACGTAGCAGAATTCAAAAAATTTCTACGCTTTCACCAAGATCCAACTAAGGAGACATCTAGCAACGAGCAAATAAGAGTGCATCTACATACCGTTATGTAGATCACGTGCGGAAGCTTTCGAAGAAGCGTGGATGAAGTAGTCGTACTCTTCGCGTTCTTCGTCACCGATGATCTAGCGCCGAACGGACGGCACCTCCGCGTTCAACACACGTCCGGTGCAGCAAAGTCACCTCCTTATTGATCCAGCAAGGGGGGAGGAGAGGTCGTCAGAGATCCAGCAGCACAACGGCGTGGTGGTGGATGCAGTGGAGAATCCTGCAGGGCTTCGCCGGGCACCCTGCGTTAAGGAGACGGAGGTGTGACGGGAGGGGGAGAGGCGCCAGGGCAAGGGTGCGGCTGCCCTCTCCCTCCCCACATATATATAGGGGGCCAGGGGTGTGCGCCGGCCCTGCAGATGGGATCTGCAGGGTGGGGCGGCGGCCAGGGGGGAATCCTTGCCCCCCAAGGCAAGTGGCGCCCCCTCCCCCCTAGGGTTTCAACCCTAGGCGCATGGGGAGGAGGGCCCATGTGGTGTGCCAGCCCATTAGGGCTGGACACTTCCCCCTTGCGGCCTAGGAGCCCCACCGGGATGGGTGGCCCCACCCGGTGGACCCCCGGGGCCCCTCCGGTGGTCCCGGGACACTCCCGGTGACCCCCGGAGATCACCCGATGGCCGAAACTGGACTTCCTATATATCATTCTTTACCTCCGGACCATTCCGGAACTCCTCGTGACGTCCGGGATCTCATCCGGGACTCCGAACAACTTTCGGGTTTCCACGTGCATGTATCTCTACGACCCTAGCGTTACCGAACCTTAAGTGTGTAGACCCTACGGGTTCGGGAGACACGTAGACATGACCGAGACCACTCTCCGGTCAATAACCAACAGCGGGATCTGGATACCCATGTTGGTTCCCATGTGTTCCTCGATGATCTTTATCGGATGAACCACCGTGTCAAGGATTCACTTAATCCCGTATGTTATTCCCTTTGTCCATCGGTACGGTACTTGCCTGAGATTCGATCGTCGGTATTCCCGATACCTTGTTCAATCTCGTCATGGCAAGTCCCTTTACTCGATCCGTAATCCATCATCCCGTGACTAAATACTTAGTCACATTGAGCTCATTATGATGATGTCTTACCGAGTGGGCCCAGAGGTACCTCTCCGTCATACGGAGTGACAACATCCCAGTCTTGGTTCGTACCAACTCAACAGACATTTTCAGAGATACCCGATGCATACCTTTATAGCCACCCAGTTACGTTGTGATGTTTGGCACACCCAAAGTATTCCTACGGCATCCGGGAGTTGTACAACCTCATGGTCTAAGGAATAAATACTTGACACCGAAAAGCTTATGCATTACGAACTATACGATCTCGTGCTATGCTCAGGATTGGGTCTTGTCCATCACATCATTCTCCTAATGATGTGATCCCGTTATCACTGACATCCTATGTCCATGGTCAGGAAACCGTGACCATCTGTTAATCAACGAGCTGGTAACTAGAGGCCTACCAGGGACCCATTGTGGTCTATATATTCACACATGTATCGCTGTTTCCGTACAATACAATTCAAGCATGAATAACAGACAATTATCATGAACAAGGAAATATAATAATAATACTTTTATTATTGCCTCTAGGGCATATTTCCAATAGTCTCCCACTTGCACTAGAGTCAATAATCTAGTTACATTGTCATGAATCGAACACCCATAGAGTTCTGGTGTTGATCATGTTTTGCCCGTGGAAGAGGTTTAGTCAACGGGTCTGCAACATTTAGATCCGTATGTACTTTACAAATATCTATGTCTCCATCCTGAACATAATTCCGGATGGAGTTGAAACGACGCTTGATGTGCTTGGTCTTCTTGTGAAACCTGGGCTCCTTGGTAATAGCAATGGCTCCAGTGTTGTCACAGAAGAGAGTCATCGGGCTTGACGCGCTTGGAATGACTCCTAGGTCGGTGATGAACTCCTTCATCCAGACTCCTTCCTGTGCCGCTTCGCAAGCAGCTATATACTCCGCTTCACATGTAGAATGCGCCACGACGCTCTGCTTGCAACTGCACCACCTGACTGCCCCTCCGTTCAAAATATACACGTATCTGGTTTGAGACTTAGAGTCATCCAGATCTGTGTCGAAGCTAGCATCGACGTAACCCTTTACGACGAGCTCTTCGTCACCTCCATAAACGAGAAACATATCCTTAGTCCTTTTCAGGTACTTCAGGATGTTCTTGACCGCTGTCCAGTGTTCTGTACTGGGATCACTTTGGTACCTCCCTACCAAACTTATGGCAAGGTTCACATCAGGTCTGGTACACATCATGGCATACATGATAGAACCTATGGCCGAGGCATAGGGAATGCCACTCATCTTTTCTCTATCTTCTGCCGTGGTCGGCGACTGAGCTTTGCTCAATCTCATACCTTGCAAAACAGGCAAGAATCCTTTCTTTGACTGATCCATATTGAACTTCTTCAATATTTTGTCAAGGTATGTACTTTGTGAAAGACCAATGAGGCGTCTTGATCTATCTCTATAGATTTTGATGCCTAATATGTAAGCAGCTTCTCCAAGGTCCTTCATTGAAAAACTTTTATTCAAATAGGCCATTACATTTTCCAAGAGTTCTACATCATTTCCCATCAGCAATATGTCATCCACATATAATATGAGAAATGCCATAGAGCTCCCACTCACTTTCTTGTAGATACAGGCTTCTCCATAAGTCTGTATAAATCCAAACGCTTTGATCACATCATTAAAGCGAATATTCCAACTCCGAGATGCTTGCACCAGCCCGTAAATCGAGCGCTGGAGCTTGCATACCTTGTTAGCGTTCTCTGGATCGACAAAACCTTCCGGTTGCATCATATACAACTCTTCCTTGAGGAAGCCATTAAGGAATATTGTTTTGACGTCCATTTGCCATATCTCATAATCATAGAATGCGGCAATAGCTAACATGATTCTGACTGACTTCAGCATCGCTACGGGAGAGAAAGTCTCGTCGTAGTCAATCCCTTGAACTTGTCGATAACCCTTAGCGACAAGTCGAGCCTTATAGATGGTCACATTACCATCCGCGTCTCTCTTCTTCTTAAATATCCATTTGGTTTCTATGGCGTGCATATCATCAGGCAAGTCCACCAAAGTCCATACTTTGTTTTCATACATGGATTCTATCTCGGATTTCATGGCTCCAAGCCATTTATTGGAATCCGGGCCCGCCATGCTTCTTCATAGTTCGAAGGTTCATCGTTGTCTAACAACATGATTTCTAGGACAGGGTTGCCGTACCACTCTGGTGCGGAACGTTCCCTTGTGGACCTTCGAAGTTCAGTAGTAACTTGATTTGTTTCTTCATGATCATTATCATTAACTTCCTCCCTTGTCGGTGCAGGCACCTCAGGAACAATTTCCTGCGCTGCGCTACTTTCCGGTCCAGGAGGGGTGACTGTCACCTCATCAAGTTCTACTTTCCTCCCACTCACTTCTTTCGAGAGAAACTCTTTCTCCAGAAAGCATCCATTCTTGGCAACAAAGACTTTGCCTTCAGATCTATGGTAGAAGGTGTACCCAATCGTTTCCTTTGGGTATCCTATGAAGACGCATTTTTCCGATTTGGGTTCGAGCTTTTCAGATTGAAGTTTCTTAACATAAGCATCGTAACCGCAAACTTTTAGAAACGACAGCTTCGGTTTCTTGCCAAACCAAAGTTCATACGGAGTTGTCTCAACGGATTTCAACGGAGCCCTATTTAAAGTGAATGCGGCAGTCTCTAAAGCATAACCCCAAAAAGATAGCGGTAAATCGGTGAGGGACATCATAGATCGCACCATGTCCAACAGAGTACGATTTCGACGTTCGGACACACCGTTACGTTGAGGTGTTCCGGGCGGTGTCAATTGTGAAACAATTCCACAGTTCCTAAGGTGTGTGCCAAATTCATGACTTAAATATTCACCCCCACGATCTGATCGTAATAACTTTATTTTTCTATCACGTTGATTCTCAACCTCATTCTGAAATTCCTTGAACTTTTCAAAGGTCTCAGACTTGTGTTTCATCAAATAGATATACCCATTTCTACTCAAGTCATCTGTGAGGGTGAGAACATAACGATAGCCTCCGCGAGCCTCAACACTCATTGGACCGCACACATCGGTATGTATGATTTACAATAAGTTGGTTGCTCGCTCCATTGTTCCGGAGAACGGAGTCTTGGTCATCTTTCCCAAGAGGCATGGTTCGCACGTGTCAAATGATTCATAATCAAGAGACTCTAGAAGTCCATCTGAATGGAGCTTCCTCATACGTTTGACACCAATATGACCAAGGCGGCAATGCCACAAGTATGTGGGACTATCATTATCAACTTTACATCTTTTGGCATCTACACTATGAATATGTGTATCATCACGTTCGAGATTCATCAAAAATAAACCATTGACCAGCGAGGCATGACCATAAAACATATCTCTCAAATAAATAGAACAACCATTATTCTCCGATTTGAAAGAGTAGCCATCTCGCATAAGACGAGATCCAGATACAATGTTCATGCTCAAAGCTAGTACTAAATAACAATTATTAAGGTTTAAAACTAATCCCGAGGGTAGATGTAGAGGTAGCGTGCCGACGGCGATCACATCGACCTTGGAACCATTCCCGACGCGCATCGCCACCTCATCCTTTGCCAGTCTCCGCTTATTCCGCAGCTCCTGTTTTGAGTTACAAAGGTGAGCAACTGCACCGGTATCGAATACCCAGGAGCTACTACGAGTGCTGGTAAGGTACACATCAATAACATGTATATCATATATACCTTTGACGTTGCCGGCCTTCTTGTCTACTAAATATTTGGGGCAGTTCCGCTTCCAGTGACCCGTTCCCTTACAATAAAAGCACTCTGTCTCAGGCTTGGGTCCATGCTTTGGCTTCTTCCCGGTAACAGGCTTACCGGGCGCGGCAACTCCCTTGCCGTCCTTCTTGAAGTTCTTCTTACCCTTGCCTTTCTTGAACTTAGTGGTTTTATTGACCATCAACACTTGATGTTCTTTCTTGATGTCCACCTCTGCTGATTTCAGCATCGAATACACCTCGGGAATGGACTTCTCCATCCCCTGCATATTGAAGTTCAACATGAAGCTCTTGAAGCTTGGTGGGAGCGACTGGAGGATTCTGTCAATGACCGCTTCATCTGGGAGATTCATTCCCAGCTGAGACAAGCGGATGTGCTATCCAGAAATCTTGAGGATGTGCTCACTGACATAACTGTTTTCCTCCATCTTACAGCTGTAGAATGCGTCGGAGACATCATATCTCTCGACTCGGGCATGAGCTTGGAAAACCATTTTCAGCTCTTCGAACATCTCATATGCTCCGTGGTGCTCAAAACGCTTTTGGAGCCCCGACTCTAAGCTGTAAAGCATGCCGCACTGAACCAGGGAGTAATCATCACTACGCGACTGCTAGACGTTCAAAACGTCTTGGGCCGCATCGGGAGCAGGTGCATCACCTAGCGGTGCTTCAAGGACATATGATCTCTTGGCAGCTATGAGGATAATCCTCAGGTTACGGACCCAATCCGTATAGTTGCTACCATCGTCTTTCAGCTTGGTTTTCTCTAGGAACGCATTGAAGTTGAGGGAAACTGGAGCGTGGGCCATTTGATCTACAAGAGATATTGTAAAGAATTTAGACTAAGTTCATGATAATTAAGTTCATCTTAATCAAATTTTAATGAACTCCCACTCAGAATGACATCTCTCTAGTCATCTAAGTGATACACGATCCGAATCGACTAGCCCGTGTCCGATCATCATGTGAGACGGACTAGTCATCAACGGTGAACATCTTCATGTTGATCGTATCTTCTATACGACTCGTGTTCGACCTTTCAGTCTTCCGTGTTCCGAGGCCATGTCTGTACATGCTAGGCTCGTCAAGTGAACCCTAAGTGTATCGCGTGTGTAAATCTGGCTTACACCCGTTGTATGCGAACGTTAGAACCTATCACACCCGATCATCACGTGGTGCTTCGGAGCAACGAACTTTAGCAACGGTGCACAGTTAGGGGGAACACAATTCTTGAAATTTTTAGTGAGAGATCATCTTTTTTAGTACCGTCGTTCTAAGTAAACAAGATGCATAAACATGATAAACATCGCATGCAATCAATTAAAGTGACATGATATGGCCAATATCATCTTGCTCCTTGGATCTCCATCTTCGGGGCACCATGATCATCTTGTCACTGGCTCGACACCATGATCTTCATCATCATGATCTTCATCATCGTGTCTTGAAGAAGTCGTCACGCCAACTATTACTTCTACTACTATAGCTAACGTTTAGCAATGAAGTAAAGTAATTACATGGCGTTATTCAGTGACACGCAGGTCATACAATAATTAAGACAACTCCTATGGCTCCTGCCGGTTGTCAAGTTCATCGACATGCAAGTCGTGATTCCCTATTACAAGAACATGATCAATCTCATACATCACATATATCATTCATCACATCTTCTTTTGGCCATACCACGTCACATAGCACATGCTGCAAAAACAAGTTAGACGTCCTCTAATTGTTTGTTGCAAGTTTTACGTGGCTTCTATAGGTTTTCTAGCAAGAACGTTTCTTACCTACGCCAAAACCACAACGTGATTTGTCAATTTCTATTTACCCTTCATAAGGACCCTATTCATCAAATCCGATCCGACTAAAGTAGGAGAGACAGACACTCGCCAGCCACCTTATGCATCTAGTGCATGTCTATCGGTGGAACCAGTCTCACGTAAGCGTACGTGTAAGGTCGGTCCGGGCCGCTTCATCCTACAATACCGCCGAATCAAGATTGACTAGTAACGGCAAGAAAGTTGAACAAACTCAAACGCCCACAACTGCTTTGTGTTCTACTCGTGCAAGATGCTACGCATTAAACCTGGCTCAGATGCCACTGTTGGGGAACGTAGCAGAATTCAAAAAAATTCTACGCTTTCACCAAGATCCAACTAAGGAGACATCTAGCAACGAGCAAATAAGAGTGCATCTACATACCGTTATGTAGATCGCGTGCAGAAGCTTTCGAAGAAGCGTGGATGAAGTAGTCGTACTCTTCGCGTTCTTCGTCACCGATGATCTAGCGCCGAACGGACGGCACCTCCGCGTTCAACACACGTCCGGTGCAGCAACGTCACCTCCTTCTTGATCCAGCAAGGGGGGAGGAGAGGTCGTCGGAGATCCAGCAGCACAACGGCGTGGTGGTGGATGCAGTGGAGAATCCTGCAGGGCTTCGCCGGGCGCCCTGCGTTAAGGAGACGGAGGTGTGACGGGATGGGGAGAGGCGCAAGGGCAAGGGTGCGGCTGTCCTCTCTCTCCCCACATATATATAGGGGGCCAGGGGGGTGCGCCGGCCCTGCAGATGGGATCTGCAGGGTGGGGCGGCGGCCAGGGGGGAATCCTTGCCCCCCAAGGCAAGTGGCGCCCCCTCCCCCCTAGGGTTTCAACCCTAGGCGCATGGGGAGGAGGGCCCATGTGGTGCGCCAGCCCATTAGGGCTGGACACTTCCCCCTTGCGGCCTAGGGGCCCCACCGGGATGGGTGGCCCCACCCGGTGGACCCCCGGGGCCCCTCCGGTGGTCCCGGGACACTCCCGGTGACCCCCGGAGATCACCCGATGGCCGAAACTGGACTTCCTATATATCATTCTTTACCTCCGGACTATTCCGGAACTCCTCGTGACGTCCGGGATCTCATCCGGGACTCCGAACAACTTTCGGGTTTCCACGTGCATGTATCTCTACGACCCTAGCGTTACCGAACCTTAAGTGTGTAGACCCTACGGGTTCGGGAGACACGTAGACATGACCGAGACCACTCTCCGATCAATAACCAACAGCGGGATCTGGATACCCATGTTGGTTCCCACGTGTTCCTCGATGATCTTCATCGGATGAACCACCGTGTCAAGGATTCACTTAATCCCGTATGTTATTCCTTTTGTCCATCGATACGGTACTTGCCTGAGATTCGATCGTCGGTATTCCCGATACCTTGTTCAATCTCGTCATGGCAAGTCTCTTTACTCGATCCGTAATCCATCATCGCGTGACTAACTACTTAGTCACATTGAGCTCATTATGATGATGTCTTACCGAGTGGGCCCAGAGGTACCTCTCCGTCATACGGAGTGACAACATCCCAGTCTTGGTTCGTACCAACTCAACAGACACTTTCGGAGATACCCGATGCGTACCTTTATAGCCACCCAGTTACGTTGTGACGTTTGGCACACCCAAAGTATTCCTACGGCATCCGGGAGTTGTACAACCTCATGGTCTAAGGAATAAATACTTGACACCGAAAGGCTTATGCATTACGAACTATACGATCTCGTGCTATGCTCAGGATTGGGTCTTGTCCATCACATCATTCTCCTAATGATGTGATCCCGTTATCACTGACATCCTATGTCCATGGTCAGGAAACCGTGACCATCTGTTAATCAACGAGCTGATAACTAGAGGCCTACCAGGGACTCATTGTGGTCTATATATTCACACATGTATCGCTGTTTCCGTACAATAAATTCAAGGAACAGACAATTATCATGAACAAGGAAATATAATAATAATACTTTTATTATTGCCTCTAGGGCATATTTCCAACAGTATTGGCATGGCTCTTACGGCTTAGTGCATCAGCTACTACGTTAGCCTTCCCGAGATGATAATGCAATCTCATGTCATAATCCTTAATGAGTTCCAGCCATCTCCTTTGCCTAAGATTCAGCTCCTTCTGAGTGAATATATACTTCAAGCTCTTGTGATCCGTATATACTTCACAATGGTTTTGTCACACCCTGCATTTTGTAACATGTTATTTGTAACTTTGAAGCATGAAAATTTGGACCAGCAAATTTTTTTTAGCATCATTTGGCTTTTATTTGGAATTGAGTTTTCTTCATGTGCTTTTTCTTGTGCTCATTAAAGTCAACTATGACCTCTTGTAGATTTCATCTCCACACCCAAAACTTCTGCCCAGTGATCATGCCAAGTGTTATATAACAGTATATTATTTTCTTACAAAATTAATTTGGCCAAAAAGTATTTTATAAATTTAGCTTTCCAAAAACCCCTGAATTGAGATTTGCACTGCAAGTACTTGATTTAGGGTGTGAAAATTATTTCAAAAAGTTTATTTGAGACCTAGTAGTCGTAGGACTCCCAGAAACCACAAAGGTATAATTTTTAAAGTTATTTTCCTATTTTATTTAAAAGCTTTTTCTTAAGGCCAGAAATGGTCTTTAATAGGGGAAAATTATTTAACTATTTCAAAAATATTTGCCAAAATTCAGAGAGACTCATAGGACATATATTGTCCATATATAAGAGTTTCAACACTTGGTCATGTTCAAAATAATGGGCTAAACCCTCAAAAACCCTTTCTGGATATTTCAAGCTTTTGAAATATTTACAAAGGAAACTTTCTCCAAAAATTCCAGGGAAATTCTATCATGTCATATATGACATATTTGATGATCTTGCCAAGTCCCATGCCTTGGGAAGCAAGAAAACCTCCTCAAACCCCTTCATAACCATTCTGTCCATATTTGAAGTTTGAGCAACTTTACATTGCCAAACTTGTCCAAATGCTCTCAAATTTGGTGCACTTGCTAGAATGGCCTAATAAGGCACCTAGACCAAATGGCACAAGAATTTGAATAGAGAAAATTGATCAGATCACCTAAAAACCCTTTCTGTTCAAATGCAAATTTGAACAACTTTACATTACCAACTTTTTATCTGGAGCTTCAAACTTTGTGAGCATGATCAATACCCCAAATGATGATGCTACACCAAGTGGTGCATCAAGGGGAGATGATTAGCTTGACTCAATCAAGATGAAACTGTTTCTGTTGATTTCTAGGGTTCACCAAAGTTACATTGGCTAGTTCCTCCAAATGAGCCCAAATTTGGTGAAGCACCCTATTTTCTCATGTCTTTCAACCCTGTCAAGTGCCATGTCAAGTGGACTTCATTTACTTGATCAAACACTGATCAAACACCTTCTGCAGAAATGCTAAAACCTCCATTTTGACCACTTTCACTTTTCTCCATGGCCTCAACTTCTTACCACAGGCTCATTGAGTTACCAGCTACCTCCTGTAACTCTCCCAGCACCCCAGCTCCATGATTGAAGGGTGAAACCCTTGTTTTACCTTGCTGTACAGTAGGTTTCCACCATTTTTACCAGCCCTCTCCCTCTCTCTCTGCATCCCCAGGGCAACCAAGGCCTCAGGGCATTTCTTTACTCCTCCCTCTACTTGCTGGACACTGTTGGACCCGCTGGATCGGACCAAACCGGCGAGAGCGTGGCGATGCCAGTCAAACGCACGCTCTGGAGCGCGCGAACAGTGCCCTCCGCACGCTGGCTCCAGCCAATCGCCGATCCCCGACAGCCTCGGGCCTCCCCCTCGCGCCAGTCGAGGCGCCTCGACGTCCGCAACCTCCCCGGCGCTGTCCCCCCTCCTCCTGCGCCCTCCAGTGAACGACGTCGCACGCGCACCGGCCGCCCGCTTCGGACATTCTTCTGCTTCACACGCGCGCGCGCCTCTGACGCTCCCCCGCTCCTCCTCTCGCCTCACCTGGACGTAGAGCTCGTCCAGGAACTCCCCAGACTCATCCCCGTCGCCTCCCATGCGCTGTAGCGTCGAGCCGGAGCTCGCCGGCGCACTGGACCACGGGTCCCCGCCGAGCCCCTATAAATAGGACCTCCCGAGCCATTCCAACAGCACCAGCAGCACCTCCTCCTCCCCAGCATCACTCCTGCATCACCAGCTCGACCCCAGGAGGTCCCAGTGCTCGGGATCGACCGGAGCTCCGCCGCGTCGGGCCGCCGGCGATCTCGTGGTACGGGCCTTCCCTGCCTCTCCTTCCACCCGTTTCGGAACCGCCGCACCTCACTGACTCTTTCCCCCTCGTTTCCCCTCTCTGTGGCAGTCGGAAACGACCTCGACCACGACCCTCCGACGAGCTTCCGCCGCCTCACCTCGTCGCCGGCGAACCAGGCCTCCCCGCAGTGCCGCACTACCACCACTGCAACCGCGACACGACGCTGGTCACATCCCTGGCCTCCGTTGCCGTCGCCGTGGCCGGAATCCTCGCCGGTGAGCTCGCCGCCGCCGTGGCCGCGGGGTTAGAGATGACAGGTGGGCCCCGCCTGTCATCCCCCTACCTCTCTCCCCCTCCTCTGTGCCGCTGACCCACGGGCCCCGCCCGTCAGGTTTGAAAACCTGACGTGCGCGCGCGCTGGCTCTGTGCGGCTGGGCCAGTCCGTTTGGGCCGTGCACTGTGGCCTCTTCTGGCCCAGTGCACAGGACCCCTTTTTCTTTTTCTTTTCTGTAAATGATTTAAACATTTATACAGAAAAGAATATTGACCCAAATTAAATATTTCCAACTCCTAAAATCTTGCAATATTCCAACCTATTTAATGGTACCACTTTCATTCAAATCCATGAAACTTTTCTGTACTGTTCAAATTTAAATTCAAATTTGGGCGGTAATACTCCTGTTCAAAAATCAATATATCCTATTCTGTAACTCCAAAACTCCAACTAAGATTTTTCCCCATCTTAGAAATCTCTCTAGTATTTTACAAAAATGAGTTGACATTTTTTTGAGCACTTTGATTTTTCTGTTTTATTTGTATTCTTATTTTCCCGTGGTTATTATGCGATTTATAGATCCCGTATTTGACGAAGTTGCTGTGGAAGAAGAAGGAGAAGGATTTGAAGACTTTGAAGACCAAGCCAATCCAGGCAAGCAGCCCTTTGACCATGATACACTTGTTCTCGGAACCCGTTTGTTTCCGATGCATGATGATAGGGTTACGATGGTAACCTAGATGAACCACCACATGATGCATGCCCTATTGTTGATTTTGCTATGAGCTAGTTGGCATGCAAATAGTTGGTCATGATGCTTATATGACGCATGTGTGATATGAACCCTCGTAGTTGAAATCTTTGCATGAACCCATCGGGTGCCCCTAATGCCCGAGGGTGATGAAGTGTTAGGTCATCACTTGAGAAAGAAGTGATGTGCCGGTAGGTCATGTGCATGGTGGAATGATGGATTAGATTTATGTGTGACTACCGTCCCAACCAAACATGTGCAACCACACTACCCCTTATGGGACGGGGCTTTATTGATTACTTAGGTCGATACTAGCATGGTGCCCGCATTACTAGTGACGGGAAGACTTGAGGTCTTTCCCGGGACGGGGTCGTGCTTGGATAGACGACCATGACTGTTTTCACAGGGCACCGGACACACCGTTGGTCCCTTCGGGTACGCGTGAACATTGAAATTAGGGCAAGTCCCGTGATCTATTGTTTGTGCCCGAGGGCCGTGTGCCAACGAGTGGACTCTATGTTAGTGTCGTCTAAGGAAAGGTATTGACCGGGTGCTTACCCCGGGTACTTGAGGTACCACGGGTCGTGGATGACACGGAAGTTCCCTGGATCTTGTGGGTAAAGTGCGCAACCTCTGCAGAGTGTAAAACTATTCGAATAGCCGTGTCCACGGTCATGGACAGTTGGGTGGTGCTACTTAAACTATGTCCAGAATTTTACTTCCTCAGTGTTGGAATGTGTGTGACAAGTCAAGGATGGTGACTTGACTCGATGAGCTGAATCATATTCATGTTGATGTCGGTAACCTGTTCTCGAGGTTACGCGAGGTTATTGATGCATAAACTTGATGATAGCATATTGTTCTAGCTTCCTGCTAGATTGTTCATTATTGATCCATTGCATTGTTACCACATCATGGGTTGCTTGCGAGTACATTCAAAGTACTCATTGGCTTGCCACTGGTTATTTAATTGGCCAGGCATGGAAGAACATGAATATGAGGAAGAGTTCTTTGGAGACGATCATGCGAACTAGGACGCTATCCCAGTCAGAATGCCTGTAGGGTTAAGGCAGATGGCATGGGTTCTACCCGTTTATCGAAGACTTCCGCTATTTGAGTTATTTCCCATTCAGCCCGTGAGGCTCTATCTATGTAAGACTTGGCCATAATGGCCTTAATTCGTGTAAGACTATCTGTATGGATGTAAGACTCTTGTTATTTCAGCTTCTGTGTGTTTAGTGAGCATTGATCTCTGGGATCACTGTACACGTGCATTCGGTGATCTCGACTTCTAAGTCAGGGTCCCCACAGAGCTGGTATCAGAGCCATCCTGACTGTAGGAAGCCTTAGTTAGCATGGGAGTTAGTTAGTTGAGACCCTTTTTCAAAAACCTTCTGAACCTCTCTTCTTTTCTAAACCTGAGATTTCATCAGCTATTTAACCCCTCCTATTCCACCTTTGTAGATGGCCGCTGTTCCCGAAGAGCACCTGACCACTGGGTTTCCCCTACTTCTCGAGGATAGCCTCCAGGAGTGTCAGTTCCACCGAGCACCCATCCTCACCTACCTTGAGCATTGGGTGAGCGATACTGAGGTAGAGTACCATGTGGAAGTGATCGTGAAGGCAAACGATCCTCCCACAAGTTGGTTCTTCGAGGGACCCCAGATGGCAACCCTACCACTTGCTGTCGAGGCTGCTGCACTGAAGGCACTAACCCGTCTCCGCGAGCTTCTTCCGGAGATGGCAGCCAAGATGGCAACTCGCTTCTTACCTTACCGGAAGGAAGGTGACGAGGAAAGCAGCGCACTAGCCCCTCCACTGAAGGAAGGACTCTCGCTTCGATTCCAGACCTACTTCAGTCTATGTGCCGACAGCTTGGCACAAGACTTGGCCTCGGAATCAATGAAGCTTCGAGAAGAACTTTACAAGACCAAGGCACTTCTTCGTCGAGCTCAAGAGAAGGCAAACAGGATCAAGAAGGAAGGAGCCCCTTCTGGACAATACGCTATCGCATATCGAGGCGGAAGGCCCTCCGAGGATGTGTCTTCCAAGGGTGAAGAACCACCTCGGCGACGCCGGATGAAAGCAAGGGAATACCGCAAGCTTTTCCCTGCACCACCGTCAAAGCACCGTCGTATCCAACTCCTCCACTCCCCCACTCCCTCCAGCGACAAGGGAGCCCAGACAGATGAAGACAAGGAGGAAGACCCAGAAGAGCCGGAATACGCGACCGAGCATTCCGCCGCTTAGGCATTATTCGCTACTCGGATATGCCAGTTGTAACCCCTACGGTAGGATAGGTCGTGTAACCCCTATGCGCAGTCGAGTCCTTGTATGGTTCATATGAAACCATCTAGCGTTTGCTTTTGTCTGGATGTATGTCGTATTCTTCCTTCGGGAATGTGTAAACGACTACATCACCTATCTGGATTTTAATGAATGTGTTTTGGTTTACGGCCCTTGCATGATTTGATTTAGTGTCACACCCACCCCCTTACTAGGCATCCATCTATCTTGCTTTCCCTCTTCCGAGTCATGAGACCTTTTACCGCTCCAACAGGATGCCTGTTGTAACTCGTACTGGTACCTCTACCCAGCAGCCCGAAGCCGGAGCATCCTCTCAACCAGAGGCAGGCCACGACCAAACCAACGACCAAGCTCCACCACCACCTCCTCCAAGCATGGACATGGCTCAGCTTCTCCAAGCTTTCCGAGAGGAACGCCAAGCCAACACTGCAGCTCTCCAGCTGATTGCTCAAGCTGTCACCAACAACCGCCAGCCGGCGGGGAATGGCAATGGACGTTCCACGTTGGTAGAGTTCAAGAAGCATGCGCCGCTAACCTTCATCGAGACTGCAGAACCCTTGGATGCTGACGACTGGGTCCGTTCCATTGAGGAGATTCTGGAACTAGTCGGATGCATCGAAGATCGCGAGAAGGTGGCTTATGCAGCCCACTGCCTCGGGGGAACTGCTAGAGCTTGGTGGGATGGATTCAAGGTCATGCATGCTGAACAAGACATCACTTGGGTGAACTTCAAGGCAGAATTCCGCAAGGCCCACATTCCTTTCGGAATCATGGCTATCAAAAAGCGCGAGTTCCGAGCCCTGAAGCAAGGAAGTGGCACTGTCAAGGAGTACATGCAGAAGTTCAGTATTCTGTCAAGGTATGCCCCTGAGGATGTCAGCACTGATGCTGCCAATAGGGAGCGCTTCATGGAAGGCCTTAATCAGACTCTGCAATACTCGCTTGTCGTGTGCGACTGCCCGTCTTTCCCTGACCTAGTGAACAAGGCACTCATGCTTGAAGACAAGCGGCGTGCTTTGGAAGACACTCGCAAGCGCAAGTTGGTCAGTAAGGGAAGTTCCAGCAACCAGAAGCCTCGTCCGTGGCAGTCAGCCCCGGCCAAGCCAACCTATCAGCAGCCAAGAGCTCCTGCACCTCGTGCCAATCCTCAGCCTCAGCAGTATGCCAACCCCAGGCCAGCTTTCAACCCCAATACCAGTGGTGGCAACAAGATCAACACTCCAAACCAAGTCACTTGCTTTGGGTGTGGTCAGCCCGGACACATCTCCAGGGTGTGCCCCAACAAGAAGCCTGATGCCCCGCGCCCCAATGCGCAGAACCAGGGACAAGGCCGTGGAATGCCACCAAGGAACCCAGCTCCTCGCAATCCACCGAACTATGGGAAGGGGCGTGTGAATCACGTCACTACTAAAGAAGCCCAGGAAGACCCGAACGTCGTGCTGGGTACGTTCCTTGTCAACTCAGCACCTGCAACTGTCTTGTTTGATTCTGGAGCAACACATTCATTTGTCACTCAAAGATTTGCATTAAAAAGTGGCATGACCCCTACACCCCTGAATAACCCTATGGTGGTACAAACCCCCGGAGCCGAGATGAGAGCCAAGATAGGCTGTAAAGGAGTCAGTATTACCATTAACGGTGTAGATTTCCTAGCAGACCTTATCATCCTGAGATCACAAGGCTTGGATGTGATCTTAGGGATGGATTGGCTCAGTAAGCACCAAGGCTTGTTAGACTGTGCCAATCGGACAGTCACTGTGACCAATGACCAAGGAGTCGAAGTCAAGTTTGCCCCCAACTCCTCTTCCGCTCAAGCCGCTAAAGTCAACTGTCTGTCTGAAGTTGGGCTAGATCAAGTACCGGTGGTATGTGAGTATCCTGATGTCTTTCCGGATGAACTACCGGGAATGCCCCCTGACCGTGACATTGAGTTCATCATCGAGCTCGTGCCCGGAGCAGGACCCATCTATAAGAAGCCTTATAGAATGGAGACGGAAGAATTAGCCGAGTTGAAGAAGCAGCTAGAAGAGCAGCTAAGGAAGGGATTTATCCGCCCGAGTGCCTCCCCTTGGGGATCTCATGTTCTGTTTGTGGCAAAGAGGGACGGTACCATCCGCTTATGCATTGACTATCGTTCCCTCAATGAAGTTACAATCAAGAACAAGTATCCACTTCCCAAGATCGAAGATCTGTTTGATCAGCTCAGCGGAGCCAAGGTATTCTCCAAGATCGACCTCAGGTCTGGGTATTACCAGCTGAAGATCAGACCCCAAGATATTCCGAAGACGGCATTCGTAACCAGATATGGCCTGTACGAGTGCACGGTCATGTCTTTTGGGTTAACCAATGCCCCAGCTTACTTCATGTATCTCATGAATAAAGTCTTCATGGAATATTTGGACAAGTTTGTGGTTGTCTTCATTGATGACATTCTTGTGTTCTCGAAGTCGGAGGAAGAGCATGAGCAGCACCTGAGGATGGTCCTAGACAAGCTTCGTGACCACCAACTGTATGCCAAATTCAGCAAGTGTGAGTTCTGGCTGCATAAAGTTGGATTCTTAGGTCATGTCTTGACCGAGGAAGGATTATCTGTTGATCCTGCAAAAATCGAAGCTGTGACCCAATGGCAATCTCCAACGACCGTCAAGGAAGTCAGAAGCTTCCTCGGATTAGCGGGCTATTACCGCAAGTTCGTGGAAGGATTCTCTAGCATTGCACGACCAATGACTCAGCTCCTCAAAAAGGACAAGAAGTTCGAGTGGACGCCAAAATGCGAAGAGAGCTTCCAAGAGCTCAAGAAGAGATTGACCACCGCCCCAGTTCTGGCAACACCTGATATTCACAAGGAGTTCGTGATATATTGTGATGCCTCTCGAACCGGATTGGGAAGCGTTCTGATGCAAGAAGGCCGCGTCATAGCATACCTCTCCAGGCAGCTACGACCCCATGAGGAGAACTACGCTACTCACGATCTTGAGCTAGCGGCTGTAGTTCATGCCTTGAAGACATGGCGGCATTACCTCCTAGGGAAACGGTGTGAGATTTACACAGACCACAAAAGTCTGAAGTATATTTTCACCCAAAAAGAGTTGAACATGAGGCAGCGGAGATGGTTGGAACTCATCAAGGATTATGACCTCAGTGTTCAGTATCACCCTGGGAAGGCTAACGTGGTGGCCGATGCCTTAAGCAGGAAGGCTTGCTCTTTGAATGTCATTATTCAGGAAAGGCAGCCTGCCTTGTTTAAGGAGATCGAGCAATTCAGTTTAGAATTGGTCACCCCTGGATTTCTGGATCATTTGGAAGTCAGACCGACCCTGCTGGACGACGTCAAGAAGGCTCAAGATGGACACGCAAGCATCGAAGGCATCAAGAAGAAGATGAAGCTGGGCAAGGCCCCAGGATTCTCTGAAGACGAGCACGAGATTGTTTGGTACAAAGGTCGCCTCTGCGTACCAAACAACACCGAGTTGAAGACGCTGATTCTGTAAGAAGCCCACGACACTCCGTATTCCATCCACTCCGGAGGAACCAAGATGTACCAAGACTTGAAGGCACGATTCTGGTGGCACGGTATGAAGAGAGAGATTGCAACATATGTTGCAAAGTGTGATGTGTGCCAAAGAGTCAAGGCTGAATATCAGCGACCTGCTGGATTGCTTCAACCACTCAAGGTTCCTGAGTGGAAGTGGGATAAAGTCGGAATGGACTTCATCACTGGACTACCAAGGTCGAATAGAGGACATGACTCTATCTGGGTCATAGTCGATCATTTGACCAAGGTGGCTCATTTCATTCCTGTCAAGACCACTTATGATGGCAACCGGCTGGCAGCTCTCTACATCGACCGAATCGTAAGTCTTCACGGTGTTCCCAAGGAGATTGTGTCAGATCGAGGAACCCAGTTCACCTCAAGGTTCTGGAAGAAGTTCCAAGAAGCCTTGGGAACCAAGTTGTCTTTCAGCACAGCTTTCCACCCACAGACCGGAGGTCAAACTGAGCGAGTCAATTAGATTCTCGAAGACATGCTCCGAGCCTGTGTCCTGGCATATGGAGCCAAGTGGGAAGACTGTCTTCCTTTTGCCGAGTTCTCCTACAACAACAGTTACCAGTCAAGCCTTCAGATGGCACCATTTGAGGTGTTGTACGGACGCAGATGCCGCACACCCCTTAATTGGTCAGAGACTGGAGAAGGACTAGTCTTTGGACCGGATAATCTCCGCGCAGCAGAAGAGCAAGTCCAACTAGTCAGAGAGCGATTAAAGGCAGCCAAGTCAAGGCAGAAGAGTTATGCTCACACTCGACGCCGAGACATGAGTTTCCATGTCAGGGACCATGTGTACCTGCGGGTAACTCCTCTGAAAGGAACCAAGTGTTTCCATGTCAAGGGGAAGCTCGCACCAAGGTTCATTGGACCCTTTGAGATCACTGCACGACGAGGAGAAGTGGCTTATCAGTTGGAACTACCACCTTAGCTATCCGATGTGCACAATGTGTTCCATGTGTCACAACTCCGGAAATGTCTCCAAGTTCCAGACAAGCCCAATCTCTACAAGGATGTGGATCACCAAGCCATTGATCTGCAGCCTGATTTGACCTACCGCGAGAAGCCCATTCGCATTCTGGACGAAGCAGAACGACGTACGCGGAGCCGTACCATCAAGTACTTCAAGGTCCAGTGGAGCAACCACACCGAAGCAGAAGCAACCTGGGAACGAGAAGACTATCTTAGATCCGAATTTCCCGATCTCTTTTAAGCCCTAGTTTAGGAATCTCGGGGACGAGATTCTTGTAAGGGGGGTAGGTCTGTCACACCCTGCATTTTGTAACATGTTATTTGTAACTTTGAAGCATGAAAATTTGGACCATCAAATTTTTTTTAGCATCATTTGGCTTTTATTTGGAATTGAGTTTTGTTCATGTGCTTTTTCTTGTGCTCATTAAAGTCAACTATGACCTCTTGTAGATTTCATCTCCACACCCAAAACTTCTGCCCAGTGATCATGCCAAGTGTTATATAACATTATAGTATTTTCTTACAAAATTAGTTTGGCCAAAAAGTATTTTATAAATTTAGCTTTCCAAAAACCCCTGAATTGAGATTTGCACTGCAAGTACTTGATTTAGGGTGTGAAAATTATTTCAAAAAGTTTATTTGAGACCTAGTAGTCATAGGACTCCCAGAAACCACAAAGGTATAATTCTTAAAGTTATTTTCCTATTTTATTTAAAAGCTTTTTCTTAAGGCCAGAAATGGTCTTTAATAGGGGAAAATTATTTAACTATTTCAAAAATATTTGCCAAAATTCAGAGAGACTCATAGGACATATATTGTCCATATATAAGAGTTTCAACACTTGGTCATGTTCAAAATAATGGGCTAAACCCTCAAAAACCCTTTCTGGATATTTCAAGCTTTTGAAATATTTACAAAGGAAACTTTCTCCAAAAATTCCAGGGAAATTCTATCATGTCATATATGACATATTTGATGATCTTGCCAAGTCCCATGCCTTGGGAAGCAAGAAAACCTCCTCAAACCCCTTCATAACCATTCTGTCCATATTTGAAGTTTGAGCAACTTTACATTGCCAAACTTGTCCAAATGCTCTCAAATTTGGTGCACATGCTAGAATGGCCTAATAAGGCACCTAGACCAAATGGCACAAGAATTTGAATAGAGCAACTTGATCAGATCACCTCAAAACCCTTTCTATTCAAATGCAAATTTGAACAACTTTACATTACCAACTTTTTATCTGGAGCTTCAAACTTTGTGAGCATGATCAATACCCAAAATGATGATGCTACACCAAGTGGTGCATCAAGGGGAGATGATTAGCTTGACTCAATCAAGATGAAACTGTTTCTGTTGATTTCTAGGGTTCACCAAAGTTACATTGGCTAGTTCCTCCAAATGAGCCCAAATTTGGTGAAGCACCCTATTTTCTCATGTCTTTCAACCCTGTCAAGTGCCATGTCAAGTGGACTTCATTTACTTGATCAAACACTGATGAAACACCTTCTGCAGAAATGCTAAAACCTCTATTTTGACCACTTTCACTTTTCTCCATGGCCTCAACTTCTTACCACAGGCTCATTGAGTTACCAGCTACCTCCTGTAACTCCCCCAGCACCCCAGCTCCATGATTGAAGGGTGAAACCCTTGTTTTACCTTGCTGTACAGTAGCTTTCCACCATTTTTACCAGCCCTCTCCCTCTCTCTCTGCATCCCCAGGGCAACCAAGGCCTCAGGGCATTTCTTTACTCATCCCTCTACTTGCTGGACACTGTTGGACCCGCTGGATCGGACCAAACCGCCGAGAGCGCGGCGATGCCAGTCAAACGCACGCTCTGGAGCGCGCGAACAGTGCCCTCCGCACGCTGGCTCCAGCCAATCGCCGATCCCCGACAGCCTCGGGCCTCCCCCTCGCGCCAGTCAAGGCGCCTCGACGTCCGCAACCTCCCCGGCGCTGTCCCCCCTCCTCCTGCGCCCTCCAGTGAACGACGTCGCACGCGCACCGGCCGCCCGCTTCGGACATTCTTCTGCTTCACACGCGCGCGCCTCTGACGCTCCCCCGCTCCTCCTCTCGCCTCAGCTGGACGTAGAGCTCGTCCAGGAACTCCCCAGACTCATCCCCGTCGCCTCCCATGCGCTGTAGCGTCGAGCCGGAGCTCGCCGGCGCACTGGACCATGGGTCCCCGCCGAGCCCCTATAAATAGGACCTCCCGAGCCATTCCAACAGCACCAGCAGCACCTCCTCCTCCCCAGCATCACTCCTGCATCACCAGCTCGACCCCAGGAGGTCCCAGTGCTCGGGATCGACCGGAGCTCCGCCGCGTCGGGCCGCCGGTGATCTCGTGGTACGGGCCTTCCCTGCCTCTCCTTCCACCCGTTTCGGAACCGCCGCACCTCACTGACTCTTTCCCCCTCGTTTCCCCTCTCTGTGGCAGTCGGAAACGACCTCGACCACGACCCTCCGACGAGCTTCCGCCGCCTCACCTCGTCGCCGGCGAACCAGGCCTCCCTGTAGTGCCGCACTACCACCACTGCAACCGCGACACGACGCTGGTCACATCCCTGGCCTCCGTTGCCGTCGCCGTGGCCGGAATCCTCGCCGGTGAGCTCGCCGCCGCCGTGGCCGCGGGGTTAGAGATGACAGGCGGGCCCCGCCTGTCATCCCCCCACCTCTCTCCCCCTCCTCTGTGCCGCTGACCCACGGGCCCCGCCCGTCAGGTTTGAAAACCTGACGTGCGCGCGCGCTGGCTCTGTGCGGCTGGGCCAGTCCGTTTGGGCCGTGCACTGTGGCCTCTTCTGGCCCAGTGCACAGGACCCCTTTTTCTTTTTCTTTTCTGTAAATGATTTAAACATTTATACAGAAAAGAATATTGACCCAAATTAAATATTTCCAACTCCTAAAATCTTGCAATATTCCAACCTATTTAATGGTACCACTTTCATTCAAATCCATGAAATTTTTCTGTACTGTTCAAATTTAAATTCAAATTTGGGCAGTAATACTCCTGTTCAAAAATCAATATATCCTATTCTGTAACTCCAAAACTCCAACTAAGATTTTTTCCCATCTTAGAAATCTCTCTAGTATTTTACAAAAATGAGTTGACATTTTTTTGAGCACTTTGATTTTTCTGTTTTATTTGTATTCTTATTTTCCCGTGGTTATTATGCGACGTATAGATCCCGTATTTGACGAAGTTGCTGTGGAAGAAGAAGGAGAAGGATTTGAAGACTTTGAAGACCAAGCCAATCCAGGCAAGCAGCCCTTTGACCATGATACACTTGTTCTCGGAACCCGTTTGTTTCCGATGCATGATGATAGGGTTACGATGGTAACCTAGATGAACCACCACATGATGCATGCCCTATTGTTGATTTTGCTATGAGCTAGTTGGCATGCAAATAGTTGGTCATGATGCTTATATGACGCATGTGTGATATGAACCCTCGTAGTTGAAATCTTTGCATGAACCCATCGGGTGCCCCTAATGCCCGAGGGTGATGAAGTGTTAGGTCATCACTTGAGAAAGAAGTGATGTGCCGGTAGGTCATGTGCATGGTGGAATGATGGATTAGATTTATGTGTGACTACCGTCCCAACCAAACATGTGCAACCACACTACCCCTTATGGGACGGGGCTTTATTGATTACTTAGGTCGATACTAGCATGGTGCCCGCATTACTAGTGACGGGAAGACTTGAGGTCTTTCCCGGGACGGGGTCGTGCTTGGATAGACGACCATGACTGTTTTCACAGGGCACCGGACACACCGTTGGTCCCTTCGGGTACGCGTGAACATTGAAATTAGGGCAAGTCCCGTGATCTATTGTTTGTGCCCGAGGGTCGTGTGCCAACGAGTGGACTCTATGTTAGTGTCGTCTAAGGAAAGGTAATGACCGGGTGCTTACCCCGGGTACTTGAGGTACCGCGGGTCGTGGATGACACGGAAGTTCCCCGGATCTTGTGGGTAAAGTGCGCAACCTCTGCAGAGTGTAAAACTATTCGAATAGCCGTGTCCACGGTCATGGACAGTTGGGTGGTGCTACTTAAACTATGTCCAGAATTTTACTTCCTCAGTGTTGGAATGTGTGTGACAAGTCAAGGATGGTGACTTGACTCGATGAGCTGAATCATATTCATGTTGATGTCGGTAACCTGTTCTCGAGGTTACGCGAGGTTATTGATGCATAAACTTGATGATAGCATATTGTTCTAGCTTCCTGCTAGATTGTTCATTATTGATCCATTGCATTGTTACCACATCATGGGTTGCTTGCGAGTACATTCAAAGTACTCATTGGCTTGCCACTGGTTATTTAATTGGCCAGGCATGGAAGAACAGGAATATGAGGAAGAGTTCTTTGGAGACGATCATGCGAACTAGGACGCTATCCCAGTCAGAATGCCTGTAGGGTTAAGGCAGATGGCATGGGTTCTACCCGTTTATCGAACACTTCCGCTATTTGAGTTATTTCCCATTCAGCCCGTGAGGCTCTATCTATGTAAGACTTGGCCATAATGGCCTTAATTCGTGTAAGACTATCAGTATGGATGTAATACTCTTGTTATTTCAGCTTCTGTGTGTTCAGTGAGCATTGATCTCTGGGATCACTGTACACGTGCATTCGGTGATCTCGACTTCTAAGTCGGGGTCCCCACAGGTTTCCTATGAGAAAATGTCTCCACGTCTTCAACGCATGCACTACGGCTGCTAACTCCAAATCGTGGGTGGCATAGTTCGTCTCATGAGGTTTCAGTTGTCGTGAAGCATACGAAACAACTCTTCCTTCCTGCATAAGAACTGCTCCAAGTCCTCGACGTGAAGCGTCTCAGTACACCTCATAATCCTTATGTTGATCTGGCAGAATCAACACAGGTGATGAGACCAACCTTTTCTTCAACTCCTGGAAACTAGTCTCACATTCTTGGGTCCAACTAAACTTGGTTTCCTTCTTCAACAACTCCGTCATTGGCTTTGCAATCTTCGAGAAATTCTCGACAAATCTCCGGTAGTATCCTGCGAGTCCAAGAAAACTTCGGATCTCTCCAACGGTTGTTGGTGCTTCCCACTTGGTCACAGTCTCCACCTTGGTGGGATCTACTGCTATTCCTTCTCCGGATATAACATGTCCGAGGAATCCGACTTCCTTCAACCAAAACTCACATTTGCTAAACTTGGCATACAACTGATGTTCTCTGAGCTTCTCTAATACCAAACACAAATGCTCTTCATGCCCCTCTTCATCCTTCGAGAAGATCAAAATATCATCTATGAACACTACGACGAACTTATCCAAATAATCCATAAACACTTTGTTCATCAGGTTCATAAAGTAGGCCGGTGCGTTTGTCAGACCAAACGACATAACGGTATACTCATACAACCCATACGTAGTGGTAAAGGCCGTCTTAGGGATATCTTGCTCTCGAATCTTCAATTGATGATACCCTGATCGCAGATCGATCTTAGAAAAGACCTTAGCTCCTTGCAATCTATCGAACAGATCGTTGATCATTGGCAACGGGTACTTCTTCTTGATCGTTACTTCATTTAATCCTCGGTAATCAACAACCATTCTTAACGATCCATCCTTCTTCTCTACTAGAAGTACTGGCGAACCCCAAGGCGAAGAACTTGGGCTTATGAATCCTTTATCCAGTAACTCCTTAATCTGCTTCTTAATTTCCTCCAAATCCTTTGCGGGCATCCTATAGGGTGTCTTAGAAATTGGTCCGGTGCCTAGCAAAAGTTCAATCAAAAACTCTATGTCTCTATCCGATGGCATGCCAGGTAACTCCTCTGGAAACACATCCGGATAATCCTTCACTACTGGCACTTCCTCCTGTACAACTCCTGACAGGGAATTTAATCTACTCCTCTTTGACTCATGCCGGGATATATACTTGATCCCTCTTCCTTCCGGCGTAGTAAGCAAAATGGTCTTACTGGCACATTCAATATTCCCTTCATACTTAGATAACGAATCCATTCCTAATATCACATCCAGTCCTTGAGATTTCAATACTATTAGGTTCGAAGGGAAAATGTAATTACCAATCCTTAAGGGCAACTGATCACACCATGACTTAGCCATATACCCCGCTCCTGGTGAGGTTACTAACATGGGCGATCTAAGGGCTTGGGTCGGCAGTTTATACTTATCCACGAATCCCCTTGAAATGTATGAATGCGATGCGCCAGTATCAAAAAGAACGAGTGCAGTACAGGACTTAACTAAGAACTTACCTATGACTGCATCTGGTTGCTCTTCTACTTCCTCCATAGTCACGTGGTTCACTTGTCCTTTGTTGAACGGGTTGGGCTTCTTCTCGGCGCTTCCATTGCCATTCCCATTCTTAACTTCTGGGCATTCATTAGCATAATGTCCAGTCTTCCCACACTTGTAACAAGTGACATGGCTAAAATCCCTCTTGGTGGGTGTGGATGGTGTAGGGCGGTTCTGGTTTCCATTGGCTCCATTACCACTCCCATTACCATTGCCATTCTTGGTGCCATTGTGGTTTGTGCGAGCTACTTCCTCCATGGGTATGTTGAAACTATCCTACTGCTTTAGGGGTAAAGCGAGGCTTCTGCTGAGCTCCAGAATTATACTTTCCTTGCCCATACTTCCTTTTGCGACTCTCAATCTGCTGATGCTTCCTTTCAATCATCAGGGCTCGGTCAACCAACTCCTGATAGTTATTGAAAGTTGCCACCATCAGCTGTACACTCATCTCATCATTCAGCCCTTCCATAAATCTCTCCTGCTTCTTGGCATCTGTAGCCACATCATCTGGGGCATAACGAGATAGGGTACTAAACTCATCCACGTACTGAGCCACAGTACGGTTTCCTTGGCGCAAATTGCGAAACTCCTGCTTCTTCATACTCATGGCTCCAGTTGAGACATGGGCGGTACGAAAAGCTTGCTGAAACTGATCCCAAGTCACATTGGCTACGGGGTAAGTGGCTGTGTAATTTTCCCACCATGCTGCGGCTGGTCCAGACAACTTGTGTGCGGCAAATCGCACCTTCTCAGCATCCGAGCAATTGGCGGTGATCAAATCCCTTCCAATCTTGCGTAGCCAGTCATCAGCCACAATTGGTTCGATGCTGCTAGCAAACACGGGTAGTTGCAACCTTAAGAAACGTGTCAGGTTGTCCACGGGTGGTGGTGGTGGAGGGTTGTTGTTGTTGTTCTGGTTGTTCTGGGTGTTCTGGACAAGAAGTTGCATCAGGGTGTTCTGCTGCTGGATCAACTGGGTGAGCTCAGGGGGAAACTCGAATTCACGTCTTGGAGGCATCTGATGGGTGTAGAGGGAAGAGATTAGAATAGAAAAGAGGTCTAAGGGAAAATCACTACCCATATGCACATGAGACAAACACACAATCATATCACACCAATCAATTTCGAACAAGGTCTTACAAATCTAACGATCGTTACAAAAGTGCTCTAAATCTAATACTTGGTGGTAAACTACTGGTCATAGGGTAATCATCTAAAAATATTGGTCGGCAGAGGAGTCCATAATATCTGCCCCAGCTTCATCTTCATAATCTTCATCCTTGCTATCTTCAGCTTCCGAATCAGTATCATCTATGATGATATAGTCTTCCTGCGGTATCTCCTTGGGTTCTTCTTCCTCATCTTCTTCTCCCATGAGTATCCCTAACTTCCGGGTCAAATCATCAGTCTTCTCCACAAGTATGTTCATCTCCTCCTCATATCCGTCGCGTGTAGACTTGAGTTCTTCTTCTAGCTCCAAATTCCTATTTAGGGCCTTCTTCAAATCTATCATCCCAGCACACATCGGGTGCTCCTAGCGACGAATGTGGTGGTTCAACTCCTGGATGAATGTTGCAATGGTATACCCTTCCTAGTGCTGATCATATCCCAATTCTCATCTCGGCGTCCACAAATCTGGTAGATGGTGTCCTTTAGCCCCCGCTTGTAGACTTCTCCAATCCTTCCCATAGCAATGTGGGCTGCCATACTCCTTCCTAGGCTCCATGTGGGTGCATTAAAGGAAAATGATATGAGTGAGGTGACGGGTGCGAACGTCCTTCCTGGAACTTGAGCTTGAATCAACCAACGCTCCTCCTCAGGTAGAGTGGCATTGTAGGTTCCAGTGAAACTTGGTAATCCAATGTGTAGATATCTGGTGACCTCCTTCAGGTGTCGTCCAAATGGCGTGTCATCATCCGGTTGCATGAACTTGTGCTTTGCTTCCACCATCCTAAAGAGTAGAAAAGATGAGGAGTCAGAAGAGAGAAGAGTGGATAGTGTTCTAGGGCTTGTCTTAGTGGTCGTGTCCTATAGTCAGCGTGTGCTCTGATACCATCTTTGTAGCGACCAGACCTCAAACAGTCTGATCTCCATGCATCAGTGTCATCCCTGGATCAATAATGCTGACACGCATGGTACTCGAAGGATTTATAACAGAGTAGCAATCACACACTTATTACATCGATAGTCCAACGATGAATTTATTACAAAAAATCATGGCTGAAGGCCATCTAATACGATAACAGCGGAAGGCTTGGAAGATAAGTGAGTCCATCAACTCCAGCGGCATCACTGAGTATAGAACCACGACCTAAAAGGGCATCTTACTCGTCGTCTGAAAAGTCTGCAACATGAAACGTTGCAGCCCGAAAGACGGGTCAGCACATGGAATATGCTGGCAATGTAACACGAGAGATGCAATGAAAGTAAAGCTATACTATATGCAATATGGCTGGTGGAAAGCTCTATGGTTAAGTTTTTGCGTAAAGCCAATTTTTCCCTACTTCAAAGGAATGTATTTTAATTAACTATCATGGTAGTTGAAACATCGTTGAGAAGATAGACATCCTCTCAACCCCAATTAAAAGTAATCATTAAACCCAACAAAATTAAATTAGAGTAACATGTTGAGATGCACATGAAAATCCAAGTACCAGATACTCAAGATGTCCATAACCGGGGACACGGCTAATCATGATCAGTTTGTACACTCTGCAGAGGTTTGTGCACTTTTCCCACAAGACTCGATCGCCTCCGTTTGGTTTCTCGCACTACATGGTGTTTGAGAAACGGATGACCGAGACATAGTCTTTCAGAAGCGCTAGCACCTTATGATCGGGCGGACCGTACCAATCTACATCCCCTACATCTGCTAGTCCACCACTGTAAGAGTTCGCACGACTTACTCATACTATGCTAGAGGCCATAATAGCATTGTGGTTGCACACGGAAGTTTCTAGTATGAATAATCTCATGATCCCTTTGAGCCTGGGTGGCGGTCCAAAAGAAAAACAGGCAAATCCTGGAATACCCAGGTGCCTCAATCCACCCAGATGTGTATTAAAGTTGCCACCTTAAGTTGAACCATTAATTAACAACTCACATCTGTCATGGATTTCACTCAAACCCAAACCACGTCTACGAGCATAGCATGTCCTAACAGCAAACGTAGAGTAACTCCCAGGGGTTTGAATGTAATGCAGGTAATAGGTACTACCTCAATCTACTTCCCAATCCCACAAGTTAATTGATCCTACTCATGCAATGTGTGAGGGGTTTGACTAATGCAATGAAAATTGGGTAATTGGAAAGCATGATCAAAGTGTTACTTGCCTTGCTGATGATCCGCAAAACCTAGAGACTCAAAGTAGCAAGCGGCGCACTCCGGGTACTCTATCGCAATCAAACAACAAGCATACAATAAGAACTTAACTAATGCACGGGTAAAACTCAAATAAGAGATCTAACCAGAAAGTTCAACTTAAGAACTCCGGTTTGCAAAAAGAATCAACTCGAAAGAAGCAACGAAACTCAAACTGCGAAAAAAACGAGCTTTGAATTACTAGTTGGCCTAAAGTCAAATTTTACAGTAGCCAAAACTTTGTTCAAGTTGATCTAACGTAAAGAGGGCTTCGAGACGAAGATCTGGGATTTTGAATCACCTGATTCCGACTCTCGAGCGAAAAGATAAACGAAAAATAAAGATCAGGGCAAAAATCGCGATCGGAAAAATCGCGGATAAAATACCCCGAAAAAGAAAAACGACGAACAGGCTAACGAACGAACGTTCGCTCTCTGCGATTAACTAACGAAAATCGTCCGTTAAAACGAACGTACGGACGAACGTCCGCTATTTAACTAAACCGACGAAAAACCGATCTAAACCGAAAAAAAAACAGATCTAGGGTTCTTTTTTTAACAAAACCGATCTGATCTTTTAAAGAAAAACGGAGGTGGCGTCTACCTCGACTCCGGCGGGCGGCGGCTCCGGCGAGGTCGCGGCGGGGCGGCGGGGTCTGGCGAGGAGGCGGCGGGCGGCGGCGTCGGCGGCGGGGCGGCGGGCGTCGGCGGCGGGGCGCGGGTGGCGGCGCGGCGGCGGGCGCGGCAGCGGCGGCGGCGGCGGGGCGCGCCTAGGGTTAGGTTTTGTGCGGGCGCGCTGGCTGGGCGAGTCGGGCCGGCCTGGGCGCTATATAAAGCCCGGAGTCCCGGGCGAGGACGACTCCTAGTCGGTTCCTTTTTTATTTTATAGAATCCCGGCGCAGTAAAACTAACGAAAGAAATATCAAACGGACTCCAAAATTCCCGAAACAAATTTTCACCGTCCTCTAATAATATTTAGGACAAAGTGAACATTTTTCCCGGACCTAAATGCAATTTTGAAAAATGCGTATTTTTCCTATGCAAATAAATTCGAAAATAAATCCAGAAAAATACCAAAAGTGATTTTAATATTTTTCCTCCAATATTTCTATTATTTTGGAGAAGTCATATTATCTTCGCTCATTTATTTTATTTAGAAATATTTTTAGGAGAGAAAAATAATTAAAATCACACTGTCCTCGTACCGGTATTCGAGCGAGCTCAAATACGAAAATGGTAAAATTTCCAACTCCCTCCGTAGGTCCTTGAGTTGCTTAGAATTTCGAGGAACTCCACGAAAAAATGAAAAACAATGAAATACAATTATGATCTATGTATAACATTCCAAATTGAAAATTTGAGATGTTACAGATTTGAACACTATTTTTTCTGGATATAAGCTTCCTTGCACCTGAAGTTGAGCTCCAACCGATGTATGAGATGAGCACAACCCACCACCACGAGCTAGGCTTCCCTGGCGCGCCCTGGTGTCTTGTGGGCTGTGTGGGCCTCTGTTTGAGGTGATTCCAACTCCCAAAATCACATATATTCCAAAATAATTCTCCGTGAAAATTTATTGCATTTGGACTTCGTTTGATATGGATTTTCTACGATACAAAAAACATGCCAAAAAACAGGAATTGGCACTGGGCACTGGATCAATAGGTTAGTTCAATAAATCATATAAAAAGTTGCCAAAAATAAGTGAAAGTTGTATAATATTGGTATGAAACAATCAAAATTATAGATACGACGGAGATGTATCAGCATCCCCAAGCTTAATTCCTGCTCGTCCTCGAGTATGTAAATGATAAAAAAGATAATTTTTGATGTGGAATGCTACCTAGAATAAAGTTGATCATATATCTAATCATGGCTTGAATATTAAGACATGAGTGATTCAAAGCAATAGTCTATAATTTGACATAAAGACATCTATACTTAGGCATCCCAAAAAACAATCATGTCTTTCAGAATATCAAATGCTAAAGAACATTATCCTTACAAAATCATATAGTCTTGTCATGCTCTGTCTTCCCAGCTCAGAGTATAAATCATGTACTACCTAGGTGTCAGCCAAGCAATTGGTTCATACTTTTTAATGCGCTTCAGCATTTTCAACTCTCACGCAATACATGAGCGCAAGCCATGGATATAACAATATAGGTGGAATAGAATGCGGTGGTAGTAGACAAAAGAAGGGAAGAAAGTCTCACATTAACTAGGCAAACTAACGGACTATGGACATGCCCATCAACCGATATCAATGTGACTAGTAGGGATTGCCATGCAACAGATGCACTAAGAGCTATAAGTGTATGAGAGATCAACATGAAAACTAAGTGGGTGTGCATCTAATCCTATAATGAAAAATTCCCACTGGTATATGAAAGTGACAACATAGGAGACTCTCCATATGAAAAACACGGTGCTACTTTGAAGCACAAGTGTGGAACTAGCATGTCCCTTCTCTCTCTTTTTTTCTTTTTTTTCTTTCCCTTTTTCCTTTCTTTCTTTATTTTTCTTTATTATTTTCTCTCATTGTCCAGAGTCTCATCCCGACTTGTGGGGGAATCATAGTCTCCATCACCCTTTCCTCACTGGGACATGCTCCAATAATGGATAATGATGATCATCACACTTCTTTTACTTATAACTAAAAAAATCACAACTCGATACCTATGACATAGTATGACTCTAAATGAATTCCTCTGGCAGTGTACCAGGATGTGCAATGATCTAGCATCGCAAAGATATAAAAAATGGACAAGCCATGAAAATATCGTGCTAGCTGTCTTACGATCATGCAAAGCAATATGAAAATGAATACTCAAGTCAACTATATGATGGAAATGCATGGCAATATATCTCAGAATGGCTATGGAAATGTCATAATAGGTAGGTATGGTGGCTGTTTTGAGGAAGGTATAATAAAGTTTATGCACCGGCGAAAGTTGCGCGACACAAGAGAGATTAGCAATTATGAAAGGGTGAGAGTGCGTATAATCCATGGACTCACATTAGTCATAAAGAATTCACATACTTATTGCAAAAGTTTATTAGCCCTCGAAGCAAAGTAATACTGCGCATGCTCCTAGGGGGGAGGTTGGTAGGAGTTAACCATTGCGCGCCCCCGACCTTCACACAAATATAGACAATCAAGGATAAATTGTGCTCCAACTTCCCGGCATAACGAGAGACTATAGGTGCATGCTTTGGGAATCACAAACCTTGACACCAATATCTTACTAAACATGATCATCCACTAGTACCTCCCACATATTATCAACTCTATATGGCAAATCTATTGCAATGAATCAAACATATCATATTCAGTGATCCATAAGTCTTATGCAGGATTTTGTGACAAACCATGCAATTAACCAATTCCGTTTGACTCTTTAAATAGATATAAGTGAAGCATGAGAGTTTAATTCTTTCTACATAAGATCATGATCTAACAAATATAAGTGGAGCACGAGAGCATTCTACGAACATCGGTTTTCTATGTGAATAGAAACAGGCAATCCAAAGTTCAAATGATATGAGTGAAGCACATGAAGCATTCTATAAAGCCATACTCAAAAGATATAAGTGAAGTGCAATGAGCATTATACAAATTGGCCGAGGACTATCTCATACCAGCATGGTGCATTATTAAAAGAAAAATAAAAGGCACACGACGCTCCAAGAGTTTACGCATATCATGTGAACGAAACGAATCCGAAAACATACTGATACTTGTTGAAGAAAGATGGGATGTCTTCCGGGGCATCCCCAAGCTTAGACGCTTGAGTCTCCTTGAATATTTACTTCGGGTGCCTTGGGCATCCCCAAGCTTCAGCTCTTGCCTCTCCTCCTTATCCTCACATCGAGACCTCCTCGATCTTCGAACACTTCATCCACACAAAACTTAACCGAACTTTTAGTGGCGGGGTTAGTGCATATGATCAATGAAATCTCATCATGTACTGCTCTAACATTATTGTATAATTATAAACAAACGTTACCTATTGTATGATATCACAATTCTATGGCCCCAACTCAAGGAGGCTTCAACAAGAATTCAAACATAAGCAAATAATGAAGCTATAACAACAATCTGTGGAAACATGACAGTCTGTAAATATTTGAGCATCCACCATACTTCTGTAATTCTAAAAATTCTGAAAAATTAGGAAAAAATAAAAAAATTGTATATAAAGACTGTGCAAAAAGTTTCAGAACTGTTTGACGTTCCAGTAAAAAATGTAAAATCGCGCACTACAGCCGAAGTTTCTGTTTTTGCACCGCACAAACCAACAAGCAATTGAATCATCCTAAAGGAAACTCTTGGCATGTTATTTTTATAATACAATGGAATTGCACAAGGAGATAATTATTTTTGCGAGAAATTTTCATGAAAAATTCTACATTGTTTCCATAAGCATGAACACAAGTTGTTCAAGGTCGACCCTCATATCCGCAATGCATCACCTTTCAATCACTTCTCTTTTTGAAAAAGTTTTAGGTTCCCCTCTACATTTTTTTATTTTAAAATTTATAAAAGCCCTGAACAGAAATAAATGACTCTTTTTTAAAAAAACTTCCGGGTTGTCTCCCTGGCAGTGCTTTCTTTAAAGCCATTAAGCTAGGCATAAAGTGCTCAAGTAATGAATCCACCCGGATCCCAAGGTATATAAAAGCCAATTTTAATTAGCAATGATTTGGCATTTAGTAGTAGCACAAAGCAACATATATCAAGCAATGACGAAGTCTAACTCTCTTACTATGCATCGACATGTCATAAAAGAACAATTTATGCACATCAAGTAAAGGCTAATACATAGCATAAGCAGTTTCTTGTAATTTTATCGTGTTGGAAACATAGAGAGGCGGAGATGTAGTTCCTCTCTCATAATAATTGCAAGTAGGATCAGCAAGCACATGCATATTATATTCATCAAATCATCATGTGCAACGGAAAAAGGCAACCCACCAATGTAATCCTTAATAAGTGCAAACTTCTCCGATATAGTGTAGTTTGGAGAATTCAAAAAGATAATAGGAATATCATGCGTGGGTGCAATTGCAAAAATTTCATTCTTAACATAAGGAACAATAGCAAGTTCATCTCCATAAGCATAATTCATATTGGCATCTTGGCCACAATTCATATTAGCACCTTTAGGATCAATAAAACCTTCTGGTTGCATCATATACAACTCTTCTTTGAGATATCCATTAAGGAATGCAGTTTTGACATCCATTTGCCAGATTTCATAATCATAAAATGCGGTAATTGCTAACATGATTCGGACAGACTTAAGCATCGCTACGGGTGAGAAAGTCTCATCGTAGTCAACTCCTTGAACATGTCGAAAACCTTTCGCAACAAGTCGAGCTTTGTAGACAGTAACATTACCATCAACGTCACTCTTCCTCTTAAAGATACATTTATTTTCAATGTCTTGCTGATCATCGGGCAAGTCAACCAAAGTCCAAACTTTGTTCTCATACATGGATCCCATCTCAGATTTCATGGCCTCAAGCCATTTTGCAGAATCTGGGCTCATCATCTCTTCCTCATAGTTCGTAGGTTCATCATGGTCTAGTAACATGACTTCCAGAACCGGGTTACCGTACCACTCTGGCACGGAACGCACTCTGGTTCACCAACAAGGTTCAGTGGTAACTTGATCTGAAGTTTCATGATCATCATCATCAGCTTCCTCACTAATCGGTGTAGGAATCACTGGAACTAGTTTCTGTGATGTACTACTTTCCAATTCTGGAGAAGGTACAATTACCTCATCAAGTTCTACTTTCCTCCCACTCACTTCTTTCGAGAGAAACACCTTCTCTAGAAAGGATCCATTCTTAGCAACAAATATCTTGCCTTCGGATCTGTGATAGAAGGTGTACCCAACAGTTTCCTTCGGGTATCCTATGAAGACACATTTCTCCGACTTGGGTTCGATCTTATCAGGTTGAAGCTTTTTCACATAAGCATCGCAGCCCCAAACTTTAAGAAATGACAACTTGGGTTTCTTGCCAAACCACAGTTCAAAAGGTGTGGTCTCAACGGATTTAGATGGTGCCCTATTTAACGTGAATGCAGTTGTCTCTAAAGCATAACCCCAAAACAATAGTGGTAAATCGGTAAGAGACATCATAGATCGCACCATATCTAATAAAGTACGGTTACAACGTTCAGACACACCATTACGCTGTGGTGTTCCAGGTGGCGTGAGCTGTGAAACTATTCCACATTGTTTCAAATGAAGACCAAACTCGTAACTCAAATATTCGCATCCGTGATTAGATTGTAGAAACTTTATTTTCTTAGTACGATGATTCTCTACTTCACTCTTAAATTCTTTGAACTTCTCAAATGTTTCAGACTTGTGCTTCATCAAGTAGATATACCCATATCTTCTCAAATAATCAGTGAAGGTCAGAAAATAACGATACCCGCCGCGAGCCTCAACACTCATCGGTCCGCATACATCAGTATGTATGGTTTCCAACAAGTCAGTTGCTCGCTCCATCATAACCCACAAGTGTAGGGGATCAATTGTAGCCTCTTTTGATAAGTAGGAGTGTCGAACCCAACGCGGAGCTAAAGGTATAACAAATATTCCCTTAAGTTCTATCGACCACTGATACTCTACGCACGCTTGACGTTCCCTTTACCTAGAACAAGTATAAAACTAGAAGTACTTTGTAGGTGTAACGGGATAGGTTTGCAAGAATATAAAGAGCACGTAAATAAAAACTAGGGTCTGTTTAGATAAAGGAGCAATAAAGTTAGTATAGCGAGTGTGGAAAAGTGGTGGTAGGAGTTGCGAAATTATCCCTAAGCAATTGACTACGTTACTAGACCGATAGCAAGTTTTATGTGGGAGAGGCCACTGCTAGCATGTCATCCCTCACTTGGAATTCTATGCACTTATGATTGGAACTATTAGCAAGCATCCGCAACTACTAACGTTCATTAAGATAAAACCCAACCATAGCATTAAGATATATTGGTCCCCCTTCAATCCCGTATGCATCAATTTCTATGCTAGGTTGAAGTTTCTATCACTCTTGCCCTCCAATACATAGTCCTATCAACATACAACTAACCCTATGGTGTGATCCACGTGCGCGCTCATATGATGGGCACCAAAGGACAACAACATAACCACAAGCAAATTAAACCAATCATAGAAATTCACCAATTACCGATAGGACAATGAAAATCTACTCAGACATCATAGGATGGCAACACATCATTGGATAATAATATGAAGCATAAAGCACCATGTTCAAGTAGAGGGTGCAGCGGGTTGTGGGAGAGTGGACTGTTGTAGATAGATGGGGGAGGTGATGAAGATGTTGGTGAAGATGATTGAGGTGTTGGTGTAGATCGCCGTCGCACGATGATGTCCCCGGTGGCACTCTGGCGCCACCGGAAGCGAGGGGGAGAGAGCCCCCCTCCTTCTTCTTCTTCCTTAACCTTCTCCCTAGATGGGAGAAGGATTTCCCCTCTGTTCCTTGGTCTCCATGGCATGCGAGGGGTGAGAGCCCCTCCGAGATAGGATCTGTCTCTCTGTCTCTCTGTTTCTGCGTTCCCAGATTCTGGCCTTTCACCGTTTCTTATATTCCCGGAGATCCGTAACTCCAATTGGGCTGAATTTTCGACACGATCTCTATACGGATATTAGCTTTCTTGCGGCGATAGAAGGGCACCAACCACCTTATGGGGTGGCCACGAGGAACAGGGGCGCTCCCACCCCCCTGGGGCGCGTCCCTGCCTCGTGGCCCCCTCGGGCAGCGTCTCGTGTTGATTATTCTTCCCAAAAATCACATATATTCCAAAAAATTATCCGTGCGTTTTTATCCCGTTTGGACTCCGTTTGATATGGATATTCTGTGAAACAAAAAACATGCAACAAATAGGAACTGGCCCTGGGCACTGGATCAATATGTTAGTCCCAAAAATAATATAAAAAGTTGCCAGAAGTATGTAAAAGGTGTAGAATATTGGCATGGAATAATCAAAAATTGTAGATACGACAGAAACGTATCAGCATCCCCAAGCTTAATTCTTGCTCGTCCTCGAGTAGGTAAATGATAAAAAAGATAATTTTTGATGTGGGATGCTACCTAGCAAAATCTTGATCATGTACTCTAATCATGGCATCACTAGTAGAAAACAGGGCATTGGTCCAGCCCATTAGCCCCGGTTCAATCTAGAACCGGGACCAATGGGGGTACTGGACCCGGTTCGTTAGCCCAGGGGGCCGGCCGGGCCACGTGGGCCATTGGTCCCGGTTCGTCTGGACCTATTGGTCCTGGTTGGAGCTAAAAACCGAGACCAATGGCTCTTGCTCCTGGCCCACCACTATTGGTCCCGGTTGGTGATATGAACCGGGACCAAAGGCACCCCTTTAGTCCCGGTTTGTAGCACCAACCGGGACCAGTGAGTTGCCTATATAAACCCCCTCACTCAAGAGCCGAGCTCACTGCTCTGTTTTTTTTCTGGCCGAGGGGTAGAGGGGTTAGTGGTGCTCTAGCTCACCTCCTATGCACACAACGTGTTCGGTGGAATGCCCGAGCCACACTAGTTAAGCTTTTCTCCTCTCGAAGCTCTATTTTCTCTGAGATTTGTCTAGGTTTAGCGGTCCGTCACGTCCCGTCCTCGTCTTCGCCGCCGTCGATCGCCCCCGCCGATCTCGTCACGGGCACCACCGTGGTGAGCCTCTTGTTATGTCCATGCTTTTCTTACTTTTATTATTGCTTTAGATAGATGTTTGTCTAATTTTCTTACGTTTATTATTGCTTGTTATTATATAGTGCGATGGTTTTGATATCCGCCCACGTGGGCCCTCGTCCGGTCTACGATTCGGATGTGGTATATTATCTTTAATTTATAACTATTTGTTTTAGTGCTTATGATAGTTATGCCGACCAACCTGACATGCATAGATGTTTTATTATGTCTAGGAGGTAGTTGAACCGGAAATTCCAACCGACCCTCTTGTGGAGAGGTTAAATTTAGTTGAAGAGGAAAACATTTCGTTAAAGAAAAAAATGGAAAAAATGGAGGAGGAGAAGATGGAATTGGAGTTGCATGTTGCGGAAGTTATCGATGATCACAAGATCAAGATGGACCCTATTGTCAAGAGGTTAAATTTAGTTGAAGAAGAAAACAAATTCTTGAAGGAAAAAATAAAAAAAATTGTGGACGAGAAGATGATATTGGAGTTGCATGTTGCGGATGTCGTCGATGATCACAAGATCAAGATGGATGCGATGCGGTTGAAGATTAAAAAGATTAGAAAATATGCCATTCATACCGAGGCTTGGTATCATTATGTCGTTGGATCAATTGTTACCTTGGTTGCGATTATGATAGCATTTGTTTTCGCGTTGAAATGTTTTACATAGTTTCGATGTGTATGGAGAGCTATATGTTGTTAGATGAGAACTATATATGTATGTACTTTGGTTTTAATGTGATGATGAACTTTTATCCATTTGGTCACTTAATTATCTATTTATGATGTTCTGTAATGGTTTTTGACACACTTAATTATATATAAATGCACGCAGATGAACCGGCAATGGATGTACGGTGACAGACACACCTCCGAGTACATTAAGGGCGTGCGTGAGTTTCTAAATGCGGCTGAGGCAAACAAGCAGAATGGTTTTATGTGTTGTCCATGCACTAAATGTGTGAATACGATGTCTTACTCTAACCGGAAAATCCTTCACTCCCACCTGCTTTACAAGGGTTTCATGCCACACTATAATGTTTGGACGAGGCACGGAGAAATAGGGGTTATGATGGAAGACGGTGAAGAAGAAGAGTACGATGACAACTATGTGCCCCCTGAATACGGTGATGCTGCAATGGGGGGAGCTGGTGAAGATCAAGAGGAACCAGACGATGTGCCCAATGATGCTGCAACGGGTGAAGCTGCTGAAGATCAAGAGGAACCAAATGATGATCTTCGCCGGGTCATTGTCGATGCAAGGACACAATGCGAAAGTCAAAAGGAGAAGCTGAAGTTCGATCGCATGTTAGAGGATCACAAAAAAGGGTTGTACCCCAATTGCGAAGATGGCAACACAAAGCTCGGTACCGTACTGGAATTGCTGCAGTGGAAGGCAGAGAATGTTGTGGCTGACAAAGGATTTGAGAAGCTACTAAAAATATTGAAGAAGAAGCTTCCGAAGGATAACGAATTGCCCGACAGTACATACGCAGCAAAGAAGGTCGTATGCCCTCTAGGAATGGAGGTGCAGAAGATACATGCATGCCCTAATGACTGCATCCTCTACCGCGGTGCATACAACGATCTGAACGCATGCCCGGTATGCGGTGCATTGCGGTATAAGATCAGACGAGATGACCCTGGTGATGTTGATGGCGAGCCCGCCAGGAAGAGGGTTCCTGCGAAGGTGATGTGGTATGCTCGTATAATACCACGGTTGAAACTTTTGTTTAGAAACAGAGAGCATGCCAAGTTGATGCAATGGCACAGTGAGGACCGTAAGAAAGACGGGAAGTTGAGAGCACCCGCTGACGGGTCGCAATGGAGAAAAATCGAGAGAAAGTACTGGGAGGAGTTTGCAAAGGACGCAAGGAACGTATGGTTTGCTTTAAGCGCGGATGGCATTAATCCTTTCGGGGAGCAGAGCAGCAATCACAGCACCTGGCCCGTGACTCTATGTATGTATAACCTTCCTCCTTGGATGTGCATGAAGCGGAAGTTCATTATGATGCCAGTTCTCATCCAAGGCCCTAAGCAACCCGGCAACGACATTGATGTGTACCTAAGGCCATTAGTTGAAGAACTTTTACAGCTGTGGAATGGAAACGGTGTACGTGCGTGGGATGAGCACAAACAGGAGGAATTTGACCTAAAGGCGTTGTTGTTCGTGACCATCAACGATTGGCCCGCTCTTAGTAACCTTTCAGGACAGACAAACAAAGGATACCACGCATGCACGCACTGTTTAGATGACACTGAAAGTATATACCTGGACAAGTGCAGGAAGAATGTGTACCTGGGCCATCGTCGATTTCTTCCGACCAACCATCAATGTCGAAAGAAAGGCAAGCATTTCAAAGGCGAGGCAGATCACCGGAAGAAGCCCGCCATGCGTACCGGTGATCACGTACTTGCTATGGTCAATGATTTACACGTAATCTTTGGAAAGGGCCCCGGCGCACTAGCTATTCCGAATGACGATGAGGGACACGCACCCATGTGGAAGAAGAAATCTATATTTTGGGACCTACCCTACTGGAAAGACCTAGAGGTCCGCTCTTCAATCGACGTGATGCACGTGACGAAGAACCTTTGCGTGAACCTGCTAGGCTTCTTGGGCGTGTATGGAAAGACAAAAGATACAGCTGAGGCACGGGAGGACCTGCAACGTTTGCACGAAAAAGACAGCATCCCTCCGAAGCAGTATGAAGGTCCTGCCAGCTATGCTCTTACGAAAGAAGAGAAAGAAATCTTCTTTGAATGCCTTCTCAGTATGAAGGTCCCGACTGGCTTCTCGTCGAATATAAAGGGAATAATAAATATGGCAGAGAAAAAGTTCCAGAACCTAAAGTCTCATGACTGCCATGTGATTATGACGCAACTGCTTCCGGTTGCATTGAGGGGGCTTCTACCGGAAAACGTCCAATTAGCCATTGGGAAGCTATGTGCATTCCTCAATGCAATCTCTCAGAAGGTGATCGATCCAGAAATCGTACCAAGGCTAAGGAGTGATGTGGCGCAATGTCTTGTCAGTTTCGAGCTTGTGTTCCCACCATCCTTCTTCAATATCATGACACACGTCCTAGTTCATCTAGTCGACGAGATTGTCATTCTGGGCCCCGTATTTCTACACAATATGTTCCCCTTTGAGAGGTTCATGGGAGTCCTAAAGAAATATGTCCGTAACCGCGCAAGGCCAGAAGGAAGCATCTCCATGGGCCATCACAGAGGATGTCATCGGGTTTTGTGTTGACTTCATTCCTGGCCTTAATAAGATAGGTCTCCCTAAATCGCGGTACGAGGGGAGACTGACTGGAAAAGGCACGCTTGGAAGGGACTCAATAATATGCAGGGACGGATATTCTTGGTCTCAAGCACACTACACAGTTCTACAGAACTCTACATTTGGTGACCCCGTATGTCGATGAACACAAGAACAGTCTGCGCTCCAAACACCCGGAGCAATGCGACGACTGGATTACACGCGAACACATCAGGACTTTCAGCAGTTGGTTGGAAACACGTCTCAGAGGTGACAACACTGTTTGTGATGAGTTGTACTTGTTGTCCAGGGGACCATCTTCGACTGTATTGATTTACAAAGGATACGAGATAAATGGGAATACATTTTACACGATTGTCCAAGATCAAAAGAGCACCAACCAAAACAGCGGTGTCCGCTTTGATGCAACAACCGAGAGGGGAAAGGACACATATTATGGTTACATAGTGGACATATGGGAACTTGACTACGGACATGATTTTAAGGTCCCTTTGTTTAAGTGCAAATGGGTCAATCTGTCAGGAGGCGGGGTACAGGTAGACCCACAGTACGGAATAACAACAGTGGATCTGAGCCAATGATGTGGCACAGGTTATCTATGTGAAGGACATGTCTACCAGACCGAGAAAAATAAAAGATAAGGAAGCGAATACATCATACGATGAGCCAAAGCGCCACATAGTTCTTTCAGGAAAAAGGGACATCCTGGGAGTGGAGGGCAAGACAGACATGTCTGAAGATTATGAAAAGTTTCATGAAATTCCTCCCTTCAAAGTCAAGGCTGACCCAAGCATCTTGATAAACGATGAAGATTATCCATGGTTACGGCGCAATAAGCAAATGACACAAGCGAAGAAAAAGTGAAGAGTTTTTTCCGCAACTATTATGATGATACCATGCCAACTTTGTAACAAACGAGTATGATACCATTGTCCGTTTGTACAATTCAAATTTGCACTAACAGAAAGTTTGTAATTGGTTTTACCAGAAAGAATTAAAAAATAAAACAAAAAACAAAAGAAAATAAATAATGCAGAAAACAAAAAAAAAACTTGCAAAAAAATAAAAAATAGCAACAACAAGTATTTCATTGTAAGTAGAAACAAAATAAAATAAATAAAGCAACAAAGAAAACAAATAATTTCAAATTTAAACTATTCAAATTTGAATACTACTTGCACTAACAGAAAGTTTGTAATTGGTTTTACCAGAAAGAATTAAAAAATAAAGCAAAAAACAAAAGAAAATAAATAATGCAGAAAACAAAACAAAAAAACTTGAAAAAAAATAGCAACAATAAGTATTTTTTGTAAGTAGAAACAAAATCAAATAAATAAAGCAACAAAGCAAACAAATAAATAAAAATAGCAACAGTAAGTATTTTGTTGAAAGTAGAAACAAAACTAAAAAATAAAGCAACAAAGAAAAAAAGAAAAAAAATGCCACCTACTGGGCCCACACGGCCTGAATACGACTAGAAACCCAACCATGGGCCAGGATTCAGGCCCGTAGTAAGCCCAGCAAGCCCACACGCAAAGCAGTGTCAGTTTAGGCACATAGCCTGCAGTTTAGAGGAGTTCGAGAGGAGAGAGGCAGCGGGGCTTATAAACTGGTGCTGCCCACTCTCAACTAGCGAGGTGGGACTAAACTTCCCACCGCACCGCGGCAAGGACTTTCGTCCCGGTTGGTGGCACCAACCGGGACTAAAGGGTGGCATTAGTCCCGGTTGGTGGCAAAACAACTTTGGAGAGCTTCGTACCATCATGCTATTGATACTTTCGCCTAATGATGAAGTATTGGTTTGTTGAATCCTTTGACACTAGACAAAATGTGACATGAGGGTGTCTAGGGTTGTGGATCGCCGAGAATTCGGGGGG
>LR738713.1:649558504-649574478 GCA_902687465.1 Secale cereale | reverse complement strand
AGGTTGCCTAGCTAGTGTCAAAATATTGAAGAATTCCGTGACTTCATCATTTGCCAGAAGTAACCGGGGCATGTTGGTACGAAGTTATGCAAAGATGTTCTGGAACGGAGTTCCTGATAGGATAATCCGTCTTTTGTTACGGATTATCTTATCTGGGACTTCGTTCCAAAACAACTTTGGAGAGCTTCGTACCATCATGATACTGTTACTTTCGCCTAATGATGAAGTATTGGTTTTGTTGAATCATTTGACACTAGACAAAAGGTGACATGAGGGGGACTAGGGTTGTGGATCGCCGAGAAGTCGGGGGTCGAGAGAGGTTGCCTAGCTAGTGTCAAAGTATTGTAGAATTCCATGACTTCATCATTTGCCAGAAGTAACCGGGGCATTTTGGTACAAAGTTATGCAAAGTTGTTCTGGAACGAAGTCCCTGATAGGATAATCCGTCTTTTGTTACGAATTATCTTATCCGGGGACTCCGTTCCAAAACAACTTTGGAGAGATTCGTACCATCATGCTACTGTTACTTTCTCCTAATGATGAAGTATTGGTTTTGTTGAATCCTTTGACACTAGACAAAATGTGACATGAGGGGGTCTAGGGTTTGTGGATCGCCGAGCAGTCGAGGGTTGAAGCTAGTTCTACGTTTGCCATTAATATATCCATCTGTCATGTTTGAATAATAATTGGCATGTTGTAAATATTTGTAGAAACAATGGACCACAACACCCGAGACCTAGCACAAGAAGCGATGTTGATGGACCTAATCGCAGACGGACAAAATGCCGTCTTGTCGTTTCTCAACGACACCGATGACCAGGTCGAAAAAGAGCTGCAGCTGGAAGATCTAGGCTATGATATTGATGGATCCGGTGACCCAATGCACATGGAAGAAGTAGACCGTGAGGACGGCTCCGGTGACCCAATGCCGGTGCAAGAAGGAGACCGTGATGCTGGCTCCGGTGACCGAACCGAGTCCGGCCAGGAGGTATATATGTTAGTTAAGCATGTGCTGACTAGTTAATTGATTCATTCATTAACTCTCGTCTTTGTTCCTTTTTCTAGCCCTCCGGATCGAGCAAATCTCCGGTAAAGAGACGAGGAGCAAAGAAAAAGTTGAGGCCGGATGAAAATTTGAGATCTCAGAAATCTCGCGCTCCGGCGAGCCGATTGCACCCATCCGGACAAAGAACGCATTTGTTAATCAGTGCGGGGTTCTGGTTAGGGACAAGATCCCGATCAGCATCAATCAATGGTTAAAGCCGGCTGCAAACGACGCTCAGGTGACTTATGTCACTGATATGCAGAAAGAAGATCTTTGGACTGAGCTGAAGTCAAATTTCGTCCTACCGCGAGAGGTTGATCCGGCGAACCCAGTTAAAGAGGAGTTAATCAAGTCTGCTGCACTTTCGAAGATGGCAGACCAATTCAGGGCATGGAAGAAAAAACTGAATACGTTTGTCAAAGATAAAAAGACTCCAGAATTCGTGGGCATATATGAGAAGATCAAAGATGACTGGCCCGCATTTGTGGCCCATAAGAAGTCGGAAAAGAGTTAGAAGATGTCGGAGACAAACCGGATAAATGCTGCGAAGAAGAAGCATCACCATCGCACGGGGTCGGGCGGCTACCTCGTAGCCCGGCCTAAGTGGGCCAAGGCTGAGAATGATCTGCTTCAGAAAGGGATCGAACCAGAGACAATGCACTGGCCAGACCGTTGCCGGACTTGGTTCTTCGGGGCTGGCGGAACCTTGGACCCTGTAACAGGGTGGTGCATTTGGACGAACAAGCAATTGGAAACACCACTCAGGAAGATGCGACAGTATATCAAAGCAGCGCATGAAGGGACGTTCATCCCCGACAGAGAGAACGACAAGCTGACAATGGCCCTCGGGAATCCTGAGCACCCTGGACGGACACGAGGCACGCCAGGCTCCCTTCCGTGGCGTGCTGGGTTTCCGGTCGCAGGAGGCTACAAATGCCACGACAGGAGGAAGAAAATGGAGCAGACCGAAATCCAGGCGCTGCGGGCCAGAATACAAGCGATAGAGGAACGGGAAGCAAATCGGGAGAAAAGAATTGCCGAAGCTTCCCCCGAAGCTACCCCGCCATCTCAGCGGAGAAGCAGCGTGGCTTCCACCGAGCTGCTTCAGCCAGAGCCTGCCTTGACGGCTACTGCCAGGAATCCTGTGGATGCTATCACGCAGGCACAAAATTGCCACCTTATGGCGCAGTGGATGAATCTGAAGGTCAAGGCGGCTGCTGGCTCTGTTTATCCTTCTGGACCCGACGACACTTTTCACTGCCGGCCGATTCCAGAAGGATATGCTAGGGTGATGGTGACGAAATAACGGAGGGATTTGAGGAGCTCCAGCTTGACCACCCTACCAGTGAAGGGGAGACTCGGCTGGGTTCTTCACTGAAGACTCCATGCCTATGGCGGAAGGACCTAATCAACATTCTCAACTGGACGCCTCCGCCTCCTCCTCCTCCTCCGGCGAGTCAGGGCACTCCGCCTCCTCCACCGCCTCCTCCTCCGGCGAGTGACCATCCGGGCACTCCGGCACCTTCTCCGGCGCGTGGCGGCACTCTGCCTCCTTCGCCGCCGGCGCGTGGCGGCACTCCGCCTCCTTCGCCGCCGGCGCGCCCGAGCAGCCAGCCTGCTTCTCCTTCTCCGTCTAATCAGCAAGGGCAGAAGAGACCTGCCGCCGCTCCGGCTGCTCCTGCTCCGGCGCGTAAGCAAGTAAAAAAGACAGCCGCTTCGTCTGGTTCGGCGACGTCTACCAGTACAGCCAGAGGCGGGAGGCGATGCAGATTCGGTCCTTCTCTCACGCCTCTAGAGAAGTTACCGTACGAGAGGTCCGACGAGGAAAACACGAAGATCGCTCAAGGCCAAGTGAAGGACTTTTTTGAAGGGTTGAAAGCACAGAGACATCCACCTCCGGAGGAGAAGATAGATGCAGTGAAAGCAAAGCGCACTCTTGCTGCCCTGAAGCAACCAGCGCAAAGTAAGCCGCAGGACAACTATGACCGCATGATCCAAAAGACATATCAAGCAGCGAAGCGGTCGGGAAGTACTAAAAGTGATAAGAGGTTAGTAGAAGGGCGAGCTGGGAAACAAATTGCCCAGCTCGGCGAACAAGCGGACCAATCATGCCCCCCGCTCAAGGTGTCTAGCGACATGGTCGCTAATGATCCGAGGATGGTGCCCGGTTATACCAATCTTGCAGATTACGCGTCCGACGATGTACACTATGATTTCTTGGAAGTGTAGATAGAAAGATACGAGTACAAAAAGCCTCTCATAAAAAATGAAAGATCTCTATCAACGAATATGCGAAGATTGCATGATTGGTACTTGAAAATCTGCAGAGAGTCTGGGGGGAGGGATAACTTGTATTTGAGAGTTAAACCGGAGCATGACCTCGTTGGAATTGACCTGTTGCATGTTCCATTTGAGGAGTTCTATCATTTTTTCAATCAATTGGCCCTCGATAAAGCAACGGTCACCTGCTACTGTCTGTAAGTAGTACTACTTCTGTCATTAAGTCTCTCTATATAGTTGATCTTCATTTGCATGTATTTATAATTATCCTCACTATATTATGCAGATTGAAGATCGTCGAATTGAAGAAAAGACTAGTTGGTGATATTGGGTTTATTAACACATACCTCATAGATGCAACTGAGGTTAAATTGTGTCCCGACGATACCGAGACCAACTTGCTACGATCGTTGGTGGTAAATGAAAACAAAGATATAATACTCTTTCCTTACAACTTCAAGTGAGTGTTACTGTCTTGTGCATATTTGGTTTCCCTTATATATCAGTCAAGGTTATAGTGATGTAATTGATGATCTCATGCATTCGTGCGCAGCTTCCACTATATTCTCTTAGGGATTAAGCTTGAGAAGGGAGTAGTAACTGTCTTCGACTCTAAACGTAAAGATCCCGAGGAGTATGCGGACATGACTCAAATGCTAGCCAGGTAAGTTAAATCGATCAATATTATCCACCATGCATATATATCAGCAACTTCATATTTCTGATATCAACTAATTGTTTTCTTTGTCTGGCAGGGCTTGGAAAAAATTCACCAAAAAAGCTCCGGGACTGCCGAAGAAGCTACAATTTAGATACCCGAAAGTAAGTACTATATAGTAGCATGTTCCGCGCGCGCATCTCCTATATCTTGATTCAAGCGCTAGTTTCATCATTACCAATTTGGCATTCTTGCTTATCAGTTTGATTGACCTCTATTTCTTGTAAAGTGGTTGTGGCAGGAACCCGGGAATGATTATTGTGGATACTACATTTGCGAGTCCATCCGCCACACGACCTGTGAGCGGGGCTACACTGATGAACAATTTGAAGTGCGTAAGCAATCAATAATATTCACAAATTTATAGCATCTTTTCATGTATTGACCCCCTACTTCAAATTAGATGTTTCGGATGCGGGATGAACTCCTAACACCAGATCGTCTGCGAGCAATTCAAGAGGAATTGGCGGCATTCTTCCTTGAACACGTGATCGCTGAAGACGGAGAATATTATGTGGACCATGCATCCATATGATAGGAGATTATTTTTGTAAGAGATAATTATTGTATATATGTGCCCGGTAGTGTCGGATAGATATACGAGAACTTGTTGTTCGACCAATCTCTCGGAGAAGGAGAGGTGGTCGATATTACTTCTCTCTGTATGCATATATATATATGTTGATTATACGATCTTCTGTTTCCTTCGTTTGCTTAGTATCTAGCAGCTAGCTAGCTAGCTAGCGTGACTCTAGTCCTCTCTATATACGTATGTGTAGTATGTAGCGTCGACCAAGCACGGACATAAGAGAGAACACTTCTCTCTATTAATTAGCTAGCTAACACAATATATGAAACACCTAAATTAACCCCCCAAAACCTAAAACCCCCCTCCCCTTTCAAAAAAAAACAAAAACCACAGCCACAGAAATGCTGACGCGTGGATGCCTTTTGGTCCCGGTTGGTACCACCAACCGGGACTAAAGCCCCTCCTGCCTGGGCTCGGTGCACAGGCCACGTGGACACCCTTCTGCCCCGGTTCTGGATTGAACCGGGACTAAAGGGTCAGAGCATTAGTACCGACCCTCTTGTCCCGGTTCTGGAACCGGGGCTAAAAGGCCCAAATGAACCGGGTCTGATGACCCTTTATCTACTAGTGCATGAATATTAAGACACGAGTGATTCAAAGCAATAGTCTATCATTTGACATAAAATAATTTAATACTCGGGCATCCCAAGAAACAATCAAGTCTTTCAAAATATCAATGCTAAAGAATGTTATCCCTACAAAATCATATAGTCTTTTATGCTCCCTTTTCTTAACACAAGGCACCCCTCATGCCCATCCTGGTGTGAGCCAATCAATTGTTTTCATACTTTACTTTTTCGAACCTTTTCAACTCTTCACGCAATACGTGAGCGTGAGCCATGGACATAGCACTATGGGTGGAATAGAAGGTGATAGTATACAAAAGTAGGGAGGAAGTCTCACATCAACTAGGCAAATCAATGGACTATGGAGATGTCCATCAATTGATATCAATGTGAGTGAGTAGGGATTGCCATGTAACGGATGCACTAGATCTATAAGTGTATGAAAGCTCAAAGGAAAACTAGTGGGTGTGCATCAACTTGCTTGCTCATGAAGACTTAGGGCATTTGAGGAAGTCCATCGTTGGAATATACAAGCCAAGTTCTATAATGAAAATTCCCACTAGTATATGGAAGTGACAACATAGTAGACTCTCTATCATGAAGAACATGGTGCTATGATGAAGCACAAGTGTGGAAAAAAAGATAGTGGCATTGTCCCCTTTTTTTCTTTTTTTGGGCCTTCCTTTTTTTATTTGGCCTTTCTCTTTTTTTATTTGGCCTTTCTCTTTTTTTTTGGCCTTTTTTCGGGACAATGCTCTAATAATGATGATCATCACACTTTTATTTACTTACAACTCGATATTACAACTTGATGCTAGAACAAAGTATGACTCTATATGAATGCCTCCGGCGGTGTACCGGGATGTGCAATGATCTAGCATAGCAATGACATCAAAAAACGGACAATCCATGGAAACATCATGCTAGCTATCTTACAATCATGCAAGGAAATATGACAATGACGGTGCGTGTCTAACAAATGGAACAGTGGAGTTATATGGCAATATATCTCGGAATGGCTATGAAAATGCCATAATAGGTAGGTATGGTGACTGTTTTGAGGGAGGGTATAAGGTGGTTTGATGCACCGGCGAAAGTTGCGCGGTACTAGAGTGGCTAGCAAGGTGGAAGGGTGATAGTGCGTATAATCCATGGACTCAACATTAGTCATAAAGAACTCACATAATTATTGCGAAAAATCTATTAGCCCTCGAAGAAAAATACTACGACGCATGCTCCTAGGGGGAGGTTGGTAGGATTTAACCATTGCACGCCCCCGACCTTCACGCAAAGATAAAAAATCAAAATACAATGCGCGCCAATTTGGTTACATAGTTAGGAGACCATACGTGCATGCTTCGGGAATCACAAACCTTAACACCAATATTTTTACTAAACCACAATCATTCACTAGTACCTCCCACATATTAGCATCTCTATATCGCAAAACTATTGCAATGAATCAAACATATCATATTCAGCGATCTACAAGTTTATGTAGGATTTTATGACTAACCATGTGAATGACCAATTCATGTCAACTCTTTAAATAGATATAAGTGAAGCAAGAGAGTTTTAATTCTTTCTACAAAAGATATGCCCACGCTCTAACCAATATAAGTGAAGCAAAAGAGCATTCTACAAATGGCGGTTTTCTATGTGAAGAGAAACAGGCAATCCAATCTTCAAATGATATAAGTGAAGCTCATGAAGCATTCTATAAATCCGTACTCAAAAGATATAAATGAAGTGCAAAGAGTATTCTATAAATCAACCAAGGACTATCTCATACCAGCATGGTGCATTTATTAAAAGAAAAATAGAGGAAAAGCACACGACGCTCCAAGATTTACGCATATCATGTGAACGAAACGAATCCGAAAACATACCGATACTTGTTGAACAAAGATGGGATGCCTTCCGGGGCATCCCCAAGCTTAGACGCTTGAGTCTCCTTGAATATTTACTTGGGGTGCCTTGAGCATCCCCAAGCTTCAGCTCTTAACTCTCCTCATATCGAGACATCCTCGATCTTCGAGCACTTCATCCATACAAAACTTAACCGAACTTTTAGTGGCAGGGTTGGTGCATATGATCAATGAAATCCCATCATGTACTGCTCTAACATTATAGTATAATTATGAAAAAAACATTACCCACTGTATGTTATCACAATTCTATGGCCCCAAGTCAATTAGGCTTCAACAAGAATTCAAACATATGCAAATAATGAAGCTATAACAGCAATCTGTGAAAACAGGAAAGTCTGTAGTAATCTGAACATTAACCATACTTCTGTAACTCTACAAATTCTGGCAAAATTAGGAAAAATCAAAAAAAAATAGCAAGACTTTTCAAAATGTTTCAGATCCTTTCGACATTCCAGTAAAAATTGTAAAATCGCACACTACAGCCAAAGTTTCTGTTTTTGCACCGCACAAACCAACAAGCAGTTTAATCATCCTAAAGGAAACTCTTGGCACATTATTTTTATAATACAATGGAATTGTACAAGGGGATAATTATTTTTGTTGAAAAGTTTCTGTAATAAAGGTTCACAAAGTTTCCATGGGCATGAACAAAGTTCAAGGCTAGCTCCCACTTTAACAATATGCTCGTCTTTCTCACTTTCGCTTTTCTGTTTTGAAAAAGTTTTAGGTTCCCCTCTTTATTTTTTTGTTTTAAATTTATAAAAGCACACAACAGAAATAAATGACTCTCCAAAACTTTCGGGTTGTCTCCCTGGCTGCGCTTTCTTTTAAGCCATTATGCTAGGCATAAAGTGCACAAGTAATGGATCCACCCGGATCCCAAGGTATATCAAAGCCAATTTTAATTAACAATGATTTGTGATTTAGTAGTGAGCACAAAGTAACATATGTCATGCAACAACGAAGTCTAACTCTCTTCCTATGCATCTTCATGTCATAAAAGAACAATTCATGCACACATAGTAAAGGCTAATGCATAGTATAAATAGTTTCTTGCAATTTCATCTTATTGGAAACATAGAGAGGCGGAGATGTAGTTCCTCTCTCATAATAATTGCAAGTAGGAGAAGCAAGCACATGCATATTATATCTATTAAAATCATCATGTGTAGTAGTAGAACGCAACCCATCAATATGGTCTTCAATAAGAGCAAACTTCTCTGATATAGTGTGGTTCGGAGAATTCAAAAAGATAATAGGACTATCATGCGTGTGTGCAATAGCAACAATTTCATGTTTAACATAAGGAACTATAGCAAGTTCATCTCCATAAGCATAATTCATATTGTCATCTTGGCCACAAGCATAGCAAGCATCAATTTAATTAAAAAGGGATATTTCAAACGAATCCAAGGGATCATAGCAATCATCATAGCATTCATCCTTCGGTAAGCACGAAGGGAAATTAAACAATGTATGAGTTGAAGAGTTACTCTCATTAGAAGGTGGGCACGGGTAGCTAATCCGCTCTTCCTCCTTTTGTTCTTCGCTCTCCTCGTCATCTTTTTCATCTAATGAGCTCAGAGTGTCATCAATTTCTTCTTCCATAGTTTCCTACAAAATATTAGTCTCTTCTTGGACAGTGGAGACCTTCTCAATAAATAGATCAATATCGGAATTATATTCATAATTCTCATAGCAATATTTCAATATAGCAAAATTTTCAGGCCTATAAACATCATCGTCAAAAGCTTCATACCTTTTAAACAGAGATTCAATTTCATAAGCACCCTTAAAAGCAACGAATTCTTCTGTTTGTTCCACATCATAATAATCATATATACCATTAGCATAAGAAGCTAAGGTTTCATTATCATTAAATTTGCATGAAAAGGGAAGGTGTGGAGCCTTCATCCTAGAGCAACAAGTATAATCATATCCCAAGCATAAATCCCGAGCATACCAACGCAACATATAAATTTGATGCCATAATAGTTTCCATTTTTGTTTCAAGCGATAATCTCTAAAGTATTCACGTTGATCCAACGTTACTCCCATTATATAGTTGAATGGGGTTTTCTTAGGATTATCAAAGTAGTACATAATATTTTTTTCACATAATGAGCATCGAGGGTTTTAGGAGGTTCACCATCTCCATGAGTAGCAAGTACACCTATTTTTTGGTATTTCGTGTTCCATATCCATAACTAAAGATAGAGAACAACTTAGTGTTGGGGAACGTAGTATTTTCAAAATTTTCCTACGATCACGCAAGATCTATCTACTAGATGCATAGCAACGAGAGGGGAGAGTGTGTCTACGTACCCTCGTAGACCGAAAGCGGAAGCGTTTATCAACGCGGTTGATGTAGTCGTACACCTTCACGATCCGTCCCGATCTAGTACCGAACGTACGGCACCTCCGCGTTCAGCACACGTTCAGCTCGATGACGTCCTCGCCTTCTTGATCCAGCAAGACGGGCGAAGTAGTAGATGAGTTCCGGCAGCACGACGGCGTGGTGACGGTTGTTGATGAAGAACAATCTCTGCAGGGCTTCGCCAAGCACTACAGAAACTAGACGGAGGATAAACTAGAGGGTCGGGGTAGCCGGCACACGGCTTGGTGTATCTTGATGTGTCTTGGGTGCTAGCCCTACCCCTCTATTTATATGTTGAGCCCTGGGGTCGAAACTTGGAGCAAAAGCCTCCTCAAAGTCGGTTTTGCCCGAAAGGAAAGAGTCCCACTCGGACTCCAGGGCTAGACGCCAGGGTTCCCGGCGTCTACCCCCTAGACGCCAGGGTTCCTGGCGTCTAGCCTCTAGTCTCCGCAAAACTTCCTTTTGCACTTTCCTAAAGCCTCGTGGGCTTTCCCCTTTGGCCCAAATAAAGTGTTCTCGTACCCAAACATTTCGGGAAACATCCGGAACCCCTTCCGGTGAATTCCGGAACCCTTCCGGAGGTCAAACACTATTATCCCATATATTAATCTTTATCTCCGGACCATTCCGGAGTTCCTCGTCATGTCCGTGATCACATCCGGGACTCCGAATAACATTCGGTCACCAACATACATAACTCATTTAATACTATATCGTCAACGAAACATTAAGCGTGCGGACCATACGGGTTCGAGAACTATGTAGACATGACCGAGACATCTCTCCGGTCAATAACCAATAGCGGAACCTGGATGCCCATATTGGCTCCTACATATTCTACGAAGATCTTTATCGGTCGAACCGCATAACAACATACGTTGTTCCTTTTGTCATCGGTATGTTACTTGCCCGAGATTTGATCGTCGGTATCATCATACCTAGTTCAATCTCGTTACCAGCAAGTCTCTTTACTCGTTCCGTAATACATCATCTCGTGACTAACTCATTAATCATTTGCTTGCAAGGCTTATTATGATGTGCATTACCGAGAGGGCCCAGAGATACCTCTCCGACAATCGGAGTGACAAATCCTAATCTCGAAATACGCCAACCCAACAAGTACCTTTGGAGACACCTGTAGAGCACCTTTATAATCACCCAGTTACGTTGTGACGTTTGGTAGCACACAAAGTGTTCCTCCGGTATTCGGGAGTTGCATAATCTCGTAGTCATAGGAACATGTATAAGTCATGAAGAAAGCAATAGCAATAAAACTAAACGATCAAGTTGCTAAGCTAACGGATGGGTCTTGTCCATCACATCATTCTCCTAATGATGTGACCCCATTGATCAAATGACAACTCATGTCTATAGTTAGGAAACATAACCATCTTTGATCAATGAGCTAGTCTAGTAGAGGCATACTAGGGACACTTTGTTTTGTCTATGTATTCACACATGTACTAAGTTTCCGGTTAATACAATTCTAGCATGAATAATAAACATTTATCATGATATAAGGAAATAAATAATAACTTTATTATTGCCTCTAGGGCATATTTACTTCACTTAGAATAGCAAATAAAATCTACTTAGTGATAAAGCAAACAAGCACACACGAGAATATTCACCCCATGCTATTGCTCCCCGGCAACGGCGCCAGAAAAAGGTCTTGACACTACTAGAAAAGGGCTATAGATGGAATTGACACTAATGGCGCACCAGACAAGCAGTGTGCCATTAGTATATACTAATGGCGCACCACCTTATGATACGCCATTAGAGTTCAAACTACTAATGACGCACCTGGCCCAGGGTGCGCCATTAGTATCAAAAAAAATTGAACTAGTGCGCCTGTCCAAACATACTAATGGCGCATCCAGACACAGTGCGCCATTACTAGTTGTAACTAGTAATGGCGCACCTGTCGGAAAGTGCCCCACTAATGTTGTTTTTTTATTATATTTTTTATTCTTTTTTTTTTGCAAAACTACTAATGGCGCACTGTGGAATAGTGCGCCATTAGTATTTTTTTTCAAAACTACTAATGGCGCACCACCAGAAGATGCGCCATTAGTAACCTAGATTACTAATGGCGCATTTAGAGTTGGTGCGCCATTAGTAAGTGGGAAGCAACAAGATATTTTGGACAGCCTCTCCTACCCACACTCACTTTCTCCCCACTTCATTCTCTCCACCTCCTCCTTGTCTCGGGTCCCTCCTCTTTTTCACCTCATTTCCACCATAGATTCATTCAAATTAAGTGGTTAAATTACCTTGTTTTGATAGGTAAGTAAGGGGGGAAGCTATATTTATGTTGTTCTCCCTACAACAATGTGCACATGCACTTTTTATGGCCTAGCTAGATCTATGTATGTTCGTGGTGTTGCATATGTTTGTGGTGTTGCATATGTGTTTGTGTTTGGAGGTGTACCGGTATTTGAAATGCGATAGTTGCCAATATTTTCCCGGAACATTGATTCATTTCCGTTTCGGTGAGAATTTTGGCATTAAGCATTCTTTTTGGTCCTATTTTTAGGGAAAGTCATGGCAAATTTTTTCTTGGTTCTAAAATATCGTTTTGCTCTACCCCGCAGGCGACCATGGTGCGCACGATGACCGAAGGCATCGTGAATAGGTTTTTGAGGTCCGCGAAGGCCGATATGCTTCAAAAGAACGAGACGGAGATAAGATGTCCGTGTCGAAGATGCAAGCTGAAGAGCCTTATTGCGGACCCGGATTCCGGGCAGGTGCGGGACCACCTGCTCTTGCGTGGTTTCATGGATGGCTATCGGTGGCAAGGTGATGAAGATGACTACGAAGTCGTCCATGGGGGCCGGGCAAGAAATGAGGAAGGGCAGCAAGACAACCACCGCGGCTCGGGCGGGCGAGAAGACGAAGAATCCCCAGGAGATGATCACGACGGTGATGTTGTACACAGTCATCATGTAGAAGATGCAGGACATGATGATGAGGAAGATGCCGGAGCAGAAGACGGGAATGATCATGAAGATGATGATGACGGCGGAGCAGACGACGCTGGACCATCGATGGGCTGGGTGCAGGACCCTCATATTCAAGAGCTGCTTCTCAAGCAGACGGATAACGCAAGAGCTGCCGCCCGAGAGAAAGCCAAGATGGATCAACTTGAGTTAGACTCGGTTACTCCATTGTATGAAGGATGCAGGCCCGAGGATACCCGCCTCAAAGTAACGCTCATGGCTCTGGAGATGAAGGTAAAACACAAAATGACCGACGCATGCTTCGAAGAGAACATGTCATTCTGGCACGAACGTCTTCCCAAGGGGAACAAGTGCCCGACCAGTTTGGAGGAGGCGAAGAAAATCGTGTGTCCTCTGGATTTACCGCACGTGAAATACCATGTGGGCATGAACAATTGCATCATTTATCGGGACGAGCACGCGGAGTCTACCATATGTCCGGTGTGCGGCGTCACTCGATACAAGAAGAGGAAGAAAGCTCCTCGAAAAGTGGTATGGTACTTTCCGATCACTCCTCGTCTGCAGCGGTATTTCGCGGACCCGAAGGTAGCAAAGCTCCTGCGTTGGCACGCGGATAGGAAGGAGAAGAAGCGAGAAGATGACGCAAATGATCCGGAGATAGATAAAAAAGACAAGATGCTGAGCCACCCTAAGGATGCGAGCCAGTGGCAAGCGTTGAACTTCGAAGACCTAGAATTTGGGAACGATCCAAGGAACATCGTGCTGGACGCGAGCACCGATGGAGTCAATCCGTTTGGCAGCCAGAGAAGCACACATAGCACCTGGCCTGTGTTTGTGTGGATGTACAACCTTCCCCCCTGGTTGTGCATGAAGAGGAAGTACATTCACATGAGTATGCTAATTGAAGGACCGAAACAACCAGGGAACGACATCAATCTGTATCTGGGGCTGCTGAAAGAGGAGCTTGACACGCTGTGGAAAACGCCAGCCAATACGTGGGACGCCGCAGAGAAAGAATATTTCCCTATGAGAGCCGCGCTACTCACGACGGTGCACGACTATCTCGGTTACGGATATGTCGCGGGGCAGGTGGTCCACGGATTTTCTGGATGCGTCAGGTGCATGGATGACACAACGTATTGCCAGCTAGATAGAGATCCCGGGTCTTCTAAAACCGTGTTCATGGGACATCGAAGGTGGCTTCGCGACGATGACCTATGGAGAAAACGCAAGGATCTGTTCGATGGTGAAACCGAAACCCGAGGACGCCCGCGTACGAGGAGCGGCGAGGAAATAGACGAGCTGTTGGAAAATTGGAAAGATTGCCCACTGCCGGGAAAGAAGCAAAAGGCGCCAGAGCCGGGAAAGAAGCGAAAGGCGCCAGAGCCGCTGCTGAAGGTATGGAAAACGAGGTCTGTTTTCTGGGATTTGCCGTACTGGAAGATCCACCGTGTGCCTCACAGCCTTGATATAATGCATATCATGAAGAACGTGTGCGAGAGTCTGCTTGGTACCCTGCTCAACATGCCAGAGAGGACCAAAGATGGGCCGAAAGCAAGGGCAGACTTGAAATCAATGGGCATCAGGCAGGAGCTTCACGCTATATATGATGATGATGATGATGATGATGATGATGATGATGATGATGATGATGATCATGATCATGAGGCGAAGCAGGACAGGGAAAGTCGTCGCAAAGGCAAAAAGGCCAAGAAGACCAGAAATGACTACCCTCCCGCATGCTTCACTCTAAGTCAGGATGAGACCGAGCAGTTTTTCACCTGCCTCGTAGGAGTAAAACTTCCTTACGGTTACGCGGGGAAGATAAGCAGATACCTAGACCCAGCGAAGCTGAAGTTCAGCGGGATAAAGTCTCACGACTGACACGTGCTGATGACGCAGATACTTCCAGTTGCAATCCGTGGGATCATGGACGCGCACGTCCGTGAAACCCTATTTGGCCTATGCAACTTTTTCGACGTCATCTCTCGGAAGTCTGTTGGCGTGAGGCAACTCAGAAGGCTACAGGAAGAGATCGTGGTGATACTATGCGAGCTTGAGATGTACTTCCCGCCCGCATTCTTCGACGTTATGGTGCATCTGTTGGTCCATATCGTGGACGATATCATCCAACTCGGGCCAACGATCCTGCACAGCATGATGCCGTTCGAAAGGATGAATGGTGTCACCAAAGGATACGTTCGCAACATGTCACGTCCAGAGGGAAGCATAGCCAGGGGCTTTCTGACCGAAGAGTGCATCTCCTACTGCACAAATTATCTAGGCATCGAGAACCCCGTTGGTCTGCCCGTCAACAGGCACCTCGGCAGGCTCGCTGGATGGGGTCACCGTGAGGGTCGCCGCGAAATGCATGTCGACTTCGAGGGTCGACTCGCCGACTTTGAAAGAGCAAACCTAGTCGCGCTACAACACATAGACGTGGTCGATCCTTGGGTGGTAGAGCACAAAACCTTTATTGAGAAGACGTACAATGACCGAGGCCAACAGAGGACGGACGGAGATATAATCAAAGAGCACAACTCATGTTTCACGCGTTGGTTCAAGCAGAAGCTTCTGTCGTACCCTTTACATGAGGATTCTTCCGCGGAAGAACAACTCATATTCGCCTTGTCACAGGGCGCCGAGCACAACCTGATGACCTATGAGGCGTACGATATCAACGGCTACACATTCTACACCGAGGCCAAGGACATGAAGATCGATGGTTATCAGAACTCCGGGGTAACGATGGAATCCTACACCGGTAATGACAAGGACAGATACTACGGAAGGATCGAGGAGATCTGGGAGGTGAGCTACGCTGGAGAGAAGGTCCCGATGTTCCGTGTCAGATGGGCCAAGAGCGTCCTAAAAGAAGACCGGTATTTCACCACCATGGTTATACCCGAAGCCAAATCCAAGACCGCGGGCGGAAACGTCACCGCAAAAATGAGCCATGGGTACTGGCTTCCCAAGTTGACCAATGCTTCTTCATTACCGACCCGTCAAAGCCCAGTCGTGTTGTCGTGAGGAGAGGCAAAAGGAAGATCATCGGAATGGATGGAGTAGCCAATGAGCAAGACTTCGACAAGTACGGCGACCCGAGGATCGAACATGACGACGATGATGAAGTAGCAGCATACACCACAAGAAGAAACAGGACCACCCTACCTAAAGGACGTCCGTTCCACATAAGAACTCCATTTGCGAAAAAGAAGGGCAAGAAGATTGTGAACAGATAGCTAGCTAAGATCGATTGTATTTAAATCGTAGCCTTCAGTTCTCGATTGTATTTCATGGGCACTTTTTGAACTATCATGAATATTTTTAAATTTCATGGACACTCGATCTCGATCCCCCTCCATCTCGATCGCTATCCCCACCTCGCCAGATCCGGTCCCCCTCGCCGCCGAGCACCCCCCGGTCCACCGGCCGCCGCCATCGACCCCCCGCACCCTCGATTCCCCTACTCAACCGCCGCCGCCGACCCCCCGCACCCCTCCCC
>LR738713.1:649533902-649558352 GCA_902687465.1 Secale cereale | reverse complement strand
CTCAACCGCCGCGGCCGACCCCCCGCACCCCCCGCACCCTCCCTCGCTCCATCGGCATTACTGTTTGATGATATTTTTTAAGAAATTATTACTGTCTTATAAAAAAATATTACTGTTATGATTTAAACAAGTTTGAAAATATTTAAACACAAATAAGTATCAAACAGCATTTTAAATGCATAAAAAAATTGTGGAGCCTGGGAATCGAACCCAGGACCTCCTGGTGTGAGAACTGGCTGCTAACCAGTCAAGCTAGTAGAGGGGACTTGATGTGGATCAGGTCAGGTGGAAGATAACCTGTTGGCTCGAGCAGAAATCAAAAAAAATTACTAATGGCGCACCAGGGTGAGGTGCGCCATTAGTATGGATGTACTTATGGCACACCGAGGGGTGGTGCGCCATTAGTACTGTGCCGCCCCCATCCATATTTCCTCCCCGGCCCAAACCTATCCCCTCTCTCTCCCTCGCCCTCGCCCTCGATCCCCTTCCCCTCTCCTCTCCCGACGCCGCTGCCCCGCCGCCTCGACGCCGCCCCGACGCCGCCTCGACGCCGCCCCGACGCCGCCTCGACGCTGCCCCGACGCCACTGCCCCGCCGCCTCGACGCCGCCTCTCCTCCACAACGGCCGCTGCATCAGCCCAAGTAAGTTCTCCTCCTTCTTCTTCTTTTAGATCCATTAGGGTTCCTGCGAGTTCATCAGAGATTGTCCTCTTCCTTCCCTACAGTTGCGATTTTTAGCTTGAACTTGATACTCCTCTATGCAATGGTATTCATAGCAATTGGGTTCCTTCTATTTGTTTGTAATTCATCATGTGCGGAGTACTAATTGGGACAGTATACATGTTCTTCATCTACCTAGTATTGTTCTGTTCGTGCCTTCATGTATTAGGTTATTAATCATCAAATAATTTTGTAGTTGGATTATTTCAACCGTTTGAGCACCCATAGATATCGAGGAAGCCAATCGTGCTTATTACGTAGTTTCAATCACCAGTGCTTCGAATTAAAATGAGAATTACTGACAAAACAATCTTTCATTGCTTCCTGTATATCGAGCTTCCACAAACATGGGTCCACAATTGGCACAGATTCTGTTATTGAAGTTTCATGCTCCCAACTAACACTCATAATGCACCCATGGTATTATTTTCCAGCTTCTTACCTAGGTGCTTCTGTATTGTGATTATTTTGTTTCGAGGGACTATAAAAATGCTTCCATTTATCAACAGAATTCCGGTTTTGTTTTGAAAGTTGGCGACCCAGAAGATGCATCAGCGTCTTGCTGCCATGCTTAGTTTTTTTATCCATTCTCAGTTTTCTATCTGTCATACCAATATTAGTTATGTAGAGTTCTCATCTTTTCATCTTCTCGTAGTCCCCATTTGGTGGCTACTTTTCTTTTTATTTTATTTTTCAATTTTTCGTATTTCCAAGTAGTGCTACCTGTGAAGCCAGTACAATTTTTTGCTTCTCACCTGGGTGATTCTAGTTTGTAAACATTTAGTTTCATTCGTCTATGAATTTGCTTCTATCCATCAAGTGAGAATTTGCTTCTATCCTAAATGATTGTGAGTTGAGAACAAGGTTTAACTTGCTTGGGTTTAAAGTTGAAGACGGAGATGGTAACGTCCTAACAGCTGAACTGCCTAATCCATGCATTTCAGAAAAACCTTCATGAAGTTTTCCCATTATAATTATTGTGTCGATGCTGTGTGCATTATTCTATTTTGACCTTCATTTAGAAGCATGGAAGATTTAGAAGGCATATGTATGATGACTGCTTTACCAATGTACTGAAAGGTTGGAGTCCAGCATCTTTGAAGAGCAGAGTTTTGCTATTTGCATGATCATACTTATGTAAACGTGGAGATAGATAACCTTGGACACAAGCTTGGAGTTTCCTCCACTTAAATATGCATGCATAATTTGTGAGTTCTAGGACCTTACTCTTTATCTGAATTTTAATTGGTGATGTCAGTAGTTGAAGCCAAGCTTCAGCTTACTCAAATGGTAGGGAGGTCATAGTGTTCCTTTACAAGCATAGTAGAGCATAGTATGGATTCTAATGTTCAACTCTGACTAAACAGGTTCTGCAAACGGTCTTTTACTGCACTTGACTGAAGAAGTAGGTATCTGCTATATCCTGCACTTGAGGTGAGTTGTGTTCTCAAGTTTACATTGCTATGGGCACTCTTCTTGTAAACACAAATTCAGATTTAAATACTATATGCTGGCATGACTGTTTTTATTAGGCAGGACAGTGCAGTAGTTGATGTATCTTGGGTTGATTATAAAGTTGCTTGGGTTTAATATTACCCAGCATGATGATGTGTCAATGTAGCATTAGCATATGATCCAAGTGCTAGTACTGCTAGTAAATAGCTAATACAGTTAATGAAGAAGAAAAAAAACTGCTAGTACAGTTAATGAAGAAGAAAAAAAACTGCTAGTACTGCTAGTAAATAGCATCAGACTGAATGTCTTTTATATATGGCCAATACAGTCTGATGGCCAATACAGTTATTGAAGAAGAAAAAAACCTGCTAGTACTGCTAGTAAATAGCATCAGACTGAATGTCTTTTATATATGGTACTGCTAGTAAATAGCTCCTTCTATATACTAATTTGCATCAAAGTGTAGAACAAAGCATCAGACTGAATAACTAACAGTGGGTAATTAACCAAACTAATCATTTTTCCTTAGGTTAATATTAAAATGTCCAGTGTATATATATTTGAAAATGATTGCCGCTAGATGTTAATTTGCTGGTACTAGCTAGAATTTGGCACTGAAAAGCAAAAGCAAAAGCTAATTAACTGCTGGGTAATAGCACTGGTACTAGGTAGCTAAAATATGTATTCTGAAACACTCAGAGGAGAAACACTTACTACATACATATGCTCAAGAAACACTTACTAACCAGAAAAGGTTTTGACTTGAAATGTTAATAGCACAGAGAGCACCACAAGTTAAACACCTCAATCTGTTAGTATTTGTCTGCATTTTCTCACATTCTTCTTGTATCTGATCCAGTATTGCTTGTAGTGGTTTGTCCAAAATGTTGAATGATACTGCTTGGAGATGCATATATTGTTTCACCTCTTCACATGCCAATGTATTTTCCATGTTGTGATGGAGGCCTTTTTTGCCTTGTCCACCCGAGAGGCCCTTGAGTTTGCTGGAATGTCGATTAACTTCCGTTCCGGCAAATTCGGGTACTCCATATGTCCTATTTTCAGCAAAGGTCATGCTGAAATTTTCCGTGAATTTTAGCATGACTTTGCTAAAAATAGGACATATGGGGTACTTGTGACTAATGCATGGGCCGGGGTATCTTAGTAGTTAATTAAGTAGGATCAAGTGCCCCTTTATTCTAGCTGCATTAAACCATAGGCAGCAATAGAGCCAAGTGATTAGGCCCAACTTAGAATTATCCTTCCCAGCTTAGCTTTTAGGATGCCTCGGTGTCGACAAACCATTAATTATAAAACCTTGGCTTTTAGGGTGCCTCAGTGTCGATAAAAACCGAAATGATGAAAGCTTAGGCTTTTAGGGTGCCTCAATGTCGAAAAACCCTCAATGATAAAAGCTTAGCTTTTAGGATGCCTCGGTGTCGACAAACCCTAAATGTGTTGGGGAACGTAGTATTTTAAAATTTTCCTACGAACACGCAAGATCTATCTACCAGATGCATAGCAACGAGAGGGAAGAGTGTGTCTACGTACCCTCGTAGACCGGAAGCGGAAGCGTCAAGTGACGCGGTTGATGTAGTCGAACTTCTTCGCGATTCAACCGATCAAGCACCGAACGTACAGCACCTCCGCGTTCAGCACACGTTCAGCTTGATGACGTCCCACGAGCTCTTGATCCAGTTGAGCTTCACGGGAGAGTTTCGTCAGCACGACGGCGTGGTGACGGATATGATGTATTTACCGGCGCAGGGCTTCGCCTAAGCACTGCAACGGTATGACCGAGGTGTGTTTCTGTGGAGGGGGGCACCGCACACGGCTGGAACAATTCAACTTGTGTGTCTTTGGGTGCCCCCCTGCCCCCGTATATAAAGGAGCAAGAGGGGAGGGCCAGCCGGCCTCCTATGGTGTGGCTAGGGCAATCCTACTAGGAATAGGATTGCAATCCTATTCCTAGTAGGAGTCCACCAAGAAGGAAGAGAGGGAAAGGAAAAGAGGGAGAGGTGGCGCCCCCCCAATCCTACTCCAACTAGGATCCCTAGGTGGGGCGCCGGCCAGCCTCTATGGGCTGCCTCTCTCCTTTCCTCAAGGCCCACTATGGACCATCCCCCCTCGTAGGGGGTTCCGGTAACCCCCTCCGGCAATCCAGTTAAATCCGAAACTTTTCCGGAACACTTCTGGTGTCCGAATATAGTCGTCCAATATATCAATCTTTATGTCTCGGACATTCCAAGACTCCTCGTCATGTCTGTGATCTCATCCGGGACTCCGAACTACCTTCGGTACATCAAAACTCATAAACTCATAATACCGATCGTCATCAAACGTTAAGCGTGCGGACCCTACGGGTTCGAGAACTATGTAGACATGACTGAGACTCATCTCCGGTCAATAACCAATAGCGGAACCTGGATGTTCATATTGGCTCCTACATATTCTACGAAGATATTTTATCGGTCAAAACCGCATAACAACATACGTTGTTCCTTTTGTCATCGGTATGTTACTTGCCCGAGATTCGATCGTCGGTATCTCCATACCTAGTTCAATCTCGTTACCGGCAAGTCTCTTTACTCGTTCCGTAACACATCATCTCGTGACTAACTCATTAGTCTTTTGCTTGCAAGGCTTATTGTGATGTGTGTTACCGAGAGGGCCCAGAGATACCACTCCGACACTCGGAGTGACAAATCCTAATCTTGATCTATGCCAACACCACGAATACTTTCGGAGACACCTGTAGAGCATCTTTATGATCACCCAGTTACGTTGTGACGTTTGATAGCACACAAGGTGTGCCTACGGTATTCGGGAGTTGCATAATCTCATAGTCATAGGAACATGTATAAGTCATGAAGAAAGCAATAGCAGTAAAACTAAACGATCATAGTGCTATGCTAACGGATGGGTCTAGTCCATCACATCATTCTCCTAATGATGTGATCCCATTGATCAAATGACAACTCATGTCTATGGCTAGGAAACATAACCATCTTTGATCAATGAGCTAGTCTACTAGAGGCATACTAGGGACATACTATTTTGTCTATGTATCCACACATGTACAAAGTTTCCGGTTAATACAATTCTAGCATGAATAAAAGACATTTATCATGATATAAGGAAATATAAATAACAACTTTATTATTGCCTCTAGGGCATATTTCCTTCAGTCTCCCACTTGCACTAGAGTCAATAATCTAGTTCACATCGCCATGTGATTTAACACCGATAGTTCACATCGCCATGTGATTAACACCCATAGTTCACATCGCCATGTGACCAACACCCAAAGGGTTTACTAGAGTCAATAATCTAGTTCACATCGCTATGTGATTAACACCCAAAGAGTACTAAGGTGTGATCATGTTTTGCTTGTGAGAGAAGTTTAGTCAACGGGTCTGTCACATTCAGATCCGTATGTATTTCGCAAATTTCTATGTTTACAATGCTCTGCATGGAGCTACTCTAGCTAATTGCTCCCACTTTCAATACGCATCCAGATTGATACTTAGAGTCATCTGGATTTAGTGTCAAAGCTTGCATCGGCGTAACCCTTTACGACGAACTCTTTATCACCTCCATAATCGAGAAACATTTCCTTAGTCATCCAGTTACTAAGGATAATTTTGACCGCTGTACAGTGATCTACTCCTGGATCACTATTGTACCTCCTTGTCAAACTCATGGCAAGGTACACAACATGTTTGGTACACAGCATGGCATACTTTATAGAACCTATGGCTGAGGCATAGGGAATGCCTTTCATTCTCTCTATATTTTTCTGCCGTGGTCTGGCTTTGAGTCTTACTCAACTTCACACCTTACAAGTCAGGAAAGAACTCCTTCTTTGTCTGATCCATTTTGAACTACTTCAAAATCTTATCAAGGTATGTACTCATCGAAAGTCTTATCAAGCGTCTTGATCTATCTCTATAGATCTTGATGCTCAATTTGTAAGCAGCTTCACCAAGGTCTTTCTTTGAAAAACTCATTTCAAACACTCCTTTATGCTTTCCAGAAAATTCTACATCATTTCTGATCGACAATATGTCATTCACATATACTTATCAGAAAGGTTGTAGCGCTCCCACTCACTTTCTTGTAAATACAGGCTTCACCGCAAGTCTGTATAAATCTATATGCTTTGATCAACTTATCAAAGCGTATATTCCAACTCCGAGATGCTTGCACCAGTCCATAGATGGATCGCTGGAGCTTGCACAATTTGCTAGCACCTTTAGGATTGACAAAACCTTCTGGTTGCATCATATACAACTCTTCTTTAATAAATCCATTAAAGAACGCAGTTTTGTTATCCATTTGCCCGATTTCATAAAATGCGGCAATTGCTAACATGATTCGGACAGACTTAAGCATCGCTACGGGTGAGAAAATCTCATCGTAGTCAACATCTTGAACTTGTCGAAAACCTTTCGCAACAAGTCGAGCTATGTAGACAGTAACATTACCATCGGCATCAGTCTTCCTCTTAAAGATCCATTTATTTTCAATGGCTTGCCGACCATTGGGCAAGTCAACCAAAGTCCATACTTTGTTCTCATACATGGACCCCATCTCAGATTTCATGGCCTCAAGCCATTTTGCGGAATCTGGGCTCATCATCGCTTCCTCATAGTTCGTAGGTTCATCATGGTCCAGTAACATGACTTCCAGAACCGGGTTGCCGTACCACTCTGGTGCGAAACGAACTCTGGTTTGATCTACGAAGTTCAGCAGAAACTTGATCTGAAGTTTCATGATCATCATCATTAGCTTCCTCACTAATTGGTGTAGGAATCACTGGAACTAGTTTCTGTGATGTTCCACTTTCCAGTTCGGGAGAAGGTACAATTACCTCATCAAATTCTACTTTCCTCCCACTCACTTCTTTCGAGAGAAACTCCTTCTCTAGAAAGGATCCACTCTTAGCAACAAAGACCTTGCCTTCGGATCTGTGATAGAAGGTGTACCCAACATTTTCTTTTGGGTATCCTATGAAGATTTACTTCTCGGATTTGGGTTCGAGCTTATCATGTTGAAACTTTTTCACATAAGCATCGCAGTCCCAAACTTAAAGAAATGACAGCTTAGGTTTCTCATCAAACCACAGTTCATACGATGTCATCTCCACGGATTTAGATGGTGCCCTATTTAACGTGAATGTAGCTGTCTCTAATGCATAACCCCAAAATTGATAGTGGTAGATCGGTAAGAGACATCATCGATCGCACCATATCTAATAAAGTACGGTTATGACGTTCGGACACACCATTACACTATGGTGTTCCAGGTGGCGTGAGTAGTGAAACTATTTCACATTGTTTTTACTGAAGGCCAAACTCGCTAACTCAAAATATTTTACCTCTACGATCATATCGTAGAAACTCTTATTTTCTGTTACGATGATTCTCCACTTCACTCTGAAATTCTTTGAACTTTTCAAATGTTTCAGACTTGTGCTTCATTAAGTAGATATACCCATATCTGCTCAAATCATCAGTGAAGGTCAGAAAATAACGATACCCGCCGCGAGCTTCAACACTTATTGGTCCGCATATATCAGTATGTATGATTTCCAACAACTCTGTTGCTCGCTCCACAGTTCCGAAGAACGGAGTTTTAGTCATCTTGCCCATGAGGCATGGTTCGCAAGCACCAAGTGATTCATAATCAAGTGATTCCAAAAGTCCATCACTATGGAGTTTCTTCATCCGCTTTACACCAATATGACCTAAACGGCAGTGCCACAAATAAGTTGCACTATCATTATTAACCTTGCATCTTTTGGCTTCAATATTATGAATATGCGTATCACACGATCGAGATCCAACAAACCATTTTCATTGGGTGTATGACCATAGAAGGTTTTATTCATGTAAACAGAACAACAATTATTCTCTAACTTACATGAATAACCGTATTGCAATAAACATGATCAAATCATATTCATGTTCAACACAAACACCAAATAACACGTATTTAGGTTCAACACTAATCCCGAAAGTATAGGGAGTGTGCGACGATGATCATATCAATCTTGGAACTACTTCCAATACACATCGTCACTTCATCCTTTAACTAGTTTCTGTTCATTATGCAACTCCCATTTCGAGTTACTACTCTTTAGCAACTAAACCAGTATCAAATACCGAGGGGTTGCTATGAACACTAGTAAAATACACATCAATAATCTGTATATCAAATATACCTTTTGTTCACTTTGCCATCCTTCTTATCTGCCAAGTATCTAGGGCAGTTCCACTTCCAGTGACCATTTCCTTTGCAGTAGAAGCACTTGTTTCAGGCTTGAGTTTAGTTTTGGGTTTCTTCACGGGAGTGACAACTTTCTTGTCATTCTTCTTGAAGTTCCCCTTCTATCCCTTTGCCCTTTACTTGAAACAAGTGGCCTTGTTAACCATCAACACTTGATGCTCTTTCTTGATTTCTACCTTCGCCGATTTCAGCAACGCGAAGAGCTCGGGAATTACTTTCGTCATCCCTTGCATATTATAGTTCATCACGAAGTTCTACTAACTTGGTGATAGTGACTAGAGAAATTTGTCAATTACTATCTTATCTGGAAGATTAACTCCCACTTGATTCAAGTAATTGTAGTACCCAGACAATCTGAGCACATGCTCACTGGTTGAGCTATTCTCCTCCATCTTGTAGGCAAAGTACTGTCAGAGGTCCTATACCTCTCGACACGGGTATGAGTATGAAATACTAATTTCAACTCTTGGAACATCTTATATGCTCCGTGACGTTCAAAACGTTTTTGAAGTCCCGGTTCTAAGCCGTAAAGCATGGTGCACTAAACTATCAAGTAGTCATCATACCGAGCTTTTGTCAAAACGTTCATAACGTCTACATCTGCTCCTGCAATAGGTCTGTCACCTAGCGGTGCATCAAGGACATAATTCTTCTGTGCAGCAATGAGGATAATCCTCAGATCACGGAACAATTCCGCATCATTGCTACTAACATCTTTCAATTTAGTTTTCTCTAGGAACATATAAAATAAACGGGGAGCAACATCGCGAGCTATTGATCTACTACATAGATATGCTAATACTACCAAGACTAAGTTCATGATAAATTAAAGTTCAATTTAATCATATTACTTAAGAACTCCCACTTAGATAGACATCCCTCTAGTCATCTAAATGATCACGTGATCCAAATCAACTAAACCATGTCCGATCATCACGTGAGATGGAGTAGTTTCAATGGTGAACATCTTATGTTGATCATATCTACTATATGATTCACGCTCGGCCTTTCGGTCTCCAGTGTTCCGATGCCATATCTGCATATGCTAGGCTCGTCAAGTTTAACCCGAGTATTCTGCGTGTGCAAAACTGTCTTACACCCGTTGTATTTGAACGTAGAGCTTATCACACCCGATCATCACGTGGTGTCTCGGCACGACGAACTTTCGCAATGGTGCATACTCAGGGAGAACACTTATACCTTGAAATTTAGTAAGGGATCATCTTATAATGCTACTGTCGTTCTAAGCAAAATAAGAAGCATAATAAGATAAACATCACATGCAATCAAAATATGTGAAATGATATGGCCATCATCATCTTGTGCTTTTGATCTCCATCTCCAAAGCACCGTCATGATCACCTTCGTCACCGGCGCGACACCTTGATCTCCATCGTAGCATCGTTGTCGTCTCGCCAACTATTGCTTCTACGACTATCGCTACCGCTTAGTGATAAAGTAAAGCAATTACATGGCGATTGCATTTCATACAATAAAGCGACAACCATATGGCTCCTGCCAGTTGCCGATAACATTACAAAACATGATCATCTCATACGAAACCGTATAACTCATCATGTCTTGACCATATCACATGACAACATGCCCTGCAAAAACAAGTTAGACGTCCTCTACTTTGTTGTTGCAAGTTTTACGTGGCTGCTACGGGCTTAGCAAGAACCGTTCTTACCTACGCATACAAAACCACAACGATGTTTCGTCAAGTATGTGCTGTTTTAACCTTCACAAGGACCGGGCGTAGCCACACTTGATTCAGCTAAAGTGAGAGAGACAGACACCCGCCAGTCACCTTTAAGCAACGAGTGCTGTTAACGGTGAAACCAGTCTCGCGTAAGCGTACGCGTAATGTCGGTCCGGGCCGCTTCATCTCACAATACCGCCGAAGAAAAGTATGACATGCTGGTAAGCAGTATGACTAGTATCGCCCACAACTCATTGTGTTCTACTCGTGCATATCATCTACGCATAGACCTGGCTCATGATGCCACTGTTGGGGAACGTAGTATTTTAAAATTTTCCTACGAACACGCAAGATCTATCTACCAGATGCATAGCAACGAGAGGGAAGAGTGTGTCTACGTACCCTCGTAGACCGGAAGCGGAAGCGTCAAGTGACGCGGTTGATGTAGTCGAACTTCTTCGCGATTCAACCGATCAAGCACCGAACGTACAGCACCTCCGCGTTCAGCACACGTTCAGCTTGATGACGTCCCACGAGCTCTTGATCCAGTTGAGCTTTGCGGGAGAGTTTCGTCAGCACGACGGCGTGGTGACGGATATGATGTATTTACCGGCGCAGGGCTTCGCCTAAGCACTGCAACGGTATGACCGAGGTGTGTTTCTGTGGAGGGGGCACCGCACACGGCTGGAACAATTCAACTTGTGTGTCTTTGGGTGCCCCCCTGCCCCCGTGTATAAAGGAGCAAGAGGGGAGGGCCGGCCGGCCTCCTATGGTGCGGCTAGGGCAATCCTACTAGGAATAGGATTGCAATCCTATTCCTAGTAGGAGTCCACCAAGAAGGAAGAGAGGGAAAGGAAAAGAGGGAGAGGTGGCGCCCCCCCAATCCTAGTCCAACTAGGATCCCCAGGTGGGGCGCCGGCCATCCTCTATGGGCTGCCTCTCTCCTTTCCTCAAGGCCCACTATGGACCATCCCCCCTCGTAGGGGGTTCCGGTAACCCCCTCCGGCAATCCAGTTAAATCCGAAACTTTTCCGGAACACTTCCGGTGTCCGAATATAGTCGTCCAATATATCAATCTTTATGTCTCGGACATTCCGAGACTCCTCGTCATGTCCGTGATCTCATCCGGGACTCCGAACTACCTTCGGTACATCAAAACTCATAAACTCATAATACCGATCGTCATCAAACGTTAAGCGTGCGGACCCTACGGGTTCGAGAACTATGTAGACATGACTGAGACTCATCTCCGGTCAATAACCAATAGCGGAACCTGGATGTTCATATTGGCTCCTACATATTCTACGAAGATCTTTTATCGGTCAAAACCACATAACAACATACGTTGTTCCTTTTGTCATCGGTATGTTACTTGCCCGAGATTCGATCGTCGGTATCTCCATACCTAGTTCAATCTCGTTACCGACAAGTCTCTTTACTCGTTCCGTAACACATCATCTCGTGACTAACTCATTAGTCTTTTGCTTGCAAGGCTTATTGTGATGTGTGTTACCGAGAGGGCCCAGAGATACCTCTCCGACACTCGGAGTGACAAATCCTAATCTTGATCTATGCCAACACCACGAATACTTTCGGAGACACCTGTAGAGCATCTTTATGATCACCCAGTTACGTTGTGACGTTTGATAGCACACAAGGTGTTCCTACGGTATTCGGGAGTTGCATAATCTCATAGTCATAGGAACATGTATAAGTCATGAAGAAAGCAATAGCAGTAAAACTAAATGATCATAGTGCTATGCTAACGGATGGGTCTAGTCCATCACATCATTCTCCTAATGATGTGATCCCGTTGATCAAATGACAACTCATGTCTATGGCTAGGAAACATAACCATCTTTGATCAATGAGCTAGTCTACTAGAGGCATACTAGGGACATACTATTTTGTCTATGTATCCACACATGTACAAAGTTTCCGGTTAATACAATTCTAGCATGAATAAAAGACATTTATCATGATATAAGGAAATATAAATAACAACTTTATTATTGCCTCTAGGGCATATTTCCTTCAAAATGATGAGACCATGATCTTGTTCCTTGACAATAACCAACTTTTTGACCAAACTTTGTTCCTATTTAGAGAGAAACATGGCCAACAACGATGAGGCCGGGGGTTCGGGCGGCAAGGCATTCTGGGAGCTGTCCCAGGAGATGGAGGAACAACCTCACTTGTATGAGGACGCCGCCTTCCCCACCGATCCTGAGACCACTGATGGTACTGCCGAGGATGACCCCACTGATGCCACCACTGATGGTGCCGCCGAGGATGCCACCACTGATGATGGCGGCGCACGCATAGATGGCAGCCAACCGAAGAGGCAACGGAAGGACCGGCACCCGACCGTGCTCCGCACCCTCAAGGAGGAAGTTACTAAAGTGGACTCCGACGGGAATCCAACGGCGCCCGAACGAATAGTCAAGCGGTACTCGCTTCAACTCGGGTGCATTCTCCGGAGCACCGTCTCGATCAACACCGAGAACCTGAGGCATCCTGACCGAGGGAATTTGCGCAACCTCCTCTTCACGAAGCTGCACGAACGATACAAGTTCCCCGCTGAATTTGAAAACACAAGCCTCAAAGGGAATAAAGTGAACAATGCTGCCCTCATGAAGATGAGCAAGGCCCTGTCTACTTGGAAAAGCAATGTGAAGAGAATGATCGAGAAAGGCGAGAGTTATGAGAAGATCAAGGAGAAAAATCCTTCGATCACCGAAGATGACTACAACGACTTCAAGATCAATTGCTCGAGCACCGCAAACTCCGAATCAAGTCAGTGGGGGAAAGAAATGCGGGAGCTGAACTTAGGGGAACACACACTCGGTCCCGGCGGTTACAGAGTGGCGGAGCCTATATGGGACAAGGAGGAGGCGGACCGTGTCGAGCAAGGCCTACCGCCCCTCTTCGATAAATACGGTGACAAGCAGACCAGGAACTTTGTCAGGGCCCGGTACAAGAAGGACCCGAAAACAAAGGAGCTTACCATGGATCCGAAGACCATGGCGCTTGAGCTTGTTCTGGTAAGGAATACACCCCCGCGTAATTAGCTCCATATGGTTGCATTCTAATTAATGAAGCCAAATTTCTAAATGGTTCACATTCCTTCCGCAGGCGACTGAAAGTAGTAGCGCGGGGTCGACTAAGAGCAACCCTTGGGACACCACTCTAAATAGGGCGTCGAATGTAATGAAGAACAAGGATAAGCTCGGTAAGCCGACGTCAGCTGGTCGTGTGGCGGGCAAAGGCTTGTCGACAAAATGGTCGTCATACTATAACACTGGTGGGCGAAAGGAGAAAAAGACCCGCTCAAAAAGCCAGGCGCGCGAGGTTCAAGAACTCGAGGCACAGGTGGCGCGGATTCCGTAGATTGTCCAAGAGCAAGTGCAACAACAACTCGGAGCGACGATCACCGCCATTGTGCCTACCTTGATCGAGGGGTTGAGTGCGTGGATTGCGGGCGGCCAACAGGGGCCGCCCCCGATTCCTAGCTTCACGGCCAGCAACTCCCAGAACGCGATGGCGGGGCCATTGGTGTCTCCGGCGGAGGCGGCATTGGTGTCTCCGACGCCGGCACGGGAGCTTAATGCACCCGGGTGTACGCCGGCCGGCACCTCTACAGCAAGCGGCCCCTCCGTCAACTGCACGCCCGCCGTTGGCGGTGCCTCAACATTAGCCGAGCTCGACGCAATCATCACGGTAACTAATTAAGCCTCTCTCGGCCGAGGACTTCATCTCCTTGCCTTTGACTGGGCATCCCTGACGCCCTACATGTTTTCGCAGGGCGCTGCCGATGTTCCGTGCACTCTCCTACACTTCGTGAACAACGAGTTGGTCGATGTCGCCAAGGGCAAAATCGTTCAACCGGGCAACCCCTTGTTCCACGGTACCCAGATGCCACCCAACTTGTTTAGGGTTCAACTGGTTCGGGTGCTGCCAGGCTGCGACGAGTTGTTACCTCCGATTCGACCCGTCGGGGCCGACGATGATGACGTGATGACCCTAAGCGCCTGCCTGAGCTGGCCCCTTCTTTGGCCGAAGAGCCAGATTCGTTTGGGGGCGGGGGACACCACCCCAAAGACAACACCGCCATTCGTGCCGGCGCCAAGTCGGCCCCATGGCAAGACCGCCGCAACGGTGCCAGACATCCCTATGCCACTGGATCCAAACATGCATATGGCACAGGATCAGAACGACGACAACGACGATACATTTGGCAACGTCGATCAGTACTTTGCCGATCATGGGTACGGTGGCGACTTCATGGGGCCTCCTTCTCAAGAACCCAACCCAACAAAAGACGTGCGCGATCTAGTTGGTACCATGGAGAAGCCAAGTTACAACAGGCGTCGTCTGCCATTCAGCTCTCAGGAGACGCCTCCAGCTACCGACTTCACCGAGCCTCAGATAGGCGAGGTGCGAAATATTATCAGCCCCAACACACTCAAGAAGGTGGTCTGTGAGCAGAACTCGGTCCCATTATAGGAGAAGAAGAAGGCACGCAAAAGAAAGACTAACAAGGGTGCGAGCCAGCCGGCACCGAGTACGATCCGTGCTCAGGACGGGCCACCTTCACCTGAGGATGTAATGAGGAGGGTGCATGTGGCGGGTAGGCCGATGCTACCGAGAAATATGCTCGATGCTGCAACCGGTGCTATGCGGAGTCTGCATGACAGTGTTCTTTCTTTGGAGAAGCGGCGTCTCAGAGAGAAGGATGTGGCATACCCGGTTTTCGCGGCCAAGGTGCCAGAGGGCAAGGGCTTTGTGGATAACTCCATCGGGGGTACGATCGTCCTGCGGTTTGATGACATCCATGCTATGTTGAACCTTCATCCGCTGCACTACACCTTCGTTCGGCTATTTTCGCTGAGTATGGAGATGCGGATCATTCGCGACAAGACCCCGGACATCGTGATAGTCGACCCCTTCTACATGTGTGCCAAGATCTTGGGCAGCACTGGGGACCGGCAAGTCGCGAGTTCTTACCTCGAAGGCATCATTCTGGAAAACCGAGATAAGGATAACTTCCTCGTGCCTTACTTTCCCGAGTAAGTCCTCCCCTCAACCGCCCCGTAACATATGAATTCTTAGATTTCGATCGTTTTTCTTTTAACATTCCGTGTTTTCTGCAGTGACACACATTGCATGCTCATCCTCCTAAGCCCCAAATATTCCATGGCCACGTATTTCGACTCGGACCGTCAGTCGAACGTAGACTACACAAATGTCAAGAAGGTTCTTGATGATGTTCTCCCCGGCTACGCCAAATCTGAAGGCACCTTCACCAGGCCTATTCGTAAGTACGGCAAGCACGTGTTCTCCCACAATACGACGTTCTGCTGCGTCAAGCAGCCGGCTGGCTGTCAGAAGGGTGCCTACTACGCCATCCATCACATGCTGGCGATCGTACGGGACCACCATCAACTTCTGCTACCGAGTAAACTCAAAGATTGGGCCGCGAGCGTGTCGGCAATCCAGGACGCGGACATCAGACAAGAATTCTTTCGCATCCAGTCGGAGTTTGCGGAAATCATCCATCAAGATGTCCTTCGTACCTCGGGGCAGTTCTACCTCAGAAATCAACCGTCCAACAGTGACATCGACACAATGCTACAAATGCAGGCTGACAACGCCCGTGATTTCATGACTCCCACGATAGACGGCGGCTTCATCCACGCTCCGGTCCCTTGAGGCGAGTCGAAAGCAGTGATGTTGTGTCTAGTTCTGAAACATCGATTGGCTCATGTTGTAATTAAACTTTAATGAACTTGTAGTATGTCTCTTTGGTTTCGAGAGTCATTCAACTTAGATGTAATCGATGCTATTAATGTCTTGCTTTTCTCTTCCGATCGTTCTGTTGCATACTTATATATTGCTTATGTATTGTCTGTGAATTGGTACTAATGTTTCGTTTGGCTAGTGCATAGCGATGTCGTCGTATGTCGTGTACAAGGGTAAGGTTCCCGGAGTCTACGACGACTGGGAGGAGTGTCGGAGACAGGTTCATCGATTCAGCGGTAACAGTTACAAAGGGTACACCACTAGGGCCGAGGCCGAATCTAGATACGCCCGCTATCTAGCGGGAGAGGGGAGGGAGCGTTGGAGGAACCGGATGAAGACGAGTTTCATCATGATGATGCTCATCGTGATGACCGCAGCTCTCTTCTATGTGATGGTAGTTTAGATGATCGATATCGACTTGTAATGTGAAGACAAACTCGCTACTCGCGGTCTCGAGACTTGTAATATAATGTTCTATCTTTGTTCGGTCTTTTCAATTCGGAGACTAATATGATGAATTGTATTCGGAGACTAATATGATGAATTGTATTCAGAGACTAATCTTCTATTGTATTCGATGAATCTGTTGTTGATGTGTGCTGTCTATATTTTGTCCAATTATACATTTTGTAACCTGTGCAAAAAAACAGAAAATAAAAAAAAACCTAATAGTCATACTAATGGCGCATCACATCACAATGCGCCATTAGTATGCCAAAGGATACTAATGGCGCATCATTAAACAGTGCGCCATTAGTATGCCGAAGTTACTAATGGCGCATCTTGTTGTTGTGCGCCATAAGTATGCCAAAGCACTTGGGTATACATGGCCCCCTGGGAGGCATACTAATGGCGCACTGTTGTATATACTAATGGCGCATCTGAGGTGCGCCATTAGTATACCAGATACTAATGGCGCACCAGAGGTGCGCCATTAGTAAAATATACTAATGGCGTGGAACTAATGGCGCACCACTAATGCGCCATTAATGGCCAAATTAGGTGCGCCATTAGTAGGCCTTTTCCTAGTAGTGTGATAACCCACAAGTGTAGGGGATTAATTGTAGCCTCTTTTGATAAGTAGGACTGTCGAACCCAACGTGGAGCTAAAGGTAGAACAAATATTCCCTTAAGTTCTATCGACCACTGATACAACTCTACGCACGCTTTACGTTCGCTTTACCTAGAACAACTATAAAACTAGAAGTACTTTGTAGGTGTAACGGGATAGGTTTGCAAGAATATAAAGAGCACGTAAATAAAAACTAGGGGCTGTTTAGATAAAGGAGCAATAAAGTTAGTATAGCGAGTGTGGAAAAGTGGTGGTAGGAGTTGCGAAATTGTCCCTAAGCAATTGACTACGTTACTAGACCGATAGCAAGTTTTATGTGGGAGAGGCCACTGCTAGCATGTCATCCCTGACTTGGAATTCTATGCACTTATGATTGGAACTATTAGCAAGCATCCGCAACTACTAACGTTCATTAAGGTAAAACCCAACCATAGCATTAAGATATATTGGTCCCCCTTCCATCATGTATGCATCAATTTCTATGCTAGGTTGAATCTTCTGTCACTCTTGCCCTCCAATACATAGTCCTATCAACATACAACTAACCCTATGGTGTGATCCACGCGCGCGCTCATATGATGGGCACCAAAGGACAGCAACATAACCACAAGCAAATTAAACCAATCATAGTTATTCACCAATTACCGATAGGACAACGAAAATCTACTCAGACATCATAGGATGGCAACACATCATTGGATAATAATATCAAGCATAAAGCACCATGTTCAACTAGAGGGTATAACAGGTTGCGGGAGAGTGGACCGCTGTAGATAGATGGGGGAAGGTGATGAAGATGTTGGTGAAGATGATGGAGGTATTGCTGTAGATCGCCGTCGCACGATGATGGCCCTGGTGGCACTCTGGCGCCACCGGAAGCGAGGGGGAGAGAGCCCCCCTCCTTCTTCTTCATCCTTGACCTTCTCCCTAGATGGGAGAAGGGTTTCCCCTCTGGTCCTTGGTCTCCATGGCATGGGAGGGGCGAGAGCCCCTCCGAGATTGGATCGGTCTCTCTGTCTCTCTCTGTTTCTGCATTCCCAGATTATGGCCTTTCACCGTTTCTTATATTCCTGGAGATCCGTAACTCCTATTGGGCTGAATTTTGGACACGGTCTCCATACGGATATTAGCTTTCTTGCGGCGACAGAAGGGCACCAACCGCCTTACAGGGTGGCCACGAGGGCCAGGGGCGCTCCCACCCCCTGGGGCGCGCCCTCTGCCTCGTGGCCCCCTCGGGCATCGTCTCGCGTTGATTCTTCTTCCCAAAAATCACATATATTCCAAAAACAATCTTCGTGCATTTTTATCCCGTTTGGACTCCGTTTGATATGGATATTCTACGAAACGAAAAACATGCAACAAACAGGAACTGGCCCTGGGCACTGGATCAATATGTTAGTCCCAAAAATAATATATAAAGTTGCCAAAAGTATGTAAAAGTTGTAGAATATTGGCATGGAACAATAAAAATTTATAGATTCGACGGAGACATATCACTCCATTGTTCCGGAGAACGGATTTTTAGTCATCTTGCGCATGAGGCATGGTTCGCAAGCACTAAGTGATTCATAATCAATTGATTCCAAAAGTCCATCAGCATGGAGTTTCTTCATGCGCTTTACACCAATATGACTTAAACGGCAGTGCCACAAATAAGTTGCAGTAGTATTATCAAATCTGCATCTTTTGGTTTCAATATTATGAATATGTGTATCACTATGTAGAGATCCAACAAAAATAGACCACTCTTCAAGGGTGCATGACCATAAAAGATATTACTCATATAAATAGAACAACCATTATTCTCTGATTTAAATGAATAACCGTCTCGTAACAAACAAGATCCAGATATAATGTTCATGCTCAACGCTGGCACCAAATAACAATTATTTAGGTCTAAAACTAATCCCGAAGGTAGATGTAGGGGTAGCATGTCGACGGCGATCACATCGACTTTGGAACCATTTCCCACGCGCATTGTCACCTCGTCCATAGCTAATCTCCGTTTAATCCGTAGCCCCTGTTTCGAGTTACAAATATTAGCAACCGAACCAGTATCAAATACCCAGGCGCTACTACGAGCATTAGTAAGGTACACATCAATAACATGTATATCAAATATACCTTTGTTCACTTTGCCATCCTTCTTATCCGCCAAATACTTGGGGCAGTTCCGCTTCTAGTTTCCAGTCCCTTTGTAGTAGAAGCCAGGCTTGGCTCCAGACTTGGGTTTCTTCGCGGGAGTAGCAACTATCTTGCTATTCTTCTTGAAATTACCCTTCTTTCCCTTGCCTTTTTTCTTGAAACTAGTGGTCTTGTTAACCATCAACACTTGATGCTCCTTTTAGATTTCTACCTCCGCAGCTTCGAGCATAGCGAAGAGCTCAGGAATAGTCTTCTGCATCCCTTGCATATTATAGTTCATCACGAAGCCTTTATATCTTGGTGGCAGTGATTGAAGAACTCTATCAATAACACTATCTTCGTCAACTTTGCATCCAAGTTGAGTTATGTGATTGTAGTACCCAGACATTCTGAGTAAGTGTTCACTGATAGAACTGTTCTCCTCCATCTTGCAGCTATATAACTTATTGGAGACTTCATATCTCTCAATTCGGGCATTTGCTTGAAATATTAACTTCAACTCTTGGAACATCTCATATGCTCCATGATGTTCAAAACGTCTTTGAAGTCCCGATTCTAAGCCGTAAAGCATGGCACACTGAACTATCGAGTAGTCATCAGAACGAGCTTGCCAGATGTTCATAACGTCTGGAGTTGCTCCTGCAGCAGGCCTGTCACCTAGCGGTGCTTCCAGGACATAATTCTTCTTGGCAGCAATGAGGATAATCCTCAAGTTACGGACCCAGTCTGTGTAGTTGCTACCATCATCTTTCAACTTAGCTTTCTCTAGGAACGCATTAAAATTCAAGGGGACGGTAGCACGGGCCATTGATCTACAACGTAGATATGCGAAAACTATCAGGACTAAGTTCATGATAAATTAAGTTCAATTAATCGTATTACTAAAGAACTCCCACTTATATAGACATCCCTCTAGTCATCTAAATGATCACGTGATCCAAATCAACAAAACCATGTCCGATCATCACGTGAGATGGAGTAGTTTTCAATGATGAACATCTTATGTTGATCATATCTACTATATGATTCACGCTCGATCTTTCGGTCTCCATTGTTCCGAGGCCATGTCTGTACATGCTAGGCTCGTCAAGTTTAACCCGGGTATTCTGCATGTGCAAAACTGTCTTACACCCGTTGTATTTGAACGTAGAGCTTATCACACCCAATCATCACGTGGTGTCTCGGCATGACGAACTTTCGCAACGGTGCATACTCAGGGAGAACACTTGTACCTTGAAATTTTGTAAGGGATCATCTTATAATGCTACCGTCGTACTAAGCAAAATAAGAAGCATAATAAGATAAACATCAAATGCAATCAAAATATGTGAGATGATATGGCCATCATCATCTTGTGCTTTTGATCTCCATCGTCACCGGATTGACACGATGATCTTCATCGTAGCGTCGTGGTCGTCTCGCCAACTATTGCTACTACTACTATCACTAACTCATAGTGATAAAGTAAAGCGATTACATGGCCTTCGCAATTCATACAATAAAGAGCCAACCATAAGGCTCCTACCTGTTGCCGATAATTTACAAAACATGATCATCTCATACAATAACGTATAACTCATCACGTCTTGACCATATCACATCACAACATGCTCTGCAAAAACAAGTTAGACGTCCTCTACTTTGTTGTTGCAAGTTTTACGTGGCTGCTACAGGCTTAGAAAGAACCGTTCTTACCTACGTATACAAAACCACAATGATTTTTCGTCAAGTGTATTGTTTTAACCTTCACAAGGACCGGGCGTAGTCACACTCGATTCAACTAAAGTGAGAGAGACAGACACCCGTAGGTCACCTTTAATCAACGAGTGCTCGTAACGGTGAAATCAGTCTCGCATAAGTGTACGCATAATGTCGGTTCGGGCCGCTTCATCTCACAATACCGCCGAATCAAAGTATGACATGCTGGTAAGCAGTATGACTATTATCGCCCACAACTCATTGTGTTCTACTCGTGCATATCATCTACGCATAGACCTGGCTCTGATACCACTGTTGGGGAACGTAGTATTTTGAAAAAAATCATGTGATCACGCAAGATATATCTAGGAGAAGCATAGCAACGAGCGAGGAGAGTGTGTCCACGTACCCTCGTAGACCAAAAGCGGAAGCATTTAGTAACACGGTTGATGTAGTCGAACGTCTTCGTGATCCAATCGATCCAAGCACCGAACGTATGGCACCTCCACGTTCAGCACATGTTCAGCTCGATGACGTCACACGAACTCTTGATCCAGTTGAGGTCGAGGGAGAGTTTCGTCAGCACGACGGCGTGGTGACGGTGATGATGTAGTTAGCGGCGCATGGCTTCGCCTAAGCACTGCAAAGATATGACTGAGGTGTGTAACTGTGGAGAGGGGCACCACACACGGCTAAGAAATCAACTTGTATGTCTATGGGGTGCCCCCTGGCCACGTATATAAAGGAGGAGAGGGCCGGCCCTCCTATGGCGCACCCAAGGGGGGAGTCCTACTCCCACTAAGCTAGGAGAAGGATTCCCCTTTTCCTAGTAGGAGTAGGAGAAGAAGGAAGGGGGGAGAGAAGAGAAGGAAGGAGGGGGCGCCACCCCTCCCCCTAGTCCAATTCGGACTAGGCCATGGGGGGCGCGCCGCCTGCCCTATGCTGCCTCTCTCTCTCCCCTAAAGCACAATAAGGCCCATTGACTCCCCGGGAGGTTCCGGTAACCTCCCGATACTCCGGTATTTATCCGATGACCCCCGGAACCCTTCCGGTGTCCGAATATAACCTTCCAATATATCAATCTTTATGTCAAGACCATTTCGAGACTCCTCGTCATGTCCTTGATCACATCCGGGATTCCGAACTACCTTCGGTACATCAAAACACATAAACTCATAATACCGATCGTCATCGAACGTTAAGCGTGCGGACCCTACGGGTTCAAGAACTATGTAGACATGACCGAGACTCATCTCCAGTCAATAACCAATAGAGGAACCTAGATGCTCATATTGGTTCCTACATATTCTACGACGATCTTTATCGGTCAAACCGCATAACAACATACGTTGTTCCCTTTGTCATCGGTATGTTACTTGCCCGAGATTCGATCGTCAAGTCACTTTACTCGTTCCATCTCATCACCGGCAAGTCACTTTACTCATTCCATAATACATCATCTCGTGACTAACTCATTAGTCGTTTGCTTGCAAGGCTTATTACGATGTGTATTACCGAGAGGGCCCAGAGATACCTCTCCGACACTCGAAGTGACAAATCCTATTCTTGATCTATGCCAACACCACAAACACTTTCGAAGACACCTTTAGAGCATCTTTATAATCACCCAGTTATGTTGTGATGTTTGATAGCTCACAAGGTGTTTCTCTGGTATTCGGGAGTTGCATAACCTCATAGTCAGAGGAACATGTATAAGTCATGAAGAAAGCAGTAGTAGTAAAACTAAATGATCGTAGTGCTAAGCTAACGGATGGGTCTTGTCCATCACATCATTCTCATAATTATGTGATCCCGTTGATCAAATGACAACACATGTCTATGGTCAGGAAACATAACCATCTTTGATTAACGAGCTAGTCTAGTAGAGGCATACTAGGGACACTATGTTTTTGTCTATGTATTCACACATGTATCGAGTTTCCAGTTAATACAATTCTAGCATGAATAGAAGACATTTATCATGATATATAAGGAAATATAAATAACAACTTTTGTATTGCCTCTAGGGCATAGTTCCTTCACATAGTGCTTAGCGAAGCGTTGCCGGAGAACTGCGAGCTCCACCGCCACCATGCCATCATGCTGCCGGAGCTCTCCCTCAACTTCTCCTCCCCCCTTACTTGATCAAGAAGGAGGAGACGTCCCAGGGCAGTACGTGTGTTGAACGCGGAGGTGCCGTCCGTTCGGAGCTAGATCGGATCTTATGTGATTTGAATTGTCGCGAGTATAACTCCATCATCCGCGTTCTTTGCAACGCTTCTGCTTAACGATCTTCAAGGGTATGAAGATGCACTCCCTCTCTCTTGTTGCTAGCATCTCGTACTTTGATCTTGGTGACACTTAGGATTTTTATTTTGAATTTATTACTACGTTCCCCAAAGTGGCATCATGAGCTAGTTCTATGCGTAGATTCTATGCATGAGTAGAAGACAAGTAGTTGTGGGCGATGATTTGGTCAATTTACTTGCCGGTACTAGTCCTATCTTGATTCGGTGGCATTGTGGGATGAAGCGGCTGATACATCTCCAACGTATCTATAATTTTTTATTGTTCCATGCTATTATTTATGAAGTCTTGGATGTTTAATGGGCTTTATTATTCACTTTTATATCATTATTGGGACTAACCTACTAACCCAAAGGCCCAGTCCAGATTGTTGTTTTTGCCTATTTCAGGGTTTTGTAGAAAAAGAATATCAAACGGAGTCCAAACAGAATGAAACCTTCGTGAGAGATATTTTTGGAGGAAACCACGCACAGGAAACTTCGGGACCAAGTCAGGGGACAAAGGGGCTGCCCTCAAGGGTGGGGGGCGCGCCCCCCTTCCCAGGGCGTGCCCCCTACCTCGAGGCTGCCTAGTGTGGCCCTCGGTGCCCTCCTTCTTCCTATATATATCCACGTACCCGAGAAACTCCAAGCGCAGAGAAAAAACCCTAATTCCACCGTCGTAGCTTCTGTTCCCGTGGAGATCCCATCTTGGAGCCTATTCCGGAGCTCCACCGGAGGGGGACTGTGACACCCCGAGACCGGTGCACCAGGTGTCAGTCAGTTATTCATTGTCAGTGCCATGTCGTCTGCTTGCGTGTTGCATCTTGCCATGTCATCATGTGTGTTGCATCAGCATGTTTTCAGAACTTGCATCCGCCCGAGTTCCCTCGTCCTCTCCGTTCCCCGTTCTGAGCCCAGACACACTCACACGCGCCCGCGGTGCCTCCGAATATTTATTTTGTGAGTGGCTGAAAAATGTTCTCGGAATGGGTTGAAACTTGGCATGTGGTCTTATTATAGTGTAGACAGGCCGCCTGCCAAATTTCATCTCATTCGGAGTCCATTTGATACCCCAACGGATTTATATAGCGGCACTAGTCGCCGGTTTAATCGTCGGATGTTTTCGGTCTCCGAAAACCCCCGCGGGCCTCTCTACCTCTCCTCTCACCTCAGCCCAACTACTCTACACAGCCCACCTAGGCCTTTCTAAACTTCCCCTACGCTCGGAGCCGTTCGATCGGGATCTAATGGTCCGAAAACCCCTCCAACCCCCCCCC
>LR738713.1:649485546-649533655 GCA_902687465.1 Secale cereale | reverse complement strand
AGCCCCACTGCCTTATATATACTCCTCCCCATGCCATTTTTGGCCTTCTCCTACCTCCCTCCTCAAATTCCTCACCTCCCCACTCCTCAGCCGGCACCCAGCCGGCCCTCTCGTCAAGATCCGCGCCAGGCAACTCCCTCTAGCGCCGGCTCCCCCGAGCCATCTGCACCGCTGGCTCCCCTGAGCCTTCCGGTCGGCTCCAGAGCCGGGATCTGGGCCGGCCACGGCCAGATCAGAAGGCCAGGAGCCCAGCCAGCCGATCCCGCAGCCGAGCCGCGGCTCCCCTCGCCAGCTCCCGCGTCGCCCCAGGCTCCCCACCGCGCACGGCCCACGCCAGTGCCCGCCAGAGCCCATCCGGGGCCCGAGCGCCGCCGCGCCGCGGGCCCGCTCCCCGCTCTCCGCTCAGCCGTCTGCCTCGAGCGCTCCTCCCCAGCGCGCCGTCCCCGCCCGCCGGCGACCTGGCCTGCCGGAGCAGGTTTGCCGCCGGCCACTTCCTCCAGGTCGCCATCCTCCCTCGTAGCTCGTGCTCGCCGGAGCGCTCCGCCCCTCGCCGTCTCCCTCCGACTGCCTTGCCGCCACCCCACCTTCGCCAAGCTCCGACACCGACGAGTATCAGCCGTGGCTCCTTCTTCCCGTCGTCGTCCTGCCTCGCCCCGGGCCGGATCCGGCGAGATCCGGCCAGGGAGGCCCTAGATCCGCCGCCTCGCGCCAGTTCTGCTCCTCCCCGTGCCTCGCCGGAGCACTGTTCCGTCACTGCCACGACGCCGGCCCGATCTGCTGCTTCGGCCACCGGACATGTCCACGGGTGCGCGGACGTGTCCGCTTCTCTCTCTGCCCGCGGGGCCCGTTCGTCAGAGGTGTCCGTCCACTTCGGACATGTCCGTTTTCCGAGGTTGCCCCTTTTTCTGCTAAGTCCCTAAATTTTGCATATAATGTTGCATCGTTGACTGCTTGTAAATAATTGTGTGCTTGTCCAAATTGAGTGTATGATATGTCAAAATGTTCGTGGTGACATGTACTATGTTTTGTTCCATTGAGCCATGCATGTTTGAGTCCATCTAGATGTCTTAATCTTCATGAGAAGAGTGCTACTTGTTATAAACTGCTGCTATTAGTTGTTTTCATGCCATGTTTGATATATGACAACTTGATGCATGTTTATCCAAATGATGCAAATGATATGTCAAAATGTTCATCATGAGATGCTCTACATGTTGGTTGCTATAGCATGCTTGTTTGAGTTCATATTGCCATGTTTATCTATGTTGCAAAAGTGCTTGTGGCTGTTAGGTTGTTAAACTTGTTACGAGATGCCTAGTTGAGGAGCTCGTTGCTTTTGATGTGGTTGTCCCCATGTTGCATGCTTATATGTTTTGGATTCCCCATCATGTGTACTTTGCTGTGGTGCAAACCACTTGCCATGTTATGCTTTGAGGTGACTTAAACTTGCTCACAAACATGCCATGATAATATTGCTGTTTTCACACTTAGTGAAATTTCACTAAGTCTGGAATCTGTAATGTCCGGATGCTATGTTTGCTTGTTGTTCTGGGCAAATCCATGTTAGTTTTGGGGTGACTTTTGATGATTCCTTGTTGTATATGTTGTTGGCTACCCATTCATGCCCTCACATGCTCATTTGGGTGGTTGTAGCATATTTATTTCTTGCTTCCAAGTTGCTATGTGGCTGTTAACTTCAGCTTGTTGTTATATATTGTTTCATGTGTATCTTTTAGCCCGTTGCTCCGTTTGGAGTGTTCCTTATATTAAACTTGTGAGATTTTGCATGTAGAATCATAATATCATATTGTTTTCATGTTTGGAGTGAGTTTGGTTGGTGTTTGGGTGCATCTTGCACCGTTGCCATGTTGTGCTTCCTACCTTGCCATGTAATGCTTCCTGTATAGACTTGCTGTGCTTCCTGTATAGATTTGTCATGCATCATACCTTGCCATGTATTGCATCATATAAACTTGTGTTGTTTTCTATGCTTTCTACCTTGCCATGTAATGCTTCCTGTATAGACTTGTTGTGCTTCCTGTATAGATTTGTCATGCATCATACCTTGCCATGTATTGCATCATATAAACTTGTGTTGTTTTTCTATGCTTCCTACCTTGCCATGGTATGCTTCCTGTATAGACTTGTTATGCTTCCTGTATAGACTTGTTGTGCTTCCTATATAGACTTATTTGCATCATACTTGCTTAAGCACATTGCCATGTTTCCTGTGATGTTTTCTGTGCTTCCTACCTTGCCATGTTATGCTTCCTGTTTAGTCTTCTCATGCATCATACCTTGCCATGTATTGCATCATATATGAACTTGTGCTGTTTTGCTGTGCTTCCTACCTTGCCATGTTTTGCTTCCTGTGTGGACTTTCTGTGCATCATAAGTAGACTTGTTTTGCATCATACTTGGTAGTGCCTATTGTCTTGTTCTTGAGTGGTTTGTTTACCGTGTTGCTTGCTTCTTCTCGTTAGTGCTTGTTCCATTGCGTTCATGAGGATTCGTTCGTCTACCCGTGGTTCTTCTTCAAGGCTTCTTCTTCGTCTTCTTCACGGAACCGTTCCTCTTCCTTGAGGGATCTCATGCAAGATGACCTTACCCTTGGATACCTTTACTATCATTGCCATGCTTAGTGTCTCGATGCTATCGTTACATGTCGCGCTACCCATCATTATTGTCAGCCTCTCCTTGTTGCCATGAAACCTCTAACCTTTGACACCTTCCTAGCAAAACCATTATTTGGCTATGTTACCCGCTTGCTCAGCCCCTCTTATAGCGTTGTTAGTTGCAGGTGAAGATGAAGATCGTTCCAGGAGGGAACTTGTTGTAGAAAGTCTATTAATAACCCTGGTTGAGGAATAAGTAATTCCTCACCCAAGTCGATCGACTGAGCCAGACTTCTCTTGGTCTGATCTCGCGCGTTGTGCCTCGGGCCTTCCACCTTCACTACCCCACGCGCGAGGTAATTTTTTTATGTCCGGCGTAAGTTTTCTTTTTTCTTACGTTGGCAAAAACCGTTTCTGTTTCTAGCCCACGTCCACCCTCTCGTCGTTTCCAAATCTAAATCTCGCTTGGTGGGCTGGTGGCGGCGACTGGCTTTCGGCGTGTGGTCGCCGGTGTCTCAGTGAACGGCGGGTGGGCGCGATGATGTGGTGCTGGGCGGAGCGGCTGGGCAGCGGGGGGATCGGCGGCTGACCACGGTGGAGCTTGACCGTGTGGTGCTGGGCGGGAATGTCGGCGATGTGTGCGGGGCGTGGCCTTAGTGTTGAGCAACGCAGCTTCTGGTGGTCTGCTGGCCACGGCGAAGGTTCAGGTGGTGTTCCCGGGGCTGCTTCGACCACGAGTCCACGACTGATTCGCGCTGGTTGCTCCACTAAGCGCTGGTGAGTTTAATCCAAACTCTTGAACAACTCGTCTGCATTGTTCATGCGCGTAAAGAAGCTAATTGAAGGCAGATTCACACACGCGACAAATGACAACCAGTCCGCATGAACAAAATCAGAAAATTTCATCGTAAGTTCCATTGTTAAAAGCTACAAAGAAACTTTGTGATTAATAATGCAAACTAGTGTCCACTTCATTTTTCTAGTGCACATTTTCTTTGCAATCAGCAAGGAACTCAGTGATTTCAGACTAAACGGTTTATGTATATCAACATTCTCTTTCAGTGATCCACCCCTTGCAATCACCGAGTATATCAACCATTAGTGACAGCACCAAGTTTCCAGAAATATACAGTTTCTCCATATCAAGGTTCTCTTTGAGTGGTCCACTCCTTGTTCTAGTGCTGAGATACAGAAACTTAAAAGACAGAAAAAATATCTATACATATATATTTATCTCTGTCTACACAACATGCTTTTAGAGTTTTGGGGGGGGGGGGTAAATTTTCAAACACTGGTCTGAATTCAGAAAAAAGCTATATAATACAATATACTGCACCATCGTATTAAACATTTTCTCAGTTGGTTTCACTATTACGACGCCAAAGACAGAGTTGTGCACGACCGATCTAATTAGATGGTGTAAAAATCGCTGCTGAATCTCAGAACTCGCTTTACTGTCAGCATGTAGGAGCAGCTAACCAGCACACGAGCTGTTGGTAATATCATTGTGCAGGTCGCCAATGATCTTTAAGAATGTTTTTTTTGCATGTTTCCAGTGCACATAATCATTGTCGCACCTATTGCATCATGACTGAATCAACATGTTTAAAACAATGCCCTGCAAATGGTACCAAAAAGTGTGTTAACATCATCATATACCACCGTAAGACTATTACAATTGATAGGTCTAAGTAGATCATGCTTCCTCCTTTACCGATGATACGATATACTCCCGCCGTCTCATAATATAAGGGCGTTTTTGACACTACACTAGTGTCAAACACTACACTAGTGCCGAATATGCGCGTTTTTTGACACTACACTTGTGTCAAAAACGCTCGTATATTATGAGACATAGGGAGTAGTACATAAGGACATTCATGAAGTCCACCGAAAATAGGTAAGACAACCATACCTCGCCTTTCCTATGCATAATGTGGAAATGTCATATAACTTTGCTATGGAGAACCCAGAGAGATTGATTCGGAAACAAAAAAGTTAGATAAAGCTCGAGTATTCTATATGAACAACAAATAAACTGGTCTTTTTTAATACGTAACAATATTGTGTATTACCATGTTGTTCTAAACTCTGAGTTTATTTGATCCAGAAATACCTTCATCATTTATGTTTGATTATGAAGTGAAAGCTTATCGATTTGTTATCTGAGGACCAGAAGCTTATGAAGGAATTGGATGCTGAATTCTTTAGCTTGGAATTAGCCCACTCTCTCCCTGCAAAGAAAATGAAGTAGTTAGCTCTCATATGAACATGTATTTAGAATATTTGGAGTTTGACGAGCTTGAAGAAACTGTACTTCGTTGCATGTGCATATACCTCTCTGGTTTTTTAATGACAACTGAAAGATTTCGTCTTCAGTTTGATCTTCATGATAATACTACTTGTCCTATACAGATAAAAGAAATCTATGTGTATAAGAGTACTTGTAGTTTTTACCTTGAGTGTTAATTTTCTTTTCAACTTGGAAATTTGGTACTTGGTATACTCCTTACCGTCATGTTTTCTGGCTACGTTGGTATGTTTATAATATTAACTATTAATAGAATGTTTTCACTAAAGGAATTTTTAATGGGAAGTTCCACAATTTTGTTTTCTTGGTCCAACTATCTTTGTTTTGATTTCTTGTTTGAAACTGTTGGTCGTCCATATTACTGAAGCTTCACCATGCAGTGAAGAATGGATGCCAACTCATGTCATTTAGCAAATGAGGAACTGTACCGACTCAATTTTAATTCCCCCTTTTTGGTACTATTCATATACTTCCTTTGAAATTTTAAATTAGGATCCATTCTCCAATTTCAAAATCCATACTGTATGCAGCTTAGTCCAAACGGAGAACAGGTTTGTAGCTTAAGGTTTTGTTCAACACTATAAAAGGCCAGCATTACCTTCTATTTTTGGTCAACAATATCCTCAAAACGCATAGCTCCTAAAACTAAGTGCGTAGAGAACGAATAGCAACCTAAAAAACGATCCGCCTACTGAACCATCACCCGAAGATGCGGGTGGCACGGTAAGGCCTAAAATCAACCATGTATTATTACTGAGGCAAGATTCCTATTTGTCCAATATCTACTTTATATTGGAGCTTGCAGATTTAATTTTACTTTTTCGCAACAAATATAATTCTTTTCCTTGGGTTCTTATATACTGTGAAGTGTTGGTTTTGCTCATCTCCAGCCTATCTTGCAGAGCTATGTTTTCAAATATGATTGATTTCTTTTTTGTTGGGGCTTTTTTACCACTGCCATAGACAAGTGTTTATTTAGTTCCTTGTAATATGTGGCTGATGGATTATGGAGAGTACCTTTCGAACTAATGTTCCACTTTTCAGCTTATAGTTTTCCTTGCCTACATTTTGCCATGGATCTCCGACCAGATACATGACAGAAGAGCCATGAGGAGCTACAATGATGTGCGTACATGTTACAGTTCTCCAAGCTCTGGAACTATTTCGGAAATCATTGCAGAAACTATAGGGACATCTAGATGAGGATTTTACAACCTCTAATTTGAAATACAAATGTATGCAGTTTGGCCAAGAAAATACCGTGCCCATCTCAAGATTGACGGGAGAGTGTTCTACTACAGAAAGAGTAGATTTTTTTAGATGCTACTTTGTCAAGTAACATATTGAATTTATTCTTTTTATGATTTATGTGTGATGAACTCACATCGTCTTTGTTCATTGTAAACTGACCGACTTATGTCATGAAATTCAAGTGCTTTTCAAGTAGTTTTGACTTGGTGTAATGCACCATTCCAGTAATTCTTACGTTTTGGTGACAACGCTCAGGAATCTTTCTGTGCGTGACCTCGCGCTAATGAGGTGAACACATGTCGTGATGATCTGGTAGGTAACTGTTGTGCAATATATTTGAGGAAAATGAAGAAAAGAAATACGAAACCAAGAAATCAACATGATTTTTGTCAGATACACTCAACATGACACTTTTTGACAAGACTATCACAATCTTCTGAAAACACACACATTTTTTTTTGAGAAATAGAGTGATACATTAATCAACTATCAAAGTTATAATCAAAAGACAACAGCTCTATCAGTTCCAACGGAACTGCTGCCAAAAGAAAAAAGTCTCAAGCACAATTTTATTGATGGAACAATCCATAAGGTATATGCATTGCACTCCAATCAAGTATTCACTATACATCATGAGTGACAGCCCGTAATCCTATTACAAATTTCACTTGCATTCAGATCTTTTGTCAGACATAATAACCAAAGACCAGCTGAATGGCATGTGCCATCCATGGCCTAGAAATTCAGAGTATTTCTATCTTTTTCTGGCATTGGCAGCTTCAGTCAGGCTTCTGAATTTGTGTCGCATCGATAGGTCAAGCAGCTGGACGTGATCGTGGTTGTCCACATTCTCGTTGGTGAAATAAGCAGCACAGTTTGATGCTCTGCATCTGTAGAACCCCCTGCACTCTATTAGTTCATACTACATTACTTGATTTAGTTACCACCTACAATGAAAGGATGCATATCTCAGCGTAAGCTAAACAAAATATATGAAAGCCCGATAGCACATAGCTGATGGGTCAAACATCTGAAGCTGCATGAGGATGAGGACAATTAATCTCTTTTCTCCAAGACCTTCATATCAAGAGAATACACTAGAAATGTGCAAAACAGTAATTGTCACAAATATACTTGACAAGATATTAATAACCAAGAGCTGCTAAAATGCAAAGCTGATGGAAGATCATTATTTCTCTGCCAATTAAATGAGAACATTTGAAGTCAGCATTTTGATATTTTTATAAACACCTTGAACAAGATTTTCTTGTCATCTGCTATTGCAACATAATGAGACTGTCAAATTAAACATTCATTTTCTGAGATGCAAACAAAAAGATCAATTGATTCTATAACCTGATTCAACATAACAAATGAGATAAAATGGACATCCATGATCTGAAGAATTCAATTCTGAAACAAAACCGGATCTATTGAAAATTATGTGGGGATTGTTATAGTAAATTATCCTGAAAGATTTTTCTTACTGCGTGCAGAGTGCTACAAGCGTGCAATTATGCGGAAGAATTTGAAGCCATGGTGTGCCTTGATGGCCTGTGATTAGCGAAGTGGGCACAATCTCCTTTTATTCTCGAGTCAAAATCTTTTGTTGTGGCGTCTGGACGTCTGGTATTGAAAGAACGGAAAGAAATCTGCCGAGACATAAGTCCATCTAAAAAGAAATCAAAGTGTTAGGGGACAATTCTACTCGGTGGTTGTAGAAAATATGAGAGAGCAAAACTCTGTGGCTCACGAATTAGAAAACAACATTACAGTTAGGAGGGTAGAGAGGGAGACGCAAGGGGCTACTCGAGCTCATGGACGTACGCATGAAGTAGGAGACAGTGACCAAACTCAAAGAGTAGGGTGATGATACCTAGACCATGACGACTCAACGGCGGCCGGTGAAATCTCTGGATCCAAATTCAGTCAGCGAGCTGACGGCGGGATAGGAGAAGACAATGCCCATGCCCGAGCTCAAGGAGCGCATCGACCTGGCCGGCCGCTGCCCTGGCGCTGAGCTAGACGTCGGGACGACCTTCCCTTATGTAAAGCAACCGGAGCCGACTCACGGCCGCAGGGGTTTCTTGGACCGGCTCAGCTGGCCTCTGGCAGAGAAGGGGAACCGCCATGGCTGCGTGCAGAAAGGCTCGGGGATAGCGGCGTAGTGGTGTATTTTTTTAGTAGACACAACGAGGTAAATTTACCTTGCAAGCCTTACGACTTTTTTCTCGCCTACGAAGCCTGGTCCCTGTCTCAGGCCGTAACTTTACAACATGGCGCGTGGTTCGACTGGGGTGAGGAATAACAATTCCTCACCCAGGGTGACGAATAGTCAATCCCTATATATATATATATATATAATAACACACCTATATACTGGGCATGGGTGGAAGGCTTGGCCTTTTGCTCGGTGTTTTGTTCCACTCATGCCACCTTAGGCGCCGATAAACCGGCATTATGTTCCTTGATTTTGCGTTCCTTACACGATGGGTATATGGGGACCCCTTGACAGTTCGACTTTGAATAAAACTCCTCCAGCAAGGCCCAACATTGGTTTTAATTTGCTCATATAACAACTTAATTAATTAATTAATTGCAAAGGGGGTCATGTCCCCGGGTTCTTAATTCTACATAACAGGGGGGCCAGTGCTGATGGTGTTGGTCCCAAACGGGGGTTATGCGGGGCCACCACGGGGAAACTCGAGGATTGGTTTTACCTGTAGGATCGCCCATCCGGTTGTGGCCTGAGACGAGATACGCGCGGCTACTATCAGGGTGTCGGCACGCTGGGAGGTCTTGCTGGACTTGTTTTACCATTGTCGAAATGTCTTGTGCACCGGGATGCCGAGCCTGATTGGATTTCCCTAAGATAAGGGGTGATGATATTATATTTATCACTTCAGCTAATCGTGAGAGCTTGTGATGGGCTAAGTTGGGACACCCCTGCAGGGTTATGATCTTGTTGTGAAAAAAAAAGAATCGTTAGTGCTTGCTAAAGTAGTCGTGGGATTTTACTGGAGCGTGCTTTTTAGTTGATTCTTTTTGCTTCTGATTGGTAGACAAATTGCACAAATTTACCAATTTAGTTTGAATTTTTTGGAGTTCCATAAGTAGGCGAACCCTGTAGATTACTACAGACTGTTCTGTCTTTGACAGATTCTGTTTTTCGTGTGTTGTTTGCTTATTCCGATGCATCTATGAGTAATATTGGAGGATATGAACCATACAGAAGTTGGAGTACAGTAGGTTTAACACAAATAAAACAAAGAATGAATTCATTGTTGCACCTTTGAGTAGCAAAGGCCTAAGCTTGGGGATGCCCATGCCACCCCAAGTAAATTCAATATAATCAAAAGCCTAAGCTTTGGGATGCCCCGGGAAGGCATCCCCTCTTTCGTCTTCATCCATCGGTAACTATACTTGGAGCTATATTTTTATTCGCAACATGATATATGTTTTGCTTGGAGCATCTTGTATAATTTGATTCTTTGCTTGTTAGTTTGCCACAATCATCCTTGATGGATACACCTATTTGAGAGAGTTAAATATGGCCTAGAAATTGTTAGAACACTCTATGTGCTTCACTTATATCTTTTGAGTTGAATAGTTTCTGCTCTAGCGCTTCACTTATATCTTTTAGAGCACGGCAGTGGAAATATTTTGTAGAAATAGTTGAACTCTCATGCTTCACTTATATCTATTTGAGAGTCTATTAAAACAGCATGGTAATGTGTTTAGGCTAAAGAAACTAGTCTTCACATGATAGACATCCAATGTCAATGTAGTAAAAAAATTCAAATCAAGTGCATTGAATAGAAGGAGATGTTGGATGCTTGATAATTGTTTTGAGATATGAGGATAGTGATATTAGAGTCATGCTAGTGGAGTTATTATGAAATTGAGGCATACTTGTGTTAAGTTTAGTGATTCCCGTATCATGCACGTATGGTGAACCGATATGTGACGGAGTTAGAGCATGAGGTATTTCTAGAGTGCCAACCTTTGTGTGGAGGTCGGGGCGCGCGATGGTTAACTCCTACCAACCTCCCCCCCCCCCCTAGGAGCATGCGTTGATTGCTTTGTTTTGATGACTCATAGATTTTGCAATAAGTATATGAGTTCTTATGACTAATGTTGAGTCCATGGATTATACGCACTCTCACCCTTCCACCATTGCTAGGCTCTCTTGTACCGCGCAACTTTCGTCGGTGCCATAAACCCACTATATATCCTTCCTCAAAACAGCCACCATATTGTACCTCAAAACAGCCACCATACCTACCTATCATGGCATTTCCATAGCCATTCCGAGATATATTGCCATGCAAATTTTCACCGTTCCGTTCATATGACACGCATCATATTGTCATATTTCCATGCATGATCATGTAGTTGACATCGTATTTGTGGCAAGGCCACCATGTATAATTTTTATACATGTCACTCTTGTTTCATTGCACATACCGGTACACCGCCGGAGGCATTCGTATAGAGTCATACTTTGTTGTTGTAGTATCGAGTTGTAATTTCGAGTTGTAATGAAAGTGTGATGATCATCATTATTAGAGCATTGTCCCATGGGAGGAAAGGCTAAATCTATAAATCCCCTCCGCAAAAAAAGGCCAAAGAAAAAAAGAAAGGCCCAAAAAAAGAAAAGAAAAAGAAAAAGAGGAAAAGAAAATAAAAAGGGACAATTGCTACTATCTTTTTCCACACTTATGCTTCAAAGTAGCACCATGTTCTTCATTGTAGAGAGTCTCATGCTTAGTCACTTTCATATACTAGTGGGAATTTTCATTATAGAACTTGGCTTGTATATTCCAATGATGGGCTTCCTCAAATGCCCTAGGTCTTCGTGAGCAAGCAAGTTGGATGCACACCCACTAGTTTCTTTTGTTGAGCTTTCATTCATATTTAGCTCTAGTGCATCCGTTGCATGGCAATCCCTAATCACTCGCATTGATATCTATTGATGGGCATCTCCATAGCCCGTTGATACGCCTAGTCGATGTGAGACTATCTCCCTCCTTTTTGTCTTCTCCACAACCACCTCTATTCCACCCATAGTGCTATATCCATGGCTCACGCTCATGTATTGCATAAAAGTTGAAAGGTTTGAAATGATAGAGTATGAAAACAAATGCTTGGCTGAAATCGGGGTTGTGCATGATATGAATATTCTTGTGTGATATCGAGGGAGCATAGCCAACACTATATGATTTTGTAGGGATAACTTTCTTTAGCCATAGTATTTCGAGAACACATGATTGCTTTGTTAGTATTGCTTGAAGTATTGTTATTTCTTATGTCAATATAGACTTTTATCTTGAATCTTTCAGATCTGAACATTCATGCCACAATTAAGAGAATTACATTGAAAAACTATATTGGTTAGCATTCCACATCAAAAATTCTTTCTTTATCATTTACCTACTCGAGAACGAGCAGGAATTAAGCTTGGGGATGCTTGATACGTCTCCAATGTATTTATATTTTTTGATTGTTCCATGATATTATCTATGAAGTCTTGGATGTTTAATGGGCTTTATTATTCACTTTTATATCATTTTTGGGACTAACCTACTAACCCAAAGGCCCAGTCCAGATTGCTGTTTTTTTGCCTATTTCAGGGTTTTGTAGAAAAAGAATATCAAACGGAGTCCAAACGGAATGAAACCTTCGCGAGAGATATTTTTGGAGGAAATCACGCACAGGAAACTTCAGGACCAAGTCAGGGGATAGAGGGGCTGCCCTCGAGGGTTGGGGGCGCGCTCCCCTTCCCAGGGCGCGCCCCCTGCCTCGAGGCTGCCTCGTGTGGCCCCCGGTGCCCTCCTTCTTCCTATATATATCCACGTACCCCAGAAACTCCAAGCACAGAGAGAAAACCCTAATTCCACCGCCGTAGCTTCTGTCCCCGTGGAGATCCCATCTTGGAGCATGTTCCGGAGCTCCACCGGAGGGGGATCCATCACAGAGGCCTTCATCATCATCATCATCGCCCTCACCATGAGTTGTGAGTAGTTTACCACAGACCTTTGGGTCCATAGCTAGTATCTAGATGGCTTCTTCTCTCTCTCTGGATCTCAATACAAACTTCTCCTTGGTCTTCGAGGAGATCTATTCGATGTAATCTCTTTTTGCGGTGTGTTTGTCGAGATCCGATGAATTGTGAGTTTATGATCAAGGTTATCTATGAAAGATATTTGGTTCTTCTCTGAACTTTTTATGTGTGCTCATAATATCCTTGCAAGTCTCTTCGAATTATTGGTTTGGCCTACTAGATCTATAGTTCTTGCAATGGGAGAAATGCTTGGCTTTGGGTTTAATCTTGCGGTGTCCTTTCCCAGTGACAGTAGGGGCAGCAAGGCACGTATTGTATTGTTGCCATCGAGGATAAAAAGATGGGGTTTTCATCATATTGCTTGAGTTTATCCCTCTACATCATGTCATCTTGCTTAAGGCGTTACTCAATAACCTAGATGCATGCTGGATAGCGGTCGATGTGTGGAGTAATAGTAGTAGATGCAGGCCGGAGTCGGTCTACTTGTCTCGGACGTGATGCCTATATACAATGATCATGCCTAGATAGTCTCATAATTATTCACTTTTCTATCAGTTGCTCGACAGTAATTTGGTTACCCGCCGTAGAATATCGCTATCATGAGAGAAGCCAGTAGAGAAAACTATGGCCCCCGGGTCTATTCTCAACATACCAGGCTAGAGAAAACTATCGCTATCATGAGGTAAGCTTCTTTCCAAATGGGAGGACCGTTAATCATCGAAGATGTTTACCCGTTCGGAGCTATCAAGATCAACAACGTCGAGGGGACCAAACCGAAAGTGATAAATGGTCAAAGACTTAATCATTATAATGTCGATAACCCCCTCGAGGTGAAAGCCAACGTTATACAGGTAATAACACCGGAAGACATCATCAAAAATAAATTCAACAATGCTCTAAAACCTCGTGTCCTTGAGGATGCCTTGATCCCTATAAATAGAATAGCTGGTCTGTCCTTGGCATGATTAAGGATTGGGCCACTTGTTGCACCGTTGCACTTTTGTTATTATTTACTTTCGTGCGAGCACGTGCTTTCAAACAAACCGCCAGCAATCCTTGCATCTTTTACACTGAACTCTTGCTAGTTTCCATCAACCAATTCCTTCTGCTTCTTTTGGGTTCAACTCTCTTATCGAAAAAGCTATGATATACTCCCTATACTTATGGGTTATTAGGAAGATGGGGCATGGATAGTTTTTATTTATGAAAGGAGCCTACAGGCCCCCATTTTCATTTAAGGAAATAGAGTCTTCTACTAGTAAGAAACACCTTCCATACACCCCCAGGACATACAACCAGCCTACACCATAGGTGCTAACATAACTAGGAGAGATACAAACCATCTCACACTCAACAACTACAAACCTACAGAAGCATAACCACACGCTGTTGAATTCAACTCAAAGTAGAGACTTTATATTACCAGGAGAAAACTTTTTGAAGGCATTGAAGAGGATATTAGCTCTGCTGAGTCGGCTACTAGAGCAGCCCCTGTCATGCAAGAACTGGAAGAGCTCCTGGCACCCCTTGTCATGCCTGTAGCTCCTCCAGCTGGCCCTGTTCTCAATGCTCTGGATCTTAACCAACCCATCGAACAGCTACCTCCTAATGATTTTGCTATTCCTCAAGCCCAATTGCCTACTGATGAGATTGATATGATTGTTGCTGCAGCTTCTCCTCAACCTGAAGCTAGTATGCCAGACACAATGCCACTTTTGCAGCACATGTTGCTACCAGTTGAGGTTGCTGCGGTACCCTCCAGTGCTACTGAAAGAATTGAAGTCCCAACGACTATGGTTGATCTCCCTCCACCACACATAGTTGCAGAAGCACCTTTGGAAACTGAAGAGCTGACAGTGAATATTTCCAACCTGAATGCTCCTGCTTCTTCTGCCCAGCGATCTGTCATGGTACAAAATCCTGTAGCACAGTGCTCTTTGGCCCAAGAAGTGGACCACACTCAAGATCCTTTGGGAGATCTTAATCCCAATGGAGAGGACCCTGCCCCTGAGCAATCTGAAGGACCTAACCACAATGCTGCTCTTTCTACCTCCTCAGCAGGTAACAGTATAGAGGCACCCTCGGGCTTCCCTTTCCCTATTTTTAATGCTAATCTTACTGGCAAGATTATGCAATCACTTCCATCTGCATCCTCATAACCAGATGGGGATTTTCTTTCTAAGGAAGGGATGGAGCTTTGGAAGGCTCACTTTGCTCCTGGGGCCTCAACAGATAGAGTCATTCAGGTACCTATTGAATGGTGCAATTTCATCATTTTTGCCCTGTTAACTGTGGACAATTTCGATTGGGCAAAAGCTCTACTTGCCTCCCAATTATGGACTTATATCATCAAAGAATCTGCCAGCAAACAAACACTGCCTTTTTAATACCTGATGAATGTCAAAGTGATCAAATTCCTTGCTGTAAAAATTCAGAAGAAGAGCCTGATATTTGTTCTAATGAGACTCTCACACCCCAGGGACCACAAAGAAGCAGCACCCCACCTCTCCCACCAGCCAGCGCCTCACTTGCTCACTCGCTAAAGAAGAGGAAGAAAAAGCTCCCATGGTGGAAACTGAGGTAAGAAGGAGCTTCAGATTGAAATCTTTGAACAATGGCTATAGAAAGAGATCATGTTCTGACAAAAACTGCTTCCCATGTGCTACTGAACCTCCTGCAATTCCAACTAAAATCGTAAAGAATCTTGCTGTCTCCTTTTGCAAGGCGGCTGTCAAGGACTGCTCGGATGAGATGTTGCACCGGCCCAAGAAGAAGAAGGAGGCAAAGTCTTCTGCCAAGCAGCCATCGAAGAAGGCAGCTTTCAAGCCTTAATTTAGTCTTCAGACTTAAGCTAGCCTTCTTCAGTTTCTAATGTTAGCCCCAAACAATATTAGAATGGGATTTCTGCGGCCCTTTTGTGTTATGTCTTTGATGGCTATGCTGGACTACATCACTTTTGTAATGACTTTGTGTTCTGTTAAGTTGCTTCAAGACAGTTGTCCCGTGTTACCTACATGTCATTGCTTCTATATGTTCTGTGCCTACCTGTGCGATCTTACTGGGGTTTTGCTGGTCTTACAGTATTTGGACTTCTCAGAAGTACCATACCGGTTTTAGTTTCAACACTATCTGAATATGAATAGAAATTGGAACATCCTCAATTGGAATATCAGAGGCATCAATGATAGTAACAAATGGCTAGCACTGCGAACAAGATTTCCGAAGCAAATGCAGACATCATCTGCCTTCAAGAAACTAAGAAAGAGCACTTTGACTTCAGATACCTCAAAAACTTTTGCCCTAATAGGATCAATTGCTTTGATTTCTTACCATCTGTGGGTGCTTCTGGTGGCCTCCTCTTGGCCTGGAATCGCAGTATTTTTTCAAGAGAAACTCTGTTTAAAAATGAGTTTTCCATGTCAATAAGATTTATGTCTAAGCTCACTGGTGATGCCTGGATTCTTACGAACATTTATGGTCCTTGCCAAGGGGCAGCTAGAGATGAATTCCTCAACTGGTTTAGCAACATCCAAATGCCTGATGAGACCAAATGGATTATTCTGGGGGACTTCAATTACATCAGATATCCTCACAATAGAAGTAGGCCTAGAGGCAACTTCTCTGATATGTTAAAATTTAATGATGCCATTAATAGTTTGGCCCTAGTTGAAATCCCTTTGAAAGGAAGAAGCTTTACATGGAGTAACATGAACAAGCACCTCTGCTGGAAAAGCTGGACTGGGTGTTCACATCTGAAGCTTGGACAAATCACTTTCCAAACACCACGGTCCTACCTTTGTCCAAACCTGTCTCAGACCACATACCTTGTCAGGTGCAAATTGGTACTCATATTCCCAAAGCTAAGATCTTCAGATTTGAAAACTTTTGGCTTCAAATTGAGGGATTCAAAGACATTGTCAGGCAGAATTGGGAACAGGCTATCCACATTCAAGACAGTGCTAAGAGAATTTCTGCAAAATTCAAGATACTCAGAAAATGTCTGAAAATATGGGCCAAAACAACTTCCCAACTCAGCATTTCCATCAAAGCTACTAATGAAGTCATATTGCTACTGGATACAATTGAAGATTTTAGAACCCTCACTTTACAAGAATGGAATGGTAGAGAGTTCTTAAAACAGCATTTGCTCACACTATTGGAGAGGCAAAAATTATATTGGCAACAGAGAGCTACAATCAGATGGGTTAAATTTGGAGAGGCAAACTCTAAATATTTCCAGGCCAAAGCCACCATCAAATACAGAGTTAATCATATTGCCAGTCTGCAAGATGAGTTGGGCAACACACACAGAGAGCATAATGCCAAAGCTAATATCCTCTTCAATGCCTTCAAAAAGAGATTAAGCACATATGTTCCTACCTTCAACCCTCTACACCTGGGTTCTCTTCTTAACCAGGATGTGGATCTCTCTATGCTGGAAACTCCTTTCACTAAGGAGGAAATTGACTCAGTTGTCAAGAATCTACCAAATGATAAAGCTCCAGGTCCAGATGGCTTCAATACAAAGTTCATCAAACACTGTTGGGATATTCTAGCCCAAGACTTCTACTCTTTAATTGAGGACTTCTATAATGGTACAGTCATCCTGCAGAGCATCAACTCCTCTTTTATCACTCTAATACCCAAAAAAGATGCGCCTTCATCACCCAATGACTTCAGGCCTATATCACTGCTTAATTGCTCTATTAAGATCATTACAAAACTTCTGGCAAACAGGCTACAAGATGTCATTCTAAAACTGGTGCACACCAACCAGTATGGCTTCCTAAAGGCTAGATCCATCCAGGATTGTCTTGCTTGGTCTTATGAATTCATCCATCAATGTAAAATGTCTGGCCAGGAGATTATCATCTTAAAACTTGACTTTGAGAAGGCATTTGATCTCATAGAACATCAGTCCATCAAAGACATCCTCATTGCAAGAGGTTTTGGTAGCAGATGGCTGATGTGGATAGATATGCTCTTCTCCTCTCGATATTCTGCTGTGCTACTGAATGGGGTTCCTGGAAAACAGTTTATGTGCAAAAGAGGAGTGAGGCAGGGGGATCCACTCTCTCCATTGCTTTTTGTTCTTGCTGCTGATCTTTTACAGGCTATTATGAATGAAGCCATGCACAACAACTTGATCGCAAGACCACTTGAACAGCACTATTGCCCTGATTTTCCAGTCATACAGTATGCTGATGACACTGTGTTGATTATGCCAGCATCTGACATGCAAGTGGAACAGCTCAAAAGCCTCATCCTACATTTTACAGTCTTTACAGGGCTGAGAGTGAACTTTGATAAATCAGCCATGATTCCCATTAATACTGAATATGATGTCATGCAAGCTATGGCTGCAAGAATGGGGTGCTCTATTGGTTCCTTACCTTTTACCTACCTTGTGTCACACCCTGCATTTTGTAACATGTTATTTGTATCTTTGAAGCATGAAAATTTGGACCGGCAAAAATTTTTAGCATCATTTGGCTTTTAATTGGATTTGAGTTTTCTTCATATGCTTTTTCATGTGCTCATTAAAGTCAACTATGACCTCTTGTAGAATTCATCTCCATACCCAAAACTTCTGCCCAATGATCATGCCAAGTGTTATATAATAGTATAGTATTTTCTTACAAAATCAATTTGGCCAAAAGGTATTTTATAAATTTAGTTTTCCAAAAACCCCTGAATTGAGATTTGCACTGCAAGTACTTGATTTAGGGTGAGAAAATTATTTCAAAAGGTTTATTTGAGACCTAGTAGTCATAGGACTTCCAGAAACCACAAAAGTATAATTTTAAAAGTTATTTTCCTATTTTATTTAAAAGCTTTTTCTTAAGGCCAGAAATGGTCTTTAATAGGGGAAAATTATTTAACTGTTTCAAAAATATTTGCCAAAATTCAGAGAGACTCAGAGGACATATATTGTCCATATATAAGAGTTTCAACACTTGGTCATGTTCAAAATAATGGGCTAAACCCTCTAAAACCCTTTCTGGATATTTCAAGCTTTTGAAATATTTACAAAGGAAATATTCTCCAAAAATTCCAGGGAAATTCTATGATGTCATATATGACATATTTGATGATCTTGCCAAGTCCCATGCCTTGGGAAGCAAGAAAACATTATCAAACCCCTTCATAACCATTCTGTCCATATTTGAAGTTTGAGCAACTCTACATTGCCAAACTTGTCCAACTGCTCTCAAACTTGGTGCACATGCTAGAATGGCCTAATAAGGAATCTAGACCAAATGGCACAAGATTTGGAATAGAGCAACTTGATCAGATCACCTCAAAACCCTTTCTGTTCAAATACAAATTTGAACAACTTTACATTACCAACTTTTTATCTGGAGCTTCAAACTTTGTGGGCATGATCAATACCCCAAATGATGATGCTACACCAAGTGGTGCATCAAGGGGAGATGATTAGCTTGACTCAAACAAGATGAAGATGTTTCTGTTGATTTCTAGGGTTCACCAAAGTTGCATTGGCTAGTTTCTTCAAATGAGCCCAAATTTGGTGAAGCACCCTATTTTCACATGTTATTAAATCATGTTAAGTGCCATGTCAAGTGGAGGTCATTTGCTTGACCAAACACTGATCAAACACCTTCTGCAGATTTACTAAAACCCTCATCCTGATCACTTTGACTCTTCTCCATGGCCTCAACTTTTTACCACATGATCATTGAGTTACTAGCTGCCCCCAGTAACTTCCCCAGCACCCCAGCTCCATGATTGAGGGGTAAGAACCTTGTTTTACCTTGCTAGACAACAGGTTTTCACCAAGCCACCAGCATCCTCCCTCTCTCTCAGCATCTCCAGGGCATCCAAGGCCGCAGGCCATTTCTTTACTCCTCCCTCAACCTTCTAGACACTCTTGGACACGTTGGTTTTGACCAGAACGGCGAGAGCGCGATGATGCCAACAATACGCACGCTCTGGAGCGCGCTACAGTGCACCTCCGCACGGTGGCTCCAGCCAATCAGCCTCCCCCGACAGCCTCGAGCCTCCCCTTCGCGCCAGTCGAGGCCTCTCGACGTCCGCAACCTCCCCGGCACTGTCCCCCCTCCTCCTGCGCCCTCCAGTGGCCGTCGTCGCACGCGCGCTGGCCGCCCGCAACGGCCACTCTTCTGCCTCGCACGCGCGCGTCGACAGGAAGGTTCCCCGCTCCTCTTTTCCCCTCAGCTAGATGTGGAGCAAGTCCACGGTCCTCCCCGGCTTGATCCCAGGCTCCAGAACCTCTCCTAGCCTCGCCTGCAACCTTGCCGGCGCACGGGTCCACGGTGGACCGTGGGCGCGGCTATATAAGCCCCTCCCGAGCCTCTCCAGCAGCACCAACAGCCTCACCTCACTCCAGTGAGTCCCCCAGCACCATCCACTCCTCCCCAGGTCGTCCCAGTGCTCGGGATCGACCGGAGCTCCGCCGCGTCGGGCCGCCGGTGATCCCGCAGTACGAGCCTCCCCTGCCCCTCCTTTCACCCGATTCGGAACCGCCGTGCTCCACTGACCCTTTCCCCCTTGTTTCCCCTCCGTTTGCAGTCAGAAACGACCGGAGCTACGACCCTCCGACGAGCTTCCGCCGTCCCACCTCGCCGCCGGCGAACCTGACCTCCCCGGCGTGCCGCACCACCACCACTGCAACCGCCACTCGACGCTGAGTCCATTCCTGGCCTCCGTTGTCGTCGCTGTGGCCGGAAACCTCGCCGGTGAGCTCGCCGTCGCCGTGGCCGCAAGGTTGGAGATGACAGGCGGGCCCCGCCTGCCATCCCCACACCTCTCTCCCCCTCCTCTCTGCCACTGATCCACGGGCCCCGCCCGTCAGGTTCAAAAACCTGACGTGCGCGCGCAGGCACCCGTGCGGCTGGGCTGGACCGCTCTGGGTCGTGCACTGTGGCCTCTCTGGCCCAGTTGCACAGGTCCTTTTCTCCTTTTTCTTTTCTGTATTAATTCAAACATTTCTACAGAAAAGAATAATGGTCCAAATAAAATAATTCCAACTCCTAAAATCTTGTAATATTCCAACCTATTTAATGGTACCACTTTCACTCAAATCCATGAAACTTTTCTGTTCTGTTCAAATTTAAATTCAAATTTGAGCAGTAAGACCCCTGTTCTAAAATCAATATATTCCATTCTGTTACTCCAAAACTCCAACTAAGATTTTTTTCCCACCTTAGAAATCCCTCTAGTATTTTACAAAAATGAGTTGACATTTTTCTGAGCACTTTGATTTTTCTGTTTTTTTTGTATTCTTATTTTCCCGTGGTTATTATGCGACGTATAGATCCCGTATTTGACGAAGTTGCTGTGGAAGGAGAAGGAGAAGGATTTGAAGACTTTGAAGACCAAGCCAATCCAGGCAAGCAGCCCTTTGACCATGATACACTTGTTTTGCGGAACCCGTTGTTTCCGATGCATGATGATAGATTCACGATGGTGACCTAGTTGAAACCACCACACGATGCATGCTTGGACTTGATCTTGCTAAGTGATAGATGTCATGCAAATAGTTGGTCATGATGCTTAAATGTTGCATGTGTGATTTTAACCTTCGTAGATAAAATATTTGCATGAACCCATCGGGTGCCCCTAATGCCCGAGGGTGCTGTTGAATTAGGTCATCACTTGAAAAAGAAGTGATGTGCCGGTAGAATCATGTGCATGGTGAAATGATGGATTAGATTTATGTGTGACTACCGTCCCAACCAAACATGTGCAACCACACTACCCCTTATGGGACGGGGCTTTATTGATTACTTAGGTCGATACTAGCATGGTGCCCGCATTACTAGTGACGGGAAGACTTGAGGTCTTTCCCGGGACGGGGTCGTGCTTGGATAGACGACCATGACTGTTTTCACAGGGCACCGGACACACCGTTGGTCCCTTCGGGTACGCGTGAACATTGATATTAGGGCAAGTCCCGTGATCTATTGTTTGTACCCGAGGGCCGCGTACCAACGAGTGGACTCTATGTTAGTGTCGTCTAAGGAAAGGTAATGACCGGGTGCTTACCCCGGGTACTTGAGGTACCGCGGGTCGTGGATGACACGGAAGTTCCCCGGATCTTGTGGGTAAAGTGTACAACCTCTGCAGAGTGTAAAACTATTCGAATAGCCGTATCCACGGTCATGGACAGTTGGGTGGTGCTACTTAAACTATGTCCAGAATTTTACGTCATCAGTGATAATATGTGTGTGATGAGTCAAGGTGGTGACTTGACTCGAAGAGTTGAATCATATTCATGTTGATATCGGTAACCTGTCTTCGAGGTTACGCGAGGTTATTAATGCATAAACTTGATGGTAGGATATTTTTTTTCTCTAGCCTTTTGCTAGATTGTTCATTATTGTTCCATTGCATTGTTACTTTGAACCACATCATGGGTTGCTTGCGAGTACATTCAAAGTACTCATTGGCTTGCCACTGGTTATTTAATTGGCCAGGCATGGAAGAACAGGAATATGAGGAAGAATTCTTTGGAGACGAACATGCGAACTAGGACGCTATCCCAGTCAGAATGCCTGTAGGGTTAAGGCAGATGGCATGGGTTCTACCCGTTATCGAAGACTTCCGCTATTTGAGTTATTTCCTATTCGGCCCGTGAGGCTCTATCTATGTAAGACTTGGCCATAATGGCCTTAATTCGTGTAAGACTATTTGTATGGATGTAAGACTCTTGTTATTCAGCTTCTGTGTGTTCAATGAGCATTGATCTCTGGGATCACTGTACACGTGCATTCGGTGATCTCGACTTCTAAGTCGGGGTCCCCACACCTTGGGTTACCACTGTCACTTTCCAAGCCTAAGATGGAAGATTTTTCACCTATCATTAAGAGGATTGACAACAGATTGTCAGGTTGCTCAACACTTTTATCCTATGGAGACAAGCTTACTCTCATCAAATCTGTCTTCACACATCTCCCTATTTTCTTCATGTGCACCCTTGACCTTCCAAAAGGCATTATTGAGCAAATCAACAAAGCTTTAAGGCACTGCTTCTGGAGGAAATATGGCATGGTTGGTAGAGGTTCTGCTCTCATTGCATGGGACAAAGTTTGCCTGCCTAAGAACTAGGGAGGATTGGGAGTTCTCAACATTGAGATTCATAATAAATGTCTCCTAATGAAGCATCTGCATAAGTTCCTCCACAAAGAAAACCTCCCATGGGTGCATCTAATTTGGGGTACCTACTACCCTGATGGAATGCTCACCAATAGGAATGTAGGTTCTTTCTGGTGGAGAAGTATTTCTAAATTGATACCGGAGTACAAAACAGTGACGACAGCACATCTGGGCTCAGGAGACACTATTGATTTCTGGTTGGATAACTGGGGACATGGCATCACCAAATTCAGATTTCCAGAGCTCTACTCCTTCGCCATCCGAGACACTCTGAACTTCAAGGAATTTTTGCATCAGGCAAACAGAAGTGACACTTTCTTCCTCCCACTCTCGGCTCAAGCTCACAACCAATTCACGGAGCTTCAAAACGACATTCAAACTCTCCAACTCTCAGCTAACGGTGACAGATGGACATACCCCTGGGGAACAGCATACTCTTCGATAAAGATGTATAAGGAACTAACAAAGAGACCGCTGGCTGCAACGCTTTTTCAAAAACTTTGGAAAAATGCAGCTATGCTTCGTTACAAGATCTTCTTCTGGTTCTTATTACATGACAGAGTCAATACTAGAAATATGCTTCAACGGAGAACATTTCTGTTGCCATCCTATAACTGTGTGCTGTGTCAGTTGAGCACGGAAGAAACATCTCAGCACCTGTTTTGGGACTGTGATTTTGCCTTCAATTGTTGGTTTTCCATCTTGGGACACAGACACAGAGGTCTATCAATTTTTGATGAAGTCCACCTAGCCATCCAAAATTTACCTCAAGCCTTTGCGATGGAGATTATGATTATGGGATGTTGGAATATCTGGATGCAAAGAAATGATAAAATTTTCAAGGCAAAGCCAGCATCTGTCCAAGCCTGGAAGACCTCACTCAAGACAGATCTTCAGCTTCTCACACACAGACTGAAAGCCAAATTCATAGATCAATTTTCAAGCTGAATTGAGCAACATTTGTCTTAAAATGCTAGCCTCGGGATTCAATAAAACAGGAGTAGGGTGATCCCTTCACTTTTTGTTCTTGTACTTGTACCTGTACATATTGTTAACTTTATTTGAATGAAATTACCGTAGAACTATTGTTCTACGGTTTCGGTTCAAAAAAAAAAAACAGGAGAAAACTGTGAAAAAAATATAATAGAGCTCCAAATCACTAAACGGGCCCCAACTATGCCATTTCCTGAAGACTTCACTCATCGGGCAAGGTTAGTTTATACATTAGAGACATATATAAGTCAAGGTTCTGGTAGAACAGAGCCCTCAATTGCAGGGCACGACCGCTACTTTCTTCAGAGAGAACATCATCACAATTAGAATTAGGTGAACCAATCATTTACTAGTGAAATTAGACGATGAAGAGAAAATCAAATAAATTTCCTGTGTCCTCGGAGAATTACAACACTGTGAAAGCAGCTAGCTCATCCTTGCACTTCGCAAGAAGGACCCGGTCCTGGTGATCTCTCGCAGTGGCTTGTTGGTAAACCGGATGAGGTTGTAAGCCCACGCACCGGCGACCGCGCCGCTAACGGGGCCGACGATATACACCCAGATGCCGGTGTAGCGGCCGGCGACCATCGCCGGACCAATGGTTCTTGCAGGGTTCATGGATGCTCCTGATATGGGCCTGCACATTACACCCATGTCCACAAAATTTTTAATCTCTCAATATAATAAAATGATACAATTTGATCTGAGATATTTTACTAGGAAGTTCAACTCATGAAACACGATGGTAGACTGCAACAAAATATTGAGAAATTTCAACCGCTTCTATACACAAATTTATGCTTGGGTTGTTTCTCCAAATGTTGATATTATTAGTAGATTTATCATGGTAACTGCTTCCATATCACTGTCTTAAAATATTTATAGCAAACGCAGCGGCCGGCATTGATGTCGCGATGTGACGGAAGGGAGGGAGGGCGGCCCTGACCTATGCGACCTCTCGGGAGCCGCCGCTTAAATGTGGACGCAGATTCCCAAGGAACCAACTTCGATCGGCCCTTCGCATGGCCTAGCCGCGACTAAATAAGCTACGCTTCGGCACCGTCCACTTCGCAATCTATCCTCCTTCTCCTCCATCTCCCCGCCCATCTCCCTCCACAACTCCGGCGATGGGCAAGTCCTGGGCGGCGGTTCTTGGACGGGCTGCCCTTGAACTCCGGGGCCGTCGTCTTCATCGGTGGGTGGCTCCTCGATGAAGGTGGTGATCGTCATCTCCTGAGGAGACAAGGTGGACCAGCCGCCGCATCAGCAACAACAGTCCGCGCGGGTAGTGGCGGGCTAGGTGTACACCGCCACCAACACGGAGTACGAGGAGCAGATGAAGGTGCTGCTCCATCGCTCCCTGCTTCATCTCAACGGCCCGGCTCCGCCACCAGGCACGCTCCTTCCCGTGAAGCCGGAGTCGGCATCCCCTCCACGCTTTCCGCCACGTAACTGGGCGTCCAAATCAGACACTGCGTGGAGGAGGCGCGTCTCTCTCCGCCGCCCCGCGTGTGAGGGAGGAGCGTCTCTCTTCGCTCCGGCGCGTCAAGGCGGAGCACCGCTCGTTGCCACCCGTGCCCAATGCAATCGTGAAAGCACGCGATCGCCTTCGACACTATCTCGGCAGCGGTGGCAGGGACTGCTCTTCGTCGTCCCAGAGCGCTATAACGGCGCAGAGTATGACGACAAGAAGCGGCGCCGGCGGACATGCGCAACACGGCGCGCTGATCGGAGTTGGCTGACTCCGTCGTCCCGTCGCCACACATCGCAACGGACCCGGAGCTAGTGTACGTGGGCTCTGGACCGCTCCGTGGTGACGACAGAGAAGCTCGTCTCCGCCGCCTTGACGGGTAGATGGCCAAGTACGACGAGGACTGGTCTTGCGCTAAGATCGCCGCCACCAATGCCGCCTTCTCCAAGGTCTGTCGCCTATCCCTCTGCCTATGTTGTCGGTGGCCGCTGCCGCCCAGCACACGATGCCGAAGGAAGCGGAGAGGATCATCTGTGAGCGTCAGACGGCTGCCGAGAAGCCATGTCGCGATGCCGCAACCTTCCGCCGCCCGAAGCCCGACGACTCCGACTCCGACGAGGGAGCGGGCGACGATGATGGAGGAGGAGCCGCCGGTCAGCTCGGCATGGCGTATGAGGTTACCATCAAGTATAGGGTAGTTTAGGGTTTTTGTTTAAGATTTTTAGTTCACTGGACGAAATATCATCCGATTTTATGTACAAATTATCCTATTTCAAATGAAATCCACCGTGTTTATATCAAAATTTGCCCGGTTTGCGCGAATTATGTCCGGTTGGTTCGAATCGTTGTCAAAATGTATGCGGCTATGGTTGAATGGCGTCCTTCCGCATCTGTGTTTGTGGACTAATTCCTCCGTGTCCGCCTATGAATGCGGAGGAAATTTACGGGTCAATATTGGGATGCCCTAACCTACTCTGCGGCAATTATCTAGTTTTACTTTTACATTCGATTACAAAAACTTTCGGTGTTGTTTGACATGGCATCTGAGTTGCCCGCCACATGGACATGCCATCCGGGACGCCATGCTGCCTTGTGGTGGAGTTTTTGAAACGGGTAAACCATGACCATGCAACAAATGCAAGTTTGTTATGCAAATAATTACTCCCTCCGTTCACTTTTGGTAAGTCGTTTCGTTTCACACAACTAAAACTGAGTTGTTTTGCGCATTGCCTGAAATGTCTACTATGCTTATAAAGATGAACAAAGAGAGTAGTATTCTTTTGTGGTAAATCAGTTAATTGTTCACAACAAGATAACTAGGTCCAACAGCGTCATGTGTGAGAAAGGAACCCATCAACATGTCTCAATCAAGCATGGCTTTGTTGACAACCAAAGTCCAAAATGGCGAGTAAAATACAGTTAATGTAGGGGTTATCGTGGAATACCCGGCAAAGAGCACGTTTAGTAGCACAGTAGCTCCAACGGCCAGACCAGCGAGCTCACCAATCTGCAAGAGAAGGAGATAATAGTCGGAAACAATTACGTATTTGAGTAGATAGCGATGTGCCGGTGGTGACTTCGTCAATCTTTAGGCTCGGATAATTTTGACACGATCTTCGTTAGACTGAGGTGTGTCGTGGTGTGAATGTGCGCGCGTGTGGACGGCTGCGTTGTAACCGGTCTTTTTCAAAAATTAGTGAAGTGTAGAAAACTAAATCAATGGCCAAGACAAGGACTGTGATCGGACAGTACTCCTCCAGATTACTTACGGCTCGGTTGTCGGTGGCGACTCCGGAGATGACGAACATGAGGTAGAAGGTGATGATGAACTCGAGCACCAGCGACTGGACCTCCGACCCGGACGGCACGGTCCCGAAGAAGTGCTCCGGCTCGCCCCCGAAGAGCAGCCGCAGCGTGAGGCTGGCCGCCGTGGAGCCGGCCAGCTGCGCCGCGGCGTAGGGCGGGACCTGCGTCCACGGGAAGCGGCCGCAGGTGGCGAAGGCGAGCGTGACGGCGGGGTTGAGGTGCGCCCCGGAGATGTGGCCGACGGAGTAGACCATGACCATGACGGCCAGGCCCCAGGTGACGCAGACGCCCGGGAACGTCACCGTGCCGGCCGTCCGCTGGTTCACGGCCACCGCCGCGCAGCCCGCGAAGATGAGCAGGTAGGTCCCCAGGATCTCCGCGAGGACCTGCATCCGCCCATGGTCCAAGAATGTCGCGGTCAGGTCAAAGTCGATCGCTTGCTTGCTTGCTTGTCCAAGTTGCCCAGAGACTCGTAATGATAGGATAGCTACTGCCGGTGGCATTATGACCCAAGAACATTGCTTGCAAGTGTATGATGCGACGACTGAGCACAACCAGTAGGCGACATTTTCAAAGCCAAAACGATACTATAATATTGTTGTTTGGATTGCTATGGACTCGTCACGTTTGCCTTGGAGACGAAAGTCGTCATCTTTGTCCACTTGTTTGACTCCTCTGGCGTTTGAACCCTGCCATGTTTCTCTCCTACCTGAACTACGGCCTCCACGGCCGGGTGGGTGTGAACAAGTGCAACTACTTTGTGCCGGATGGATAATCATGCATGCCCGGATCACACCAGGATTCTCAGAAACGAAAACAAAAATAAAAGAGTTCGTGGATGAAGAACAATCTAGTAGTTGCGTATGCAAACATACGCACCTTCTGCAGGAATTGGACGGAGATCATGGGCTGATTGCCGGTGCTGCTCGGAGCTTGCTCTGAATCCTCGCACCCTGCTGCTTGGTTCGCTCCTCCTCTTCCTTCCTCCAGAGCTCCGGCGTGGTCTTGCTCTTGCGGCTGCAGGCCGTTGGCTCCATGCTCTCCTCCTGCCATGCGCGCGCCGCCTTCCTCCATCCCCATCCCTCTCTCTTTGTCCGGCCGTGTATATGCTCTGCTCTGCTCTCTATCTCTATCTCTATCTCTTGTTTGGATGTGCGTGCTGATCTGTACGCTTGTGCTCTTTATGGGTTCCAGGCTTCAATGCTCCAGCTAGATAGCGAGTTCCATGTGTCCTCCTAGCAAATGTTATCTTGCGAGATTTCTTGGGTTGACCACCGCATCACCAATCCTCCTCAAGTCCGGAAACGGTAGCTATGCATAGGAAGTTTCTTTCAAGAGTGCGTATGGATTCATTTATTTATTTACAGAGGGAGTATGTTAGTGGGAGGGCTGATTTGGCTCCCGAGCTCGTCTAACCCCATCATAAACAGTGAAATCAAAATATATAATAAAAAAATTCAAAAAGAATCCAACTTTTTTAGTGCGTGAGGTTCGTGTCAAATTTCAGCTCATTTGAACGTCTGAGTAGCTCTCAGCGAAAAAAAAAACAAATTTGAGGCAGTCATGTACTCTTCGGACCGATGTCTTTTTTTTTAGAACAACTCAGATGTCCAAACAAGCTGAAATTAGAACGTATCTCACGCACTGAAACATCTTTCATGCCAAAAAGAAAAAAAATCATTTTTTTGCATTACTGTTCATGGGATGCAAATGATCCTGATCTCAGAAATGATTATTCGTCTCTATATAGCAAAGAAAGCGGAGCACCTCAATTCTTCTGCAACAGAGCAGAGAATTTTATGCCACATTCTCTCTCACTAAGAACAATTTTACTAAGAACAATTTTATGCCACTTGTTCCGTTTCTATTGAATGAGAAAGCACATCCAAATATGAGTTGGTCTATTTCATAATTTTACCTTGTGGTCAAGTGTCTAATATTAATATGCGAAATGCAGAATGCCGGTAAAAAACGAATCGGGAGGACTCGCGACCATGGCTCATGATCAAGCGCCGCCGCCATGTCCCTCCTCCGCCACCACTAAACCTGAGAATGGTTATAAAAAAACTGGATGAAACGGTTCGGTTCTTACTTTGGGTTTGATTGGTTCAGGTTTTATTGGGCTGAATCTTTTTTAGTTTGGTTTTGGGTTGGGTATGTGAAGAAACCAATTTGGTATAGTTGGTTATGGGCTTAAACAGTTTGGTTAGTAACGGCTATAAACTATGGATCCAAACCGGTTTTTGGGTATTGGTTATGTGCAATAAGCAACAATGCATTGACAACGAGAATCTTTGATCCGCTTACGCATTATGTAATTATGTATTATGGAGAAACACATGCAAATCGAATGTGTTTGCTTTAGCTTTAGCTAAGCAATTGGTTTAATACACTTGTCAGTGAGCTTTTTCAGTCGTGGGCATTGTCTTTTTGACTTTTGTTGTCTGTTGACCGTATCTGAACGATAACTTTGTTCTCAAACTGTTATAGATGCACTTATGCCTTTTCTATGACATTTGCTTCTTAACATTTCGATTTGTGCAATCATATATACATTGAAGCAAACACATAGTTATGTATTGGGTTTAAACCCACGGTTATGTATTGGGTTTAAATTGGTTTGGTTGGAAAAAATAGGGGGTTTAGTTTTGGTTGGGCTGAAAATGGCATTAAACGGGTATGGTTCAAGTATGATTTTGAGAGATACATGTACGGGTATGGTTTAAGTATGGTTTAAGTATGAAACCATTATCAGATTTAGCCACCACCTCACCCCTATGCCCCTTTCACCCCCACAACACTTTCCTCCCCTCGTGGCACGAAGTAACACCGCCCTGATGTTTTTATAACTAAAATTGCCATCCGAACAGAAAGTTACCATGCTTCACAACTAAAGTTATCATCCTTGGGTAACTAAAGTTGCCATCAAAAAACGTCATGGCGGAATTGCTTCCTGCCACACACGTCACACTTATCAGTTTTTTTTTTTAGTTTTTTTAGGGGTAGTTTTTTTAGCTAAGCTCCTTTTGCACAGTTAGCCCGTCATCGTCGCCTAACAGAGGCGGGCCGAGTCCACTGGAGGCCCAGCGGAGCGACGCGGCCGCACATCATCAAAAGGCGCTAGTCGCTACTAGAAGCGCCGTTTGAGCTGTGTTCTCTTCTGCGCCACCGCTCCCCGCCGCCGTCCCGCCCCCGCCGCCGCCGCCGCGCCAGCGCGTCCTCCCCGACGAGATCCGCCGGCGTCCCGCCTCGACCCGTCGCCCGTCCCCGAGGTACTCCGCCCGGCCGCCCCCCAGCCCCCTTCTCCGTGGCGGGATCAGCGCGATGCGTTCCTGACATTTTTTTCTTCCTCTCTCTCTGTGTGCGCAGATGGAGCGGGTGCTCAAGGATGACGCCATCCAGGAGAAGGGCGAGCGCGCCAGGATGGTGAGACGACCACCCAACCCCCCTCTCTGATCCGCTCGGTTCCACTGTTGCTTTAGGTCGGTCGGTTCGTTCATTCGTTCCACGGTGCTGCTGCTCTCCCGGCTGAGAGCTGAGTAAGGGCTAGCTCGCGAGGCGCCAGATCGGGTGCCCGAGCGTTCCCCGCCGCCGCCTTGTGGTTTCATCACTTCATAGGATCTGTACTTCTGTAGATTACTGTGGCTCACCGGTGCTATGTTGCCGTTCCAATGTGCTTTTGCAACAGTGTGCAACGGGCTTACTCAATCTCCTTTTAGACAGCAAAGAGGCTGTAGATTGCGTGCTTTGTCGAATTGTTGTTCGTCCCCCTTGTTGTATGGGGTTCTAATTCATTCGGTTTCATCTCCTGGCAGGCATCTTTCGTTGGTGCCATGGCGATTGCGGACCTGGTCAAGACCACACTGGGGCCAAAAGGGATGGTATGTGTGTGTGTGCTGTTCTCAGAGAAAATGTGCATTTGGACAAAAGATGGCAGCCGTTCGAATGCTAGTGTTAGCGTGTCTCCCTTACATGATGCGTTGTTTGTGTCCAGGACAAGATCCTTCAGTCGACTGGCCGAGGGCGGAGTGTCACTGTTACAAATGACGGGGCCACCATTTTGAAGTCCCTCCACATCGACAACCCTGCTGCCAAGGTCCTTGTTGGTATCCTTTTTGTTTGAATCTATTACTTGATGATGTTCATGATGAGGCGATGCTTGTTTCTAGATCTGGCAATATAGGCTTCTTATACCTTTTCCTGACCTCATTTGATTACTTGGTTGTGTATGGATGTTCTCCCTAATTGAAAGAAGATGTAGTCCTTAATGATGGTTCTTAGACATCTCCAAAGTTCAAGATGATGAAGTTGGTGATGGAACAACTTCTGTTGTTGTTTTGGCTGGAGAACTTTTGAGGGAGGCTGAGAAGTTGGTTAACATGAAGATTCACCCCATGACTATCATTGCAGGTAATCCTCATTTTTGACACGCTTTATCTTAAATGTTATCCCTAACAGGCTCACATTTAAAAATTGTGCAACATCTTAATTACTACTTCAATACATGTTACTGAGTCTTGGGTAAGTAAGGATACAATAGCAACACTTTCTAGAGCAGTTGGAAATGTGAAGTCTGAAAAATGAGATCTCACACTTGCATACTTATGTTTTTTGAATTAGTCATGTGTAAATGATTAAAAAGCAGCTCCCTCAGTCTAGGTAACTTCTGCATTGATGCCATTTTTTTTTTCGAAACACATTGATGCCATTTTAGAAGTAGAAGATAGTATCTGGAAAAACCAACATGTGAAAGCAGTGCACTTCTGCATTGATGCCATTTTAGAAGTACAAGATAGTATCTTGAAAAACCTAAATGTGAAAGCAGTGCACTTCTGCATTGATGCCATTTTGTCAGTGGAGAACCACGACCATTTTTCTTCTGTTCAGTTTCATGTTTGCTTTCCGTTTTTATGTCGTTTTGTTTGATTATTTATGCAGAAATGGTACACATGATATTTGAAAGAGAAAAGAGATACATATTATAGAACTGTTTGCAAATCTATAGCTAATCATTTGGTTACATGTGAACATCTCTAATGCTTTGTCATCTTCCTTAACTATTAGGTTACAGAATGGCTGCCGAGTGCGCCAGAAATGCTTTATTGAAGAAGACCATGGACAACAAAGATAATACAGGTCACCTATTTAGTTACTTTCCCTTATCTGATTTTGTCACTATATTTAAGCACTATGTAATCTTCTGTTAATTATTACTTGCGTGAAACAAGGTTTATGTTTACTTCCTGGAATACTAGCTTATAGGATCTGGTATCACTGGTTGTCCTAGTTGGGACCTGGCAGTAATTTCAGTCAGATGTATAAATTTTATTGCACTCATTATGCTTTATACTTTATATATCAAGAGTTCACCACCAGGAATATTCTTCTGACAATAAACCTTCATTGGTGCTGCAGACAAGTTCAGATCAGATCTCATGAACATCGCCATGACTACGCTTAGTTCGAAAATTCTCTCCCAGGACAAGGAGTATTTTGCTGAACTTGCAGTTGATGCTGTCCTCAGGCTTAAGGTAAAAAGCGCTGGGGGAAGATGGTCATACCATATATTTTTTATATGTGGGATGTTGTTTGAAGTCTCGTTCAGTAGTTCTTTGTTTTTAATTCACATTGTTACATTCTGTTGGTAAAACGCTGATTTGATATCATCACACTTGTTCACTGGTGGCAGGGTAGCACCAACTTGGAATCAATCCAAATTCTGAAGAAACCTGGAGGATCTCTTAAGGATTCCTTTTTGGACGAAGGGTATGTTCTTTCGCAAACTATATTATGGGAAACCTTGTTCTTTTTTATCCCAGATATATTATGGTCCTATATCAGTTCCAAGCAGACTGGTATCCGTTTAACATCCTGAATCTGTTTTTTAGGTTCATCCTTGATAAGAAGATTGGCCTTGGTCAACCAAAGCGAATTGAGAATGCTAATATTTTGGTTGCGAACACCGCTATGGATACAGATAAAGTTAAGATTTATGGTGCACGTGTCCGGGTGGATTCGATGTCTAAGGTTGCAGATATTGAAGCTGCTGAAAAGCAGAAAATGAGAGAGAAAGTTGAGAAAATCATTGGTCACGGGATCAACTGTTTTGTCAACAGGCAGCTAATCTACAACTTTCCTGAAGAACTTTTTGCTGATGCTGGCATCCTCGCAGTTGAGCATGCTGACTTTGAGGGCATCGAGCGGTTAGCTCTTGTCACGGGTGGTGATATTGCATCCACTTTTGACAACCCAGAGTCTGTTAAGCTTGGGCACTGCAAGCTCATCGAAGAGATTATGATTGGGGAGGACAGGCTGATTCATTTCTCTGGGGTTGCGATGGGGCAAGCTTGCACCATTGTCCTGAGAGGAGCGAGGTATGTCTTAATTGTGCAGCTCCTTATCATGCAGTGATAACATTGTATTATTCAGTCACTCTGTTTTATTTGGCCACACATTGAATATGCGCCTTCTTGTTTACAGTGAGCATGTGCTTGATGAGGCTGAGAGGTCCTTGCACGACGCCCTATGTGTGCTCTCCCAGACAGTAAATGACACGCGTGTCATATTTGGCGGTGGATGGCCTGAGATGGTGATGTCCAAAGAGGTGGATGAACTTGCAAGGAGGACCCCTGGGAAGAAATCTCATGCGATCGATGCCTTTTCGCGTGCCCTGCAAGCCATCCCAACAATCATAGCTGACAATGCTGGCCTGGATAGTGCCGAGCTGATCTCCCAGCTCCGAGCCGAGCACCACAAAGAGAACAGCACTGTTGGAATCGACGTCATCAGCGGCGGGGTAGGCTCATCGTGACACCGATTTTGTTTGTATCTAATCTGTACCCGAGGGAGTTTGGAACTGACATGGTCCCCTGTTGTGCAGCTGGGAGACATGCAGAAGCGTGGCATCTGCGAGGCGTTCAAGGTGAAGCAGGCCATCGTCCTGTCGGCGACCGAGGCTGCGGAGATGATCCTGAGGGTCGACGAGATCATAACCTGCGCCCCGCGCAGGAGGGAGGACAGGATGTGAGATACCCACGAGCTGTTTTGATGCTGGGCTGTCTGTATGGTCTGCCGAGTTGTTGCTGGGTTTCCACGGCTGCTTTAAAGTCAACATTTCGATTGTCGTCGAACCCTGCCCCCTGGAACTTGTTGTGGGAGTAGCTAGCGTTCCGTAGGGAGTGGCTTTGGTTTTCTCGAGTTATTTTGCACTAGAGAATATAGTTATGTGTATGCTGTAACCTTGTTTTAACTTCATCTTTGCATGCGGAGGCGCTTATGTCAGAAGATGCGTGCACTGCTGCAACTGAGTTTTCCATCTTGTCTGCTGTACTCTGTTGGACATCAACCATTGCTAGCAGTGTCTGTCCTGCAAGGTAAGAGACATGTATGACTGAAGCTGGATCCAGTACTGTTTGCAACTAGATACAGATTAATTGCAATCTGTGCTCTTGATTATACCCCAGTAAAATAAAATATACTAGGATAAAGTATGTAGTGCTGGCCCCTGAGAATGAGTAGAGCTATCTAGTCTATGCAAGCCTCGGTCTTTAGTTGACTGTCTGTTTGAGCAGTGGCATCTTATTGTGAATAGGTTACTGATGTTTGTCATACAATATACTATACTCCTTTCGTTCACTTTTGTAAGACCTTTTAGACATTTACATTTCAGATGAGCAGCTATGAACCACATCTAGCCTACATAAAACTGTCGCTTAGAACAAACTCAGTGATGTGCCTGGAGACCCCATGCACCAAAACATGTTCTCTAACTACATTCAAGTTGAGAACCAAAGGGGTTGCAGAAAGCTAGACAACTCAACGATGAACATGTCCACAAGGAGCTAGCCTTGAAGGCCTTCTCTCAACCCCGAAAAGTCTTGCCCACAAGGAATTAATGCGGTTGTGCCTAAGAAACTCAACCATCCCATGACTGGGAAGTCCACACTGCAAATTCAATACATGCACTGGAACACAAACAGTCAACACGGCAGCACGCCTTCGGCTCGCTTCAGTGCTTGTAGTCGTCGCTAGATGGTCTACGGATCTGAATGTAATTTTTATTTCTGATGTTCGTTGTACTGCCATGATTGAAGATGAATAGATTTGAAGTTTTCCCACACACAAAAAAAAAAAACCACACATCAGATCAGAGGCATCTGCTGTGATACACAACACAAGATGGGTTTGGTGTGGTTCTAGTCAAGATATGGACTCTTGTCAGCTGTCACCACGTGAGATGCCGAACATCAAACACATCATGTGCTAGACCAGCACAAACTTTTCTAACACCAACGATGTGGAAGCAAATGATAAACAAAACATTTGGCCCCATTGTGATCTAATCCGAACTAACCATACCGCAACACTTGCATGCGCCCATCACATGGCCTCGTCCTGCGCCGATGACGCCCTTCCCCTTGCCCCGCCTATAAATCCAGCAAACGGCTCAGCTCAACAGCATCACCTGATCGGCAAACATATCCACCACCAGCTGAGCATTGCAACATCCATAGCACACTTTCTCCAAATCTCCAGCTGAGAACCAATACCCAGAACCATGACCGGCGCCAAGAGACTCGCTCAGTTGGCAAAGAGGGTGGAAGCGCTCGGGAGGAAGAGGCTCACCGTGACGGCCAACGAAGGCCAAGGATGCTGCACCTCTGCACCGGCCAAGGGCCACTGCGTCATGTACACGGCTGAGGGGAGGCGCTTCGAGGTCCCGCTGGTGTACCTCGGCACGACGGTCTTTGGCGAGCTCCTGAGGACGTCTCGGGATGAGTTTGGCTTCACAACTGATGGCAAGATCACGCTGCCATGTGACGCAGCGGTGATGGAGTATGTCATGAGCTTGCTGAGGAGGAATGCCTCTGCCGAGAGAAGGCAGTGCTGAGCTCCATGGTGACGTCTTGCCACTACACTGGCTGTGCGATGCCTACCGTTGTTGGAGCCAGCAATCAGATTTGCTGTTTGTAGCTGCCGAAGAACAGCAGGCGTAGACGCTGATGATGTCTTCTGTCTCGAGTAGTTCGCCTGGATGGGAGTAGGGGTAGTTAGATAACAGACAATAGGGGAAGGAAAATTGTATGTAAAGCAATGTGGTCACCAAAGCAACAACCAACAGGAATGTGGTCAACCAGCAGTTGCAGCCATTCTTCTCTATTTTTAGATGTCAATGGTTTCATACTGCTGCACAGAGAATAAATAAACAAGTTTCCATGCCATCTATCAGCTAAACAAGGACATTAAAATGATCAAGAGTTGTGAATTAGTGAACTGGCCAGGTGGTACAGGGGCCATTGTAGGATGAACCATCAGGAGAATATTTACAAGCCATCAGTACAAGAAGTAGGATAAAAATTACAAAATGGAAGAGAAAGCAGGCTCTACTCCACAAGGGAGATTTATTTTTGGGGGTAAAAGACAACTGATGTTTAACTGTTACTGAATTACTGAATGTTGCTCCCACAAAACTTTACAGAAGGTGTTAACACAAGATTTAGTAGATGCCTGTCATATTTTCAGAATCTTTAGACATGCAGCTGGCTGAAGGCCCAAAGGAAAGTGCAGAGAAAGAGCTAAGGAATGGCTACAGCCTGCAAGTCAGGAATGGCTATAGCCTGCAAGTCAGGTAGGCCATCAAGAACTGAGATACAACACTTCCGCAAGCTGTCTCTGCTGCATCAATTAAGATCGTCCCTTTCGCACCTAATCAAAATGTTAAGAACTCGCATTCAAGTACAATCGCAAGTTCCAACTAATTCAACTTCTCATCTGATAAAGAAAAACTGTTGACAAGCCCATGGTTTCCTTCCAATTTCTACTAAAGTCGAGACACTTATTTTGGGACGGAGGGAGTATATATTAATATGAACTATGTTAAAGGATGTGACAAATAATGTACTTTTTCCAGGAAAATTGTCTCATTTCCATCATTTCCTGTGACAAACGAATCTTACATCAGACGCTACAGAACTCCTCTCGGACCTAACTAAAAGAAATATTTCACTAGCTAAACTAGTAGCTAAGCACAGAGAGCAAATTGATGGCTGAGTCCCATCGATGGTGCCACGCAGCTAGCACTGTAGCTGTGGCAGTGCCCAGCAATGGAGCTCAAGAACGCCCTCTCGACCTCCTCAGAAGCTTCCCTCCTGACCAGGCACAAGACGTACTCCATCATCGCGGCGTCACAGGGCAGCATGATCCTGCCTCCATCGCTACCGCTTGCAAAGCCAAACTCCTCTTCGGACATCCGGAGGAGCTCGACGAAGACCCTCGTTCCGAGGTACGCCAAAGGGACCTCGAACCGTTCTCCATCGGCTGCGTACACCACACAGTGGCCCTCATCGGCAACCACAGACGACGTTGTGCTGCAGCAGTCGTCGTCGGCCGTGTCCAAGGCATGCTGCCGGTGACGAGCACCGGCTCTGGTTGCCAACATCCGCTGGCACTTCTTGGCCAGTCGAGCAAGTTTCTTTGGATGGATCATGGTTGAGTCTGATGTGTTCCTGAGTGGCTAAATTTCAGTTTGGCTCTGAAACTCTGAAGGCGTGTTGTAGATTGTGATGTGGCTTGCAGATGGGATGAAGAAATTTGTGTTGAGCAGGCCATGGATTTATAGTAGAAGGAGGAGAGGGCTCAGGGAACTGCATATGCGTGTGGGCTGTGTATAGCTATCAGCGAGAGCGTTGGGCAGGGGACAAGGCCTTGAGTGCTCTTCATGCAGTGTTGTTGCAACTAGCTGCAGACAGTGTGATGAATGATTCTGGTGAGATTTTCAAGCACCATCCATGTCTGAAGTGTGGTTCGGCTAGAGACCCCCATGGGGTCCTCGTGCCATTTCCCCAGCAAACCCACCACGACGCGTGTAGGCGAGACGTCCAACCCAAGCTCGATCACATCATGGCGCTTCCAAAACGGCAGCACCACATGTACCATGCCCACAACACTGTCTCCTGCCCAGCACCACCACTTCTTATGTGTGGGCGCTCGCTTTACCCTTGACCTATAAATCCATGGCTAAGTGACCTCCAAACACCACCACTTCATCCACAGACGAAGGCATTCCAAACTCCATCTCCCAGAAGAATTTCTCCCGCTTCCAGAAACACAAATAAGACACCATGATGAGTGCCAAGACACTCGCTCGGCTGGCCAGGAAGTGGCAGAGGTTGGCGGCTATCGGGCGGAAGAAGCTGACCTGGTCGTCATCAACGTCAGCGGAAGAAACCGGAGGTCCGTGCGGCACATCATGCTCATCGGTGGCCAGCAAGGGCCACTTCATCGTGTACACCACCGACGGTGTGAGGTTCGAGGTGCCGCTTGCGTTCCTCGGCACGACGGTCTTCGGCGAGCTCTTCAGGATGTCCCAAGAGGAGTTCGGCTTTGCAGGCGTTGACATTGGCAGAATCATGCTGCCCTGCGACGCATCGGTGCTGGAGTACGCCATGTGCTTGCTCAGGAGAAGTGCCTCTGCAGAGATGGAAGCCGCGTTCCTCCACTCCATGGAGATGCCATGCCATTATCATGCGGCGGCACACCTGGGAGTTAGCCAGCATTTCGGTGTCTGCAGCTCCTGATTAGCATTTGCAGAGATATAGGAAAACAGGAAAAGGCAATTTGTTTATGTGAAGTATTTTGATCTTTGTTAGAAAATGGATAATAGTAAGAGAGCGTTCTTCCAACGAAAAAAAATGCGAAAGCGGTATTAATGACAAGTCCTTGGATAGATTCAAGGGTGTGGCGCGGAACACTCAACTGCCCAACTAAATGCAAGGAAGATACCAGGAAATGGTTGGCACATGCTATGCTAGAGACCATGCAGACCATGGGTGGACAATGAGATACGGAACTTCCCAGCAACTTGGCAGATCTGCAACAATCAAATCACTGTTAAACCAAGAAGCACCTAACATGCAGTTGCAGGTGTAAGTGCAAAGTACAGAGCCAAAAGCAAGGAAGTAACCTCCGCATCTGCTCAGGAAAGAGCTCCTAGACCCATCATATGACATGCAATGAACTGAATTAAACACCGTTCTTCACCTCACCTAATTGCAATCACACAATTGCTGCAAAAGCACGAACTTGTAATCTCTTCATACAGGAGGCTGAACTGAATGAAACACCGCCATAAACGCTGGCCCCGGATGGCCCCACAATGCCTCTGCCCAATTCAGCAGCGAAGACTGTTGTATGCATCTTATCACCCAGCCACTAGTCCACTATCCTTGCCTCCGTAGTGCCATGTCCCAGCAATATCAAACGATTGCATTGCCTCCTTCAGGAGCCACCGTTGCACGCATCGAGCTCATGGCCTTGTCCTTTGCCCAACGCAAATTAGTCATACGTCTATGCCTATATATTCATGGGCTAGCTACTGGTGGACCATCACTTCATCAACAAACTCACAGGCTAAACATTTCTGAGCAACATACCTCAGAACCATGCCCAGCAGAATGAAATCTAAATGTCGTTGCCTCCCTCCTTTGGGAGCCACCGTTTCACGGACCGCGCTCATGGCCTTGTAAGCTGCTGCCCAGCGCAAATTAGTCATACATCTATGCCTCTATATTCATGGGCTTCATCAACAAACTCACAGGCTAAGCATTTCTGAGCAACATACCTCATAACCAAGAACACACAGCCATGACCATGATCCATCCTAAAAGATTTGCTCAGTTGGTGAGGAAGTGGCAAAGGGTCAGCTGGACAACATCCAGCGACAACGAAGCAGGCTGCACGACACCACAGGTCACAGATAAAGGCCACTGCACCGTGTACATTGCCAATGCCAGGTGGCTTAAGTTCTCCTTGACTTACCTCAACAAGACAATCTTCGGCGAGCTGCTAAGGATGCCCCAGGAGGAGTTTGGGATTACATGCGATGGCAGGATCACATTGCCCTTCGATGCAGCGGTGATGGAGTATGTTCCTGAGCACTATAGTGATGCATCAGAGGAAGTAGAGAGGCCGTTCCTGAGCACTATAGTGATGCCTAGCCAATATCCAAGCAGTATGGTGTCACTGCACCAGCAGCTTGCAGTTTGTAGCTCCAGAATATATGCCAAGCTTTTCCCTCAATTTTGCATGTTTTTCCACGATGTAAAATAGTTCAACACTGCAGAATGGAAATTACATATTAGCATACCAACTTATTGCATCTTACGAAGTACCATTAACTACAAGTCTACAACCATATATCATTAGGGCACAAGAAAGCGATTTACTTTAACCTCAGGATTCAGAGTATAAAAGCTAACGCCTAACAAGCAGCATTACCATTTAGAGAATCAAAGATGTGATTATATTGTATGCTAAATAAATAAATAAATAATCTAATTTTCTGTTGCACTTATCTTCCAAAAAGTGTACTGAATTTGTATACAAGAACAACAAATACATACCCTTTTCAGAAGAAAATAGTCCAAGGAAGTTACCGTACAATATGTTCAACAACAGGGTTTATTTGATTTCTGGGTATTGTCTACAAAATAGAAGATCAAAAGCAAATATCAGGTAGATGTGTGATATCCTACTTTCTTCAGATATTATCAAGTTTCTTCCCAAACTGAACTGATGTACTGCAAAAGGCAGTTAGGGCATATTCCGGCCTGCATTTTCACTTGGGGTGTGGCGAGCCGACGAGAGGCCACCCAGCTCATGCAAGTAGCTGTCTCCGGCACAAGGGAAATGGTACCCAGAAGCGCACACTTCCGATGGCAGCCGCGGTGGAAGCGTTCATCTTCCAGGCAACAGACTGCAGTTCCTACCTCAAGAACATATAACCAGCTCAACCCACCTCCATCTGGGACACGCAATTTCAATCCAACACCTCTAGGTAGAGGTAGGGACAGCAGTATGCTGATCGTTCATCCAATCCTCCATCTACATTCCCTTCGCTGCGCCGTCACCGCGTCCTGCCACCTTCTGGCCAGGCCCATCCTCTCCTGCTTCCTTCCCCCGCATATCATACTGACAAACTTCCAGCCCATGGTTTTTTTCTACTTTCTTCAGTACTCTATACAACCAACTATAGCAAAGGCCAAATTATCTGTCAAATAGCCAAATTTCTCTCAGTAAGATACTAGTATCTTTTGTATCATTTCTCATGATGGTAGGATCTTACATCAGACTGTACAGAGATCTTCAGGTTCTAACAAAAAAATCACCAGATAAGCTAGCTAAGTACAAAGAGCAAATTGATGGCCGAGTCCCATAGATGGCGCCACACAACTAGCACTGTAGTTGTGGCAATGCTCAGCAATGGAGCTTAAGAACACCATCTCGACCTCCTCAGAGGCCTCTCTCCTGACAAGGCACAAGACGTACTCCATCACCATGGTGTCACAGGGCAGTGTGATTCTGCCTGCATCGCTGCCGCTTGCGAAGCCAAATTCCTCCTCAGACATCCTCAGGAGCTCGGCGAAGACCGTCGTCCCGAGGTACGCCAGAGGGACCTCAAACCGTGCTCCGTCGATGCTGTACACCACGCAGTGGCCCTCGTCGGCAACCACAGATGACGCTGTGCTGCAGCAATCGTCGTCGACCATGTCTGAGGCATGCTGCCGGTGGCGAGCACCGGTCCCGGCAGCCAACATCCGCTGGCACTTCTTGGCCAGCTGAGCAAGCTTCTTTGGATGGATCATGGTTGAGCCTAATGTGGTCCTAGCAGGCTAAACAAATGCCGCTTGGCTCCGGAAGTCTGAAAGTGTGTTGTAGAGTGTGGTGTTGTTTACAGATGAGATGAAGTTTGTGCTGAGCAGGCCATGGATTTATAGCAGAAGGAAGAGAGGGATCAGGACAGTGCATATGTGTGTAGGTTGCGTGTAGCTATCAGCGAGAGCATTGGGCTGGGGCCTGGGGACAACGCCATGAGTGCTCCATGTGCAGTGTTGTTGCAATTAGCTGCAGACAGCAAATGTGATGGAATGATTTTCATGAGATTTTCGAGCACCACCCATGTCTGGAATGTGTTTCTGGCTAGAGAACCCCATGGGGTCCTCGTGCTCGTGCTATTTTCCCAGCAAACTGATCACCATGGCTTTGCAGGCGAGACATCGACCAGGCCAAGCTCCGGCAAGTGCCAAACGCTTGGCCCCAGCAGAACCTGATCTGGATCACATCATGGCCACTAAACCATAGCACCACATGTACCATTGAACATGGCATTGTCGCCTGCCCAACCATCACACACTTCACATTGCTTTACCCTTGAGCTATAAAATCCATTGCTAAGTGCCCTCCAAACACCACCACTTCATCCACAGACAAAGGCATTCCAACCTTCAATAGCAAAAGAATTTCTTCAGTTTCCGAGACACAAGAAACTACCATGATGAGTACCAAGACACTCGCTCGGCTGGCCAAGAAGTGGCAGAAGGTGGTTGCTATGAGGAGGAAGAGGCTCACCGGCTCGTCATCAACGTCTGCGGAAGAAACCAAAGGGTCTTGCAGCATATCATGCTCCTCAGTGGCCGGCAAGGGCCACTGCATCATGTACACTGCTGACGGCGTGAGATTTGAGGTGCCACTTGCGTTCCTCAGCACGACAGTCTTCGGCGAGCTCTTCAGGATGTCCCAAGAGGAGTTTGGCTTCGCAGGCGTTGACGGTGGCAGAATCACGCTGCCGTTCGGCGCATCGGTGATGGAGTACGCCCTGTGCTTGCTCAGGAGAAGTGCCTCAGCAGAAATGGAGGCCGCGTTCCTCTACTTGATGGCGATGCCGTGCCACTACTATGCTGCGGCACATCCTGGAGTTAGCCAGCATTTTGGTGTCTGCAGCTCCTGATCACCATCTGCAGAGACATAGGGATATAGGAAAAAAAGGTAATTGTTTATGTGAAGAGCTTTGGTCATGCAAGTGAAGAAGCAAACAAGGAAGATGGGCTGTAGTAGGGACGTTGTTGTTTCAATGTGTATATATACATGTTGCAAAGATAAATGATCAATCACAGGTTTTTAGGACCTAAGCACGAAACATTGCTGAAAAATTCTTCTGCATAGATATATGGCCTCAGACCCCAAAATATTACAAAGGAACATTGACGAGGGCTAGAAAATCTTCACATATGGAGAAGGAAACTGACCATTTGTAGAAAAGCTCTGTGTTTTAATCAACCCAAGATAAAGTTGTCAGATTACATTTGAATTGGGATTACAGTGGAACATTGACGAGGGCTAGAAAATCTTCACAGATGGGCAAGGAAACTGACGGTTTGTAGAAAAGCTGTGTTTTATTCGACCAAAGATAAAACTATTGAATTATATTTGAATTGGGACAGGAAAATCTGCTAACATGCAGAAACAGACCAGTAATCAGAGACATTGAATGAGCTCATCCACATTTGTGTTTGGCCAATCTAGGTACCGCAAAACCAGTGGTTATGTCACTGTCATGGACAATGCAAGTAAACTTCAGGTACTAACAAAATGAGCCCTGCGCTGCAACTTACATTACTGCAGTCCATGAACTAATGCCACCAGAAAAAATAAATAGTGACATGAACTAATGACAGCTCCATAGAGATGGACCTGATGCCATTCTGGCCCTGATGGTTACCAACTGGTTGGCCCATAGGAAAATGCAATGGAGATACCAGGAATGGCTGTCACATGCGATGCTGAAGATCATGCAGATGATGAGATATGGAGCTGTCAGGCAACTTGCTAGATTTGCAGCAATCAAAGCACTGCTAAAGCAAACAACAAACACCTAGCATGCAGCTGAAGCTGTACTCACCTATTCAGAGATGATTACTGCATCGAAGGGACTCCGGATGGTTTGCTCTATACCTCTGCCCGGTTCAGCAGCAAGAACAGTAGTATGCATCTGGTTGCCTAGCCACTAGTCCACTATCTTTGCCCCCTAGTGCCAGGCCCAGTAATATCTGATCTGAATCTCACTGCCTCCCTTGGAGCCACCATTGCAACCACCAAAATCATGGCCTTGTCCCCTGCCAAATGCCAATAAGTTAATCTCAATGCCCAGATATTCATGGGCTAACTAGTAAGACACCGTCGCTTCAACAACAATCAACAAACCAAGCATTCGTGAGCAGCAACATACCTGAGACTAGAACCAAAGAACCCAGCTATGATGCACCCAAAGAGACATCTTGAGCTGGCGAGGAAGTGGCAGACGGTCAAGACGACCAGTTGACCACTGCCAGAGACGACGAAGCATGATGCGTGACACTGCCTGTCGCAGATAAGGGCCACTGTCAACGGGAGGCGGTTCGAGGTGCCGTTGGCATACCTCAGCACGACGATCGTTGGCAAGCTAATCAGGATGTCTCAGGATGAGTTTGGGTTCAATAGTAACCATTTCGAGCCAATTAACAGCCACCCTATTCTTTCACTGTTTCACAATCCATCATCCATGCGGTTCTCTTAATGATACAGGATGAAGTTTTCTTGTTAGAAATATCATAAAGTTATTTATTAGTCAGGCATTATATACCAGCTAAGAAAATAAAAGCATGTTAGTTGACTCTTCAAAGTGGATACACTGTCAAGAGTATGTTCAAAATACTCTTGTCGGTCACCAACGATAAATTTTGAAGTTAAAAACACAGAACTCTAGTGCGTTAGTAAGTCCAGCAGACACTTGAGTCTGACTGAATCTGGTAAACAATGTCTGCACAAGAAACCTTCATTGGAATCAAATAAATGGCCATACAGAGGCTTGAATAGCTGATGTTCCACCAAGACATGAAAAAATGGAGGACGAAACCATTACGTAGACCACATAGTTGCTAGAATTCAAAAGCTATGAGCAGGTAAGGAAGTGGTTAAGAAAGCAAGATAAATTCAGGAAGAATCTGCGGACCAGAGGGGATCTGGAACTCAAAGCAACGACCACCTGATGTAGAAGTGATTAAGTAAATTGATTACGCACCAATTATAAATAAGCGTCACAAAGAATGGTATCAGATTAGTGGACAAGCCCCCAAATCTATTGATCCAGTGAAAAGCTAAGACTTTATTGGTAAAGTAAACAGTACTATTATTGGTTCAGTTTCCTACATATATCCCATCAACAGGTTGAGGCTGTGTTCATAGGTTGGCTGCAGATGTCAACAGCAATCACAAATATATCTCATAGGGAAAAGCACAGAAGCTCTAATGTGTTAGAAACTACATTGCCACTAGAGTCTGACAGCATCTAAAAAACAATGTTTGCAAAAGAGGCCTCAAGAAGAGCACAAAATTGGGCACACAATCCACCAAGAATAAGATGACTGAAGAAAGGAACTATGTATTGTAGACCCTAGAGATGCTGAAAATCAAAGAAGTGAACAGCAGATACGGAAACAATTAAGAAAGATAGATACCAGACGAATTTATTGACTGGCCGTAGATCATATGGAATCTAGAAATCAAAGTGATGACCACCTGACGCAGAATTGATTAAGAATGAGTCATGAAAAATGCTTTCTGAAGTTCTGATTAATGGAAGAGCTGCCAGATCTGTTGGGACAATAAAAAATGTGAACATTTGATTAGATGAATAGCCATTGCTTGTACCCATTTGCCTGTATGTCATCAATGGGGCCGGGTTGAATAGCCTGAAAAACGTATCAACGCTACAATCTCAAGTTAGTTGCATCAATAGGGTAAAATTACAAACAAGGATGAAGAAGCACCAGCTTGGGACCTTGTACTTGTATGTTTAGTGTTTCATCAGTATTAAGTAGAACTTAGTCTTTAAAGTATGCAAACGAGCTTACTTCTCTGCTTAGTAAACATCAAATGGTTACTGGTAAACTTATAAAAATAAGCTGCACCTTCAGTGAAATCGTTACCCATTTCAGATGTAAAACCAAGCAGAAGGAAACTGACTGCCATTATGGAAGAACAACGTTATAAAGGACATAAAACTGAGAGAAATAATAAAAAGGCAGGACCAAGAAAATATATAGTGGACCCATAGCAGATAAGTACTCAAGCTAAGAAGCAAAGTGGGTCTCAACTCAATGATGCATAGTTAAACATACTGATGGTTACACTCATTAGCCATAGCTTATGTCTCCAGTGCTCCCTTGCTAATTGCTACCCTACTATTATAAGAAACTAGTACATGCTGTTGTCTCCACACCGCCCAAAAACTGAAGCGCCAGCACATATAAACATAAGCTCGTCTCATCAGAAGAAATACACCAAGATCACTCCAAAGGGGCTGGTTCAACTGGCAAGGAAGTGGGCACAACTTGTCATGACCTCTCTCTTTCTGGCCTTCTCCTGTAGCCATCAATGTCGGCACTTATCCTCAAGATACAATCTCTTGCAGTTGTCAACTGTGCTGCTAGAGATTTCTTCTCATCCTCAATAGAAAGTAGAAATGACTCTATCTCCGCAACTTTTGGCCCATCATCATTAATAAGAGCTTCTTTATATGACCGCAATGCTGTGACAAGAACAGAGGGAGCTTCTTCTGGGCCCGCTGGACCATCATTCGCCACATTCTCTCTGGTAACTTTGTTTTCTAAATCTTCCTGAGACATAAAATGATTTCAGTGTAAGTAAGGATTCAAGTGTTTGATAGACATATTGTGCAAGGTTATAGACACCAACGATACAAGAAAGATCTTAAGAAACAAGGTGCAGGACGGATTTATTTAGCAATGATCGAAGATCAAAGCAACAGAAGTGAAATAAGGACGGACTCACCTTGTTGCCTACCAAAGAAGGAGGCCATGCCATGATGTAAGGATGAGCAGTGTTTGTATACTTATTATCAAAAAGCTTGTTCAGCTTTGCTGTTTCCAGGCAGAGGGAATGGAGGGACTCGGTGTACGCATCATACTTGGTAGACACGTACACAAAGCCCTCGATGACCGCCTCGATCTGCACTGTGGTATAATCCTCTGCTGAAATCTTAGTGGCATCAACGAATGTATCCATCGGAAAAGTAGCTTCCTGCATCCATTTCTCAACACCATCATCATCAGCTCTCCAAAGCCAAACAATAAGCATTTCTATCTCTATGACAGCCAGGCAGAGCTTTCCATCCTTGCTATGACCCAAATCAACACTTAATAGCGCAGGGTCCATCTCTCCCAAGAATGGCGGCAAATCCACTCTAGAGAATTGCATTGTTGCAGTGTTGAGAACGAGTACATAAGCTTTGCTCGTGTGTCTCCAATAAACGAATCCTTTCAGCTGTGTACCAGGGAGAAACGTGGGAACGGCGTCTCCATCGTCCTCAGGTTGAGATGGCTGGGGGGCGGCCTCCACCCACGGCGAGATCTGCCACTCCCTGGTGGCCGGTGAGAAAACAGCTAGACGCGCCGGCACTTGCTGCGGCTTGTTCCGGTGTTGGACACAGATCATACGGGCCTCCTGGTCCTCTTGGGATAAGAAAATGAACTCAGGCAAGCCGTTGACGAGGAACCCGTTGGTGGTCGGAAACGGGAAGAGATGCAGTGCCTGCGTGAGGGGGTTGTATGCAGCGACCTGGTATGTAGTCAGGTTGACGAGGACGACGGAGCCGCCGTGGCAAGTCTCTATGTGCCACCCGGGGGAGGAACCGCTGTCCTCCGGGAGGCGGGTGAGGAGGAAATCGGCGCCGCGGACGGCGGCGGCGAGGTCCGGGTCGGAGCGGCTGCGGAACGGGACGAAGGGATGGCTACGGATGGATTCGATGAAGAATCCGAGGAGCTGGGGCTGGTGGAGCGCGCGGAAGCGGCCGCGGAAGGCGGGGGACGAACGGACGGCGTCGAGGAAGGTGCGGCAGGCGAGGGCGGCGCGGACGAGGCTCGGGAGGGAGGGGAGGCGGAGGAAGATCTCGAGGAGGAGGTCGTCTCCAATGGCGGTAATCGTGGTGGGAGACGGTGTCGGGCGTTTCGCCGGCGGCGCTAACCCTAGCTCTGAGGCCATGGCTGTCGAGCTCGAGCTCGAGAGCGATGAGAATTTTCACTCAAAAAGAAAGGGGAATTATGCCCAACCTCTCACTGTCTTTTACCATTTGCTCCCTGCCAACCTGGGCCCACACGCAGACACCAGTATACCCCATGTTTGCCTTGCTCTTGCTAAGTTAAGCCCCTCTTCTTCACCGACATCTACTCCCTCCGTCCCAAAATTTTTGTCTTTGATTTGTCTAAATACAGATATATCTAGTCATGTTTTAATGTTAGATACTTCTCTATCTAGACAACACTAAGACAAGAATTATGGGACGGAGGGAGTACATGGCAAGGCCGACAACATGTCCCCGAGAGAGGCTCTAGAGAATTCGAAACACTCAACTTCATTGGGTCGAAGTCGGCAAGGCCAAGAGTTGCGAGGGGAGGAGGTCATGAGGGGCAACCATGGTGCTTGCTCTTCATGACCGGATAGAGTGGGTTGTTACTTAAGGATAGTCACACTCATTTGGTTAAAGCTATTATACAAAGTTTAGAGCATCTCCAATCGAACTGGGCTAATTTGGCTCGTCATTTTCTTGTTTGTTCGTGCACGCACTC
>LR738713.1:649452332-649480844 GCA_902687465.1 Secale cereale | reverse complement strand
GGGGGGGGGGGCGCCTGTTGTTTCCACCGCGAGGGTTGCCCTGGTAGTAGCTGCCATCCCCACCAGGATAGCCGCCACCACCACCGCTGTGGTAGCCGCCGCCGCCAGGATAGCCGCCGCCACCGCTGTTGTTTGGGTGGTAGCCACCACCATCGCCCTGGTTGCTGCTGCCGTTGTGGTAGCCACCGCCACCGCCGTATTGTCCGCCTCCACCTCCGTGCTGGCCACCACCACCACGGGATCCATCACCACCTCCACCACTCCGCTGGTTTTGGTAGTTCTTGGTGTTTCCCTGGCGACCACGAGATGCAGCGTTGGCCGATGATTTGAAGGATTCGGCGTTTGTACCATGGAACATCTCAACTCGCTGATCGAAATTTGCCACCATGGAGAGGAGGATGTCGACGGAGACCGGTTCTGTTCGTGCATCGAGCGCCGAGATGATGGGCTGGTACTCCATGTTCAACCCGGCGATGATGAAGGAGAGCAGTTCATCCTCGCCGATCGGCTTGCCCGCCGCTGCAAGCTCGTCGGAGAGGCCCCGCATATGACCAAAGTATGTAGCCGCCGTCTGGGAGCCCTTCTGGGTGTTGGTGAGGGCGACCCGTATGTTGTTGGCGCGCGAGAGAGACATGGCCGAGAACATGTTCCCAAGCACGGTCCATATCGCGTGCGATTTCTCAAGCGAAGCAACCTGGACAAGCACTTCTTTGGATAGGTTTCTGAGGAGGTAAGCAACGACCTGTTGGTCTTGGATGAGCCATTGGGAGTAGGCAGGGTTCACGACAACCTGATCCTTCCCTTTGGCGTTCTTGGTGGTGAGGGTTTTTTGTGGTTCTACAGTGGTTTGATCTAGGTAGCCGAAGAGGCCGACACCCATGATTTGTGATCTTGCCTGTGCGCGCCATAGGATGTAATTGGTTCGGGTAAGTGGTTCGAAGGTGTTGTAGTTGAGGCTAGAGTTGGTGGCGGAGGAGGAAGAAGACATGGCTAATGGAAGGAAGCTAGGGTTGTGGCGCAGGTAGGTGGAAGGTGGCTAGGGTTCTTGGCGCAGGCAGATCGGACTAGATGTAGGGGAAGAGGTTGCTCTGTATACCATGTAAAGATTGGTTAAGCGTTCCTACTCCCAACAGGGGAGCCGCATGTGTATATATTGATAGATGGCTTGGAGTACAAGAGTTGGCAGAGTCTAGGCTAACCAACAGGAGATTTTACAGGAGATAGTTAAACAGGAGATAGGAGGAGATATACACAAATATCTACCTAACTACTCCAACGTGATATACAAGATATTCGGCCCTACAGCCTCATAACATTATGTTTAACATTATTCACCACATCGAATTTCTGACTAGGTCGAAGCCGAGGTGTGTCGGGTCGGGGCGTTCGCTCCTTAGCCACTTAGCGGCTAGGCCGAACCATTTTTCTCCTACAATCGGGCCAATTCGCTTGATACCCTGCCGCAAACTCCCCTTCTGCCCGTTCGGTTTCCCTCCTCTTCTAGAAAACCCCATCATCGTTTCAAGTTGCATTCATTCGTGCACAGAAAACCACCTCACTATTTATCCAACTTCCAAAGAAAACCACCAAATAACAAAAAACCTCCATCTCCATCGCCATGGTGTTTGGGCTAGGATGGCACCAGGCTTTGGAGGAGATGTTCGTCGGCGATGTCAAGAAACTCTCACACGTGCGAGAGATCTCCTCCTGGTAGCATTACCATCCTGCAGAACCTTGCTCGCGTGGTGAGGGCATGTGCCACGGCAGAGGAGAGGGTGCACTGATATGTCTCCAACGTATCTACCTTTCCGAACACTTTTGCTCTTGTTTTAGACTATAATTTGCATGATCTGGATGAAACTAACCCGAACTGACGTTGTTTTTAGCAAAACTACCTTAGTGTTGTTTTTTGTACAGAAATAAAAAGTTATCAGAATTGGACGAAATTTTATGAAGAATTATTTTTAAATTAATTAAAAAATACTGACGCGAAAAGTTACTGGAGGGGGACCGCCTGTGAGGCAGTGAGCCAAAAGCTTAGAGTTGCTCTTTGATAACAGACAATAGGAGAAGGAAAATTGTATGTAGAACAATGTGATCGTCAACCAACAGTTGCGGCCATTCTCCTCTTACATTTTAGTTGCATACACCTATATAATTAACCAACAATCGTTGCAACTCTATTATAAAATGCCAAATACTCCCTCCGTCCCAAAATACTTGTCATCAAAATGGATAAAAAAGAATGTATCTAGGACTAAAATACGTCTAGATACATCTACTTTTATCCATTTTGATGACAAGTATTTCCGGACGGAGAGAGTAGTTTCGTAATGCTGCACAGGGAATGCAAATGTTTCCATGCAACTATCATCTAAGCCAGGACATAAATGTTCAGAAAGTTGCCCACTGGAAAATAATAATAGAAGGCCATCAATACAAGAAGTGACGAAGTGGGATAAAAGTTCTGAATTATTACTGAATGTTGTACACACAAAACTTTATAGAAGGTGTTGACACCATATTTAGCTGATGCCTGTTATATATTCAGAATCTTCAAACATGCAGCTGGCTGAAGGCCCAAAGGAAAGTGCAGAGAAAGAGCTAAGGAATGGCTACAGCCTGCAAGTCAGGTAGGCCATCAAGAACTGAGATATGACACTGTTCCACAAGTTGTCTGTGCTGCATCAACTAAGATCGTCCCTTTCGCACCTAATCAAAATGTTAAGAACACACATTCAAGTACAATAAGCCAGCCAGCAATGGCAAGTTCCAACTAAGCCAGCCTCTCATCTGGTAAAGAAAAACTACTGACAAGTGCAACTATACAGACACATGGTTTCCTTCTAATTTCTTCAGTAATATATATTACGAAAAAGAGTTTCCCCCGCTTTATATTATAAAGCACCAAGACCAAGCATCCAACAAGTCATGTTCAGAGTACAAACAAGTTTCAAATCATCGCTGGGGGCACAGCAAGACAAGCCCCAAAGAGAAGAAAAGAACGTCTAATCGGGCTAAGGAGGGGGTGGTGGTGGCGGAGGAGCAAGAGCTGCGGCCGAGGAGCGGAGACCCGTGATGATGTTGTCGATGACGTCTCGATCGCGTCGCTTGCTAAGCGGTCTCCATAGCTGTAAGAAGCCACACATTTTGTAGATTGAGTCAGTCACACGGCAAGGGATCATGCGTTCGATGACTAGCTTATTGCGAGAGCACTAGAGAGTCCATGCTAGGGTACCCATAGCAACCCAGGTGGGTGCACGCCTAGAGCCGGGAAGCCTACGAATCTCCCCGAACAAGTCCGGAAGGTTGTCGTGGCACCAAGTGCCCCCAACCACCTCCCGGAAGCAGCTCCAAAGGAACTGCGTCGCCGGGCACCGGAAGAAGATGTGGTTACAGTCTTCCGGTACTATGCAAATGGGGTAGAGGCCATCTCCGGGGCCATTACGCTTACGCACATCCGTGCCCGAGGGTAGACGGCCTCTTACCCATTGCCAAAGGAAAATGCGGATCTTCAAGGGGAGTTTAATCTCCCAAATCACCGATAGCTCCACCGGTCCGGGTGTGGGGACAATCGCCTAGTACATGGACCTAGTAGAGAACCGTCCGCTAGGCTCGAGTCGCCAAGATAGCGAGTCGGGCTCGAGGGAGGGGCTGTGTAAGGCAACCCATTCGAGGAGCTCCTCCCATTGAGCATGTTCCACCACCCCGAAGGTACGAAGGAAGGCAATGGCGTCCAAATTGGCTAGGGTCATGTCCACCGAAAGTTGTGGGCGAGTACATATCGAGAACAACGTGTAGAACCGCTCCACAAAGGGTCTCGCCCCGGCCCATCTATCTATCCAAAACAGGGTGCAGGCGCCAGAGCCCACGCTAATGGAGGTCCCAATTGTTGGAAACGGTTTCTACCTGTCGTATTGTAACCTAACTCTGTATTGTTGGTCCTATATATATACGAGATATGTGGAGGCTATGCCCCACGAAACCCTAATCTAACTTGGTATCAGAGCCTTCCTCCCATCGCGCCGTCGCCCCGCTCGACGTCCTCTCGTCGCCCCTCCCGCTCGACATCGTCCCGTCGCTCCTTGCCGATCTCGGTCGCCTTCCTCCCTCCCTCCCTCGACCGATGGCATCCGGGTCCTCTTCCGCGGCGATGCAGCTGGCCATCATTGGCCCGGTGGTGACACCTCCGCCCGCGACGGCGCCAATCCCGTCCATCGCGCCCTCCCTCGGCGTACGTCTGGATCGCGGCAACTTCCCGCTATGGCGAACCCTCACCGTGACGCATCTCTCCGGTGCCTCTCTCCATGGCTACCTCGACGGTTCTGTCGCTGCACCGCCCACAACCATCTCCCAGGGGGCGGGCACTGCCGCCACCACCGTGGCAAACCCTGCATATGCCACTTGGTGGACGCAGGACCAGAAGGTCCTCGGGATGCTCCTCTCCTCCATGACGGAGGACATTGCATCTCAGCTGATCAGCTGCAAATCCGCTGCTACCGCGTGGACCTCCATCCATGCCATGTTCAGCGCGCAGAATCGTGCCGGGGTTCGGCACATCCGGCGACAGATTCAGTCGCTGAAGAAGAACGACATGACGGCCAGCGAGTACATGCACAAGGTGAAGGCCCTCGCCGACGCCATGGCTTCCGCTGGATCTCCCCTCGCTGATGATGAGATCATCGACTACATGCTCACCGGATTGGGCAAGGCTTTCAACCCGATCGCGGCGTCGCTCAGTGTCGCGGTCACCCCGGTCGCGCTGCCTGAGTTCTACTCCATGGTTCTTAACTATGAAGCGCTGCAGCTGTCGCAGCAGGCCGACGATGAGGAGTGGACTTCGTCGGCCAACGCCGTGGCACGGTCCGGTGCTCCCGCCCCCGTCAACCGTCCTCGCGCGCCTGACACCGGTCGCGCAGCCGACGTCCGCCCCGCTGGGGGCTACCCGCAGCAGCAGGGGCAGGGCTACCAGCACGGCGGCCAAGACAACCGTCGTAACAACGGCGGTGGAGGAGGCGGCAACGGCCGCAACGGCAATCGTCGCTGGCGCCCCAAGTGCCAGATTTGCAAAAATTGGGGTCACGAAGCAGATACCTGCAAGAAGCGCTTCGATTCGGATTACTCCAGCGGCAATGGCCGCTCGGCATACAACGCGTCGACCTCCTCCAACACCTCCACGAACTGGGTTCTGGACTCCGGCACCACAGATCATCTGACGAGTGATCTGGAGCGTCTTCAGTTCCGTGAGCGTTACGGCGGTCATGATCAGGTTCAGGTGGCCAACGGCTCAGGTTTGTCTATTTCGCATATTGGGCACTCGACCTTAGCCGGTTCTTCTATTCGCCTGAACAATATTTTGCATGTTCCAGATATTAGCCAACATCTTCTATCAGTCTATCGTCTTGTGTCGGATAATCGTATATTCATTGAATTTCATAAACATTTTTTCCTTGTTAAGGACAAAGCCACCAGGAGAATTCTTCTTCGAGGTAGAAGCAAAGGAGGGTTGTATCCTCTTCCCCTCGGACGAGCCTCGCATACGTCCGAGCGTCACGCGTCGTCCAGCGTCCGTGTCTCTTCGTCTCAGTGGCATCAGCGTCTCGGTCATCCGTCTAAAAACGTCGTCAGTTCCATTATTAGGAATAATGATCTCGAATGTTCAACCTCAGATACTTCTGCTTTAGTTTGTGATGCTTGTCAATGTGGTAAAAGTCGTCAACTACCCTATACTGCTTCCGCTCGCATGTCTACTGTGCCTCTTGAATTGGTTCATACTGATGTTTGGGGCCCTGCTCGTGCTTCCTCTGGGGGGTACAAGTACTATGTGAGTTTTATTGATGACTACTCCCGTTTTTGCTGGATCTATCTACTAAAACATAAGTCCGATGTTGAACAGGTGTTCTATGCTTTTCAAGCACATGTTGAGCGCCTTTTGGATTCTAAGCTTAAAGCTGTCCAATCCGACTGGGGTGGTGAGTATCATAAGCTGCACCGTTATTTCCTTCGTACGGGCATCTCTCATCGAGTTTCTTGTCCTCACACCTCCCAACAGAACGGAATTGCCGAGCGCAAACACCGACACCTGGTTGAAACTGGTCTTGCTTTGTTGGCTCACTCGTCTCTCCCTTTACGTTATTGGGATGAAGCTTTTCTAACTGCGTGTTATCTCATTAACCGCATGCCCACCCCCGTGCTCGGTCACGATACTCCTATTCATCGCCTTCTAAAAATTACACCCGACTACTCCTTTCTTCGCACTTTCGGATGTGCTTGCTGGCCTAGTTTGCGGAAGTATAACTCACACAAACTAGAATTTCGGTCCAAGATGTGTGTTTTTCTTGGATATAGTCCAATGCATAAGGGGAACAAGTGTCTTGATCGATCTACGGGCCGTATATACATCTCCCGTGATGTTATCTTTGACGAGTCTGTCTTTCCGTTTGCTACTCCCGGTGTCATCGTTGATGTATCTACACTTGACGCGGCTATCTCCTTTCCATCCACGGAACCGGCTACGAGTGCTCATATGCGTAATTATGACCTAACCTACTTGGCTACTAATCCTTCTGGCCTAGCCAGTGTTTCTCCTGTGCAGGATTTTTCACCCTCCAGTGATGCTCCGCGCCTGGCCACGAACGACGTTCGTGCCATGCCACTCGACGTGCATGGCGGCTCGGCTCCCCAGGCTGGGGTCTCGCCTGCTCATGCTGGGCCTACATCGCCCGGTGCTACGGCTGGTTCCCCAGGCGCCTCGCCGGCCCGCGACCCGGCCTCCCCAGCACCTGATGCCGCGGCTGGTTCCCCTTGTGCCTCATCGGCCCGTGAGCCGGCCCATGAGCCAGCTTCGCCGGCTCCTACGACATCATCGCCGAGTCCAGCGTCGTCACCGTCCTCGCCTGCGCCGACGTCTCCGCCCGTCGAGCACCGTCATCCCATGGTGACTCGTACTCGTGATGCTACTCGTCGTGTGAGAGAACTTACTGATGGGACGGTACGGTATAATCCTCTTCGTCGTGCCTTCTTTGCGACACCGGTGTCCCATCGCGACGCTCTCCGTGAGCCGGTGTGGCGTGATGCTATGGCTGCTGAGTTTGCAGCACTTCGACACAATGGCACATGGGTCTTGGTTCCTCCACCCTCTGGCGTTAACATTGTTGGCAGTAAATGGGTTTTCAAGACGAAGCACCTCGCAGATGGATCTGTTGACAAGCACAAGGCTCGCCTCGTTGCTCGTGGTTTTACTCAACAACAAGGTCTTGACTATGGTGATACTTTCAGTCCTGTGGTCAAGCCGACGACTATTCGTTTGGTTCTTTCGCTTGCTGTTTCTCGAGGATGGAGTTTGAGGCAAATTGATGTCAGCAATGCTTTTCTTCATGGTTTTCTTTCCGAGAATGTCTATATGCAGCAACCACCAGGATTTGAGGATGCTCGATTCCCTTCGCATGTGTGCAAGTTGCAACGGGCTCTCTATGGTCTCAAACAGTCGCCCCGTGCTTGGTATGCTCGCCTCAGTGCTCGTCTTCTTGAGCTTGGTTTTGTCCCTTCCAAGGCGGACGCATCTCTGTTCATCTTTGCTGCGCATGGGGTCCATATATACATGCTTGTGTATGTTGATGATATTGTCATTGCTGGTTCCACTCCGGCTGCGGTTGATCGACTGGTACGATCTCTTTCTGACAGTTTTCCTATTAAGGATCTTGGTTCTCTCCAGTATTTTTTGGGGCTTGAAGTGTCCTACAATTCAGGGGGCATGACGCTCACTCAAAGAAAGTATGCACTTGATCTTCTTCATCGTGTGAGTATGGAGAATTGTAGGCCTACCTCTACACCATTATCTGCCACTGAGCATCTGGCTCGTGAGGTCGGCACTCCCTTGGGTGTTGAGGATGCCACTCGATATCGCAGCATTGTTGGAGGCCTTCAGTATTTAACACTCACTCGTCCCGACTTGTCCTTTGCAGTCAACAAAGTTTGCCAGTATTTATCACAGCCGACTAATGATCATTGGGAAGCTGTCAAGCGAATATTACGTTACGTTAAAGGGACTTTGAGTACGGGATTGAGGATTCGTAAATCTCCCTCCACTGGTGTCAATATTTTCACAGATGCTGATTGGGCTGGATGCATTGATGACCGCCGTTCCACTAGTGGTTTTGCTGTGTTCGTTGGATCAAATCTTGTCTCATGGAGTTCCAAGAAACAGCCAACTGTCTCTAGATCGAGTACGGAGGCAGAATATAAAGCTTTAGCAAATGGAGCAGCTGAAGCAATCTGGGTAGAGATCCTACTCAAGGAGCTTGGAGTTTTCAAGCAGCGTACCGCCATTCTATGGTGTGATAATCTTGGGGCTACATACCTGACGGCAAATCCAGTCCTTCACGCAAGAACCAAGCACATAGAGATAGATTTTCACTTCGTGCGTGAGCGCGTTGCTTCTGGTGTTTTAGATGTCAGGTTCATCTCGACTAATGACCAACTAGCTGATGTATTTACTAAACCAGCCACACGACAGATGTTAGAACGTTTCCGGTCCAATCTGAACCTTGTATGTAGTAGTAGTTCAGATTGAGGGGGTGTGTTGGAAACGGTTTCTACCTGTCGTATTGTAACCTAACTCTGTATTGTTGGTCCTATATATATACGAGATATGTGGAGGCTATGCCCCACGAAACCCTAATCTAACTCCAATATGCAAGACTGACATCAGTTGGATCACCGATTGCCAGAATTGGGAGCCTCCAGCTCTAGAGGCAAACGCCAGAGGCTACCCTCGGAGGTACTTGGCGCGTATAATCTAATATATATTAATATGAACGATGTTAAAGGATGTGCCAGATGATGCATTTTTTCCAGGAAAGTTCTCTCTTTTGTACCATTTCCTGTGATAAACGAATCTTACATCAGACTCTACAGAGTTCCTCTCGGACATTTCAGAAGCTAAGCTAGTAGCTAAGTACAAAGGGCAAATTTATGGCTGATTGCCATTAATGGCACCGTGCAGCTAGCATTGTAGCTGTGGCAGTGCCCACCAATGGAGCCCAAGAACGCCCTCTCAACTTCCTGGCCTCTCTCCTGACCAGGCACAAGACGTACTCCATCACCATGGCATCGCAGGGCAGCGTGATCCTGCCTCCATCGCTGCCCGTGGTGAAGCCAAACTCCTCGTCGGACATCCTCAGGAGCTCGGCGAAGACCGTCATCCCGAGGTACGCCAAAGGGACCTCAAACCGTTCTCCGTCGGCGGCGTACACCACACAGTGGGCCTCATCGGCAACCACAGACGACGTTGTGCTGCAGCATTCGTCATCAGCCGGGTCTGAGGCATGCTGCCGGTGGCGAGTACCGGCTCCGGCAGCTAACATCCGCTGGAACTTCTTGGCCAGCTGAGCAAGCTTCTTTGGGTGGATCATGGTTGAGTCTGATATGTTCTTGGCTGGCTAAATTTCAGTCTGGCTCTGAAAGTCTAAAGGTGTGGTGTAGATTGTGATGTTGCTTTGTAGATGAGATGAAGAAGTTTGTGTTGAGCAGGCCATGGATTTATAGTAGAAGGAGGAGAGGGCTCAGGGAAGTGCATATGCGTGTGGGTTGTGTGTAGCTATCAGCGAGAGCATTGGGCAAGGGACAATGCCATGAGTACTCTTCATGCAGTGTTGTTGCAACTAGCTGCAGACAGTGTGATGAATGATTTTGTTGAGATTTTCAAGCACCATCCATGTCTGAAATGTGGTTCAGCTAGAGACCGGGTCCTCGTGCCATTTCCCCAGCAAACCCATCACGATGCGTGTAGGCGAGACGTGCAAGCCAAGCTCCGGCAAGTGCCAAACACTTGGCCCCAGCAGAACCTGATCTAGATCACATCATGGCACCTCCAAACTACAGCACCGCATGTAGCATTGCACATGGCATTGCCTCCTGCCCAACCATCACACACACTCCACCTTGCTTTACCCCTGAGCTATAAATCCATTGCTAAGCACCACCATTTCTTCCACAGACAAAGACATGAGGAGGAAGAGGCTCACCTTGTCATCATCAACGTCTGCGGAAGAAACCAAAGCGTCTTGTGGCACATCTGATGGCTTCTCGCCCCTCGTTGGTTACCCCAAGTGGAAGGTTTGAGATGTAACGTAGCGATAGTTTTCCCTTGGCAAAGATACCAAGGATCGAATCCCGTGAGACTCCGAGGGTCAACAAGAAGGTGTCAATAGCGCCAGAGACTTTTGCTTGACAGGACCTACACACAGATACAAATAACTTTGCTCCCAACGAGTACAGAGAGGTTGTCAATCCCTCCGGCCTTGTCGTTTACAAAGGATCAAACGCAAGAGATAATAGCGATAGGTATGACTGCAACTAGTAAATAAGAACAGGAAGTAAATAGCGGGTGTGATCAGTGATGGTAATATGGACCGGGGTCCCATGATGTTCACTAGTGATGTCTCTCTCCCAAAAGACGATAAAACAGCTAAGCGAGGTAAACGAATTACAGCTGGGCAATTGACAGGATTATGTACGCAAACCAATGCTAACTATGCTGTAAGAAAGGTAGAGGCTCAAAAGCATGGGCGGTACGCCAAGGCAAGTAGACCGAAATCCATCTGCATCTACTACTAATCATCCACCTTGAGATATCTATCCAGAACATCTCGCTGGTATTAAGTTGCGAGTCCCACCCATAGTGTAAACTCAAAGCAACAGACAACTGCATTAAAAGAACTTTGCGTAAAGTAAACAATCCTTGCACCCGCAAGTACAAGCACCGTTGTTTTCCCCCTTGTGGCAACAACACATCCCCTAGACTCATGTTTCTGTCACTCAAGCTAGTCATCGAGGGGCATGAACCCACAATCAAGCATAACGTTCCCTCTTGGAGTTACTACCTACTACTTGGCCAAAGCAATAAACAGCAACGGAGAACATGCAAGAATTACTCAAGAACATAAATATAAAAGAGGTGAATCAAATATATTACTCACACACAATCTGAACATAATCTCATAATCCATCGGATCCCATCAAAGTCAACATAGCAACAGCATAAAGATTACATATGTGCCTCGATCATGTAGGGGAGCTCATGAGGTCTAATCGATGAAGAACAAAGAGGGGAGGAGAACATCACATAGCTACTGGTCATGGACCCATGGTCCAAGGGGGACTACTCACAACTCATCCGGGAAGCGTCCATGGTGGTGGAGAAGCTCCCGGTGGTGGTTCTCCCCTCCGGCAGGGTGCCGGGAAGAGTTCTCCTGGTGCTCCCGATCTTGGGAGCGCGGCGGCGGCGGAACAGACATGAGATCGCGAAAAAGGGTTCCGTCCTCGAGGGTTTCGGGACGCGGTGTAAATATATGCCAAAGGGGGTCACCAGAGGAGGTAAGGGGGGGCCAGGCGCCCCCCCCCCCGGCGCGGCCAGGGGTGGGGCCGTCCCCTCAGGGCGCCTGGAGCCCCTCTGGCCCCCCTCCGGCCCTACTTCTGCCGCATGGAAGCTTCTGGAGCGCTGATTTTTTATATATTTTTCCCGGAATTTTTCTGGCAATTTAAGTAATGGGAAAACCAGAAATAGAAAAACAGCAGAAAACAGAAACTGGCACTAGGGTGCACTGAGTTAATAGGTTAGTCCAAATATGATCAAAAGTGTATGGAAGTGCATAAATATCATAGCAATATCACACAAAAGAGGCATGGAGCAAGCAGAAATTATAGATACGTTTTGGACGTATCAACATCCCCAAGCTTAATTCCTGCTCGTCCTCGAGTAGGTAAATGATAACAAGCATAATTTCTGTGGTGACATGCTATTAACCATATAAGAAATTTTAAGTAAAGTAATCAAGGCATGTAATCCAATTCAAGTCATAACAAGCAAGAGTCTATATTAGCATTGTAACAAGTAACATAAGAACATAAAGGTGCAAGAGCTCTCGCTGTCCGTGACTCGAATGTCTCCAAATGGTGTTTGCGTGCAAGAAAGGGGATAGGGATATATGAGAGAGTAAAACATAGTTTTTGTATTGTTGAGAACTTAATCTACTAAAGTTTCACACTTGGTCTTCTTTGAAATCTTATCTTGACTCATCCCCAGACCGTCAGCCAGGTACAAGTCAAAATGATCCACTCCCTTTCGATATTTTGAGCACTCATGCAATGGATGAGCGTAAGCAAGAAAGTCGACACTTAGGATGGCAAATAGAGAAGGATGATAGAGGGGGAAGACAAAAAAGGTGTGAAAGGCTCACATCAATAAGGACAATCATCGGCGAGAGAAAGCCAAATGATAGATATGATGCGAGGAGTAGGGATTGCCATGCAACGGATGCACACATGAGCTAAGGTAAGCTCTCCAATGGAACTAGTGGGGGTGCATCCAACTTGCTTGCTCAAGAAGACCTAGAGCTCTTTTGAGGAGGCTCATCATTGGAATATACAAGCCAAGTTCTATAGTGTAAAGGTCCCCACATAGCTATATGCATAAATGATAATCTCTATGGAGTACAAAGTATAAGATGGAGTACGAGTGTGGATCTCTCAAAAGAAATAGTAGTGTGCCCCCTTCTCTCTTTTTATTTCTTTTTCTCTTTTTTTTGTGGCCTCAATGGCTCTTTCTATTTATCTCTCATTTGTCCTCTTTGGGATCTTATGATTTTGTCCTCTTTGGGATCTTTTGATTTGTCCTCTTTGGGATCTTTTCCTCACTTTAGGGGCACCACTCTATGTATTACAAGAAGTATAGAAGATATTTCACACTTTACAAAAGTACTCAACATAAAGAAAGTGAAACTATCATGATGTATGCAAATGTATGCCTCTGCCAGTGTAGCAGGATATGCAATGATACTAGCGCGTCATGTAGCAATGATTAGGGCAAGGCCCAACTAGCATGCGGCTCATCGATCAAGCAAAAAGCATGTATGACATGAAGATCAAGTCATGATAAGATGGATGTTGCATGGCAATGTATCTCGGAAAGGCTATGGAAATGCCTTAATAGGTAGGTATGGTGGCTGTTTTGAGGAAGGATATAATGAGGCTTATGATGACAGAGCGTATCGTGCCAAGGATTTGGATGCACCGGCGAAGTATGCGCCAACTCTCGAGGTGAGAAAGGGCAATGCACGGTACCGAAGAGGCTAGAAAAATATGGATAGGTGGAAGTGTCAACCTTCGAATACTCACATTAGTACGAAGAACTCATGCACTTATTATCGGTAACTCTCAATCTAATTAGGAGGTTCACAAAGAGACAAGTACCCCGAGGAGGTGTGTATGGGGGCTTGGTTACCCTTGCTCATCCTCGACCAATGGTACGTGAGTGTACTCTAATATTCGATCCCTCCAAAGATTAGTGATCCATTTAGTAGCTAAAGTTCTCAACTATTTTGTAGGTTTTCGAAAATAAACACGGATTGCCCAAAATACGACATCTATCACTAATAGGCTAATGCTCTTGACACCAAAAGTTTAGACATTACTCATGGCAATACCTCAAAACTATTGCAAGTTACTACTAAAATTAAATAGCAACCTCAATTACCTACTTTAAGTTAAGACACGCAACTCAGTGCAACAGCAAACTCTCTTAACAAGATGAACATGAAAACTCAAGAGAGTCCAACAACCAACTAAACAAAAGCTCTTTAAAAAGAAAAGCATGAAAACTAAGAGCTAAACATGATAGTAGCTATGGAAAGACAAAGAACATACACAACAAAGATAAGCATTAAAATCCAATGTTATGCTCTAGGTTGAAGTGGAGCGTGTTTCTCTCCCACACAAAGAAAGCTGGGTTCTAACTCATTATGAAAAGCAAGCAAAGCTAAAGAAAACTAAAAAGGAAACTAAAAGCAAGACGCTCCAAGCATATCACATAACGCATGAAGTGATTAAAATATAGTGAAACGAAAGACGAACTGATAATTGTTGATGGAGAAGGGGATGCACGGGGGCATCCCCAAGCTTAGACGCTTGAGTCTTCTTGAATATTTCTTGGGGGTGCACGGGGGCATCCCCAAGCTTGAGCGTTTGACCCTCCTGAATCTTTTTATCATCTTCCCTCGCACACTTGAAAACTCCCTTCATACATAACTCATCATAATCTGATTAGCGTGGTTAGTACCCATAATAAAATAATTTTTCCTTGCTGGAAATAAGGATAATCTTGAAGGGCTACTGTTTCTCAAGATTGCCAAAAGGTTTTTGCAAAGAAAAAGCAAGCTCAAGGTTTGCAAAACGAAGGAAAGGCAAAACAGGACAGAATCTGTGAAAAACAGACCAGCAGGTAGTAAATAATTTTTTCGGGGCACTTCTGCAACTCAAATAAAAAAACTCAGAACAGACACCCGAAAGCCAATTGTATAGAGCACGCTGTCGAAAAAATTCAGACCAAAAAGATGATCTGGTGATTTTATACGAATTTTTCTGTCCAAGGACAGAATCTGTTTCCTGGACAGCACGTCACAACTTTTGAACTTTCTTGCAATCAGAGGCTAAACTTGGCACAAAGCTAAAAATTAAAGATACAATGATGATGCTACTGTAGTAACAAACATCAAGACACAACAAAAGCAAAATAAAACTTTATTCATTGTGGGCTGCCTCCCAAAAGCGCTTTCTTTTATGCCTTTAAGCTAGGCATAATGCAAAGAGATCAAGTTTTATCAAGAGTAAAAGAATAGCTAGCCCGTATAACGGACTCAAAAGGTAACTTAATCTTCTTTCTATAGAAGTGTTCCATCCCTTTCTTGAGAGGAAATTGGAATTTTATATTCCCCTCTTTCATGTCAATGATAGCACCAACGGTGCGAAGAAAAGGACGTCCCAAAATAATTGGACAAGAAGGTTCACATTCAATATCCATAATAGTAAAATCAACGGGAACATAATTGTTATTAACAATGATAAGAACATCGTCGATCCTCCCCAAAGGTTTCTTTATGGAAGAATCAACAAGACGAACACCAAAAGAACAAGAATCAAAAGGTTTCAATTTAAGCATATCATATATTCTTTTGGGCATAACGGAGGTACTAGCTCCAACATCACATAAAGCATAGCAAGAGAAGTTATTCAACTTAATTTTAATCATAGGATCCCAACCATCTTCTAGCTTTCTAGGTATGGAGGCTTCTACCCTAAGTTTCTCCTCCCTAGCTTTGGTGAGAGCATTAGTGATATGCTCTGTGAAGGCAAGATTAAGCGTGCTAGTGTGGGGATCTCTAGACATCTTGTGAAGAAAATCAATAACTTCAGAAAGGGTGCAATTATCAAAATCAAGGTCACTACTATCAAGTAAAGTGGTAGTGGTGTCCTTTAGGCTCATTTGTTTGGTAGCTTCTATGGTCATAGCAGTTTCTACGGTTGAGGTCATAGCATTACCATTAATAGGTCCAATGGGACCAGGAGTGCATTGGGTGCTAAGAGTTTGGACATCCTCAACAACTTGGATAGTAGCAACGGTGTGGTGGGTAGGAAGGCTCTTAATTCTATCTTCTTCCTCCTTCAGGGGTGCAACCACTTCAGGTTTAGCTGCCATTTGGTTTATCAAAGTGGCTTGTGTGTGGGACATATTGGAAACTTGGGTCTCAGTGATGGTGAGCCTAGTCTGGAGGTTAGAAATCTCAATATTTAGGCTCTCCAGTTGTCTACCAATGTCTTGCAAGATAGCAGTATGCTCATCTAATTGCCTCGAGAAGGTCTTCTTTTGTTCATATTGGGTGTGCATGTAGTTCTTAGTGGCCTTCTCTATCTCTAGAAGTTTTTCATAACTAGGCATGTCTCTATCTCTTTGGGTGGAGTTCTGGGTGCTAGGATAAGCATTGTTGTTCCCATAGGAATTAGAGGGGAACGGTCTAGGGTTGCCAAAATTACTCCTATAAGCATTGTTATTGAAATTGTTTCTAGAGATAAAGTTCATATCTACTTGATCTTGAGCAATCAAAGAATTTAAAGGAACATCACGAGGATCAATAGAAGGTTGCTTGGAAAGTAGAGACATGATCAAGTCAACTTTTTCATTTAGGGAGGAAATCTCCTCGATAGAGTTTACCTTCCTACCTGTTGGAGTGCGTTCGGTGTGCCATTGGGAATAATTGGTCATCATCTCATCGAGAAGCTTCGTGGCAGCACTAGTGTAGTTGACATAAATGTTCCTCCCGCGGCCGAATCTAACAAGTTCCGCGAGGTAAAGTTCAAGCCTGCATAAAAAGTTTGGATAACCATCCAAGTAGTCAAACCATGAGTAGGGCAGTTCTTGACAAGAGATTTCATGCGTTCCCAAGCTTGGGCAACGTGTTCATTATCCAATTGTTTAAAATTCATTATGTTACTCCTTAGTTGGATAATTTTAGCAGGGGGATAGTATTTCCCAATAAAGGCATCCTTGCACTTGTCCCAAGAATCTATGCTATTTCTAGGCAAAGATTGAAACCAAATTTTAGCTCCTCCTCTCAAGGAGAAAGGAAAAAGCTTAAGCTTAACAATATTACCATCTATTTCTTGGTACTTTTGCATATCACAGAGTTCAACAAAATTATTTAAGTGCAAAGCAGCATCATCTCCAGCACCGGAGAATTGATCTTTCATAACTAGGTTCAGTAAAGCAGGTTTAATTTCATAAGAAGGTGCTGAAGTGGCAGGTGTAGTAATAGGCGTGCAGATAAAGTCATCGTTGTTATGACTAGTGAAGTCACACAACTTGGTGTTCTCGGTGGAACCCATAGCAGCAAGCAAGCAAGATAACTATTTTCGTAATTTTTGATAGAAGACACTAAAGCAAAAACTGAAAGGTAAACTAACAAGACTAATAAGCAAAGATAAAAGATAGCGTGCAACTCCCCTATCTTGAAGAGTGGAGTCCCCGGCAACGGCGCCAGAAAACTTTGCTTGATGGCTTCTCGCCCCTCGTTGGTTACCCCAAGTGGAAGGTTTGAGATGTAGCGTAGCGGTAGTTTTCCCTTGGCAAAGATACCAAGGATCGAATCCCGTGAGACTCCGAGGGTCAACAAGAAGGTGTCAATAGCGCCAGAGACTTTTGCTTGACAGGACCTGCACACAGATACAAATAACTTTGCTCCCAACGAGTACAGAGAGGTTGTCAATCCCTCCGGCCTTGTCGTTTACAAAGGATCAAACACAAGAGATAATAGCGATAGGTATGACTGCAACTAGTAAATAAGAACAGGAAGTAAATAGCGGGTGTGATCAGTGATGGTAATATGGACCGGGGTCCCATGATGTTCACTAGTGATGTCTCTCTCCCAAAAGACGATAAAACAGCTAAGCGAGGTAAACGAATTACAGCTGAGCAATTGACAGGATTATGTGCGCAAACCAATGCTAACTATGCTGTAAGAAAGGTAGAGGCTCAAAAGCATGGGCGGTACGCCAAGGCAAGTAGACCGAAATCCATCTGCATCTACTACTAATCATCCACCTTGAGATATCTATCCAGAACATCTCGCTGGTATTAAGTTGCGAGTCCCACCCATAGTGTAAACTCAAAGCAATAGACAACTGCATTAAAAGAACTTTGCGTAAAGTAAACAATCCTTGCACCCGCAAGTACAAGCACCGTTGTTTTCCCCCTTGTGGCAACAGCACATCCCCTAGACTCATGTTTCTATCACTCAAGCTAGTCATCGAGGGGCATGAACCCACAATCAAGCATAACGTTCCCTCTTGGAGTTACTACCTACTACTTGGCCAAAGCAATAAACAACAACGGAGAACATGCAAGAATTACTCAAGAACATAAATATAAAAGAGCTGAATCAAATATATTACTCACACACAATCCCGGTGGTGGTTCTCCCCTCCGGCAGGGTGCCGGGAAGAGTTCTCATGGTGCTCCCGATCTTGGAAGCGCGGCGGCGGCGGAACAAAGATGAGATCGCGAAAAAGGGTTCCGTCCTCGAGGGTTTCGGGACGCGGTGTAAATATATGCCAAAGGGGGTCACCAGAGGAGGTAAGGGGGGCCCAGGCGCCCCCCCGGCGCGGCCAGGGGTGGGGCCGCCCCCTCAGGGCGCCTGGATCCCCTCTGGCCCCCCTCCGGCCCTACTTCTGCCGCATGGAAGCTTCTGGAGCGCTGATTTTTTATATATTTTTCCCGGAATTTTTCTGGCAATTTAAGTAATGGGAAAACCTGAAATAGAAAAACAGCAGAAAACAGAAACTGGCACTGGGGTGCACTGAGTTAATAGGTTAGTCCAAATATGATCAAAAATGTATGGAAGTGCATAAATATCATAGCAATATCACACAAAAGAGGCATGGAGCAAGCAGAAATTATAGATACGTTTTGGACGTATCAACATCATGCTTGCCAGTGGCCGGCAAGGGCCGCTGCATCATGTACACTAACGATGGTGGGAGGTTCGAGCTGCCGCTTGCATTCCTTGGCTCGACGGTCTTTGGTGAGCTCTTGAGGATGTCCCAAGAGGAGTTCGGCTTCGCAGGTGTAAGCCAGCATTTTGGTGTCTACAGCTCCTGATTACCATTTCCAGAGTCATAGGGATATAGAAAAAATAAAGAATTTTGATCTTGCAAGTGAAGAAGCAAACAAGAAAGGTGAGCAGTGTTAGAAATACTATAACAGAATAGATAGAGATAGCCTTGTACTACACGCTTGTATCTTTTCATGTTTATCTTTCTATATCCATGTAATGCCCAGGATGGGACTATACCTCCTACGTGTCGAGGCACGACTTAAAGGTATAAGCCCATTCTGGAATGATCTCAAGTTTGGTATCTTTGCACGACTCATGTAAAAGAGGGATTAAATTGCAAAAGGAGATAGTTGGCTTACACTCGCCACTTCACTCAATACATTTCATAAGCAAAACATCATTCAAAACATCACAACCCGACTACGGGCGAAGATCCAAAAGAAAGAAACCAAAAACAACATAAAGCCACAGGTCTAGATCGAATCCTAGTAGAAACCACTACTGATCGTCGAAACGTCACAAGCATTCTCTTCATCGAGCTCCCAGAGAAGTACTTGAACCAGCTCTTGCATCAAACTCGGCTGAACCTGCATCTGGTGTTGTAGTATCTGTGAGCCATGAGGACTCATCAATCCCAAAATCATGGGTATCAAGACTAGCAAAGCTTTGAGGGTAGGAAGAGGCAAAGTGGTGAGGTTGCAGCAGCGGCTAAGCATAATATGGTGGCTAACTTACGAGTACAAGAATAAGATGAGCATCTACGCAAACGGTCGCAACTAGTAGTGATCGCTAAAGATCCTGAACTACATACGAATCAAACATAACCCCACCGTGTTCTCTTCTCAAAGTGAAAAGAGACAGTCATGGTTACTCACACAATTGTGTGTTTTACTTCGGATCCTCTGTCAAGTTTTCTACAACCGGACATTAACAAATTCCAATCTGCCACATAACCGCGGGCACGGCTTTCGAAAGATCATAACCCTGCAGGGGTGTCCCAACTTAGCCCATCACAAGCTCTCACGATTAGATGAAGTGATAAATATAATATCATCACCCCTTATCTTAGGGAAATCTGATCAGGCTCGGCATCCCGGTGCACAAGACATTTCGACAATGGTAAAACAAGCCCAGCAAGACCTCCCGGCGTGCCGACACCCTGATAGTAGCCGCGCGTATCTCGTCTCAGGCCATGACCGGATGGGCGATTCTATAGGTTATACCAGATACCTCGAGTTTCCCCAAGGCGGCCCCGCAGAACCCCCGTTTGGGACCAACACCATCAGCACTGGCCCCCCCTGCTATGTAGAATTAAGAACCCGAGGGTGCGACCCCCTATGCAATTTTAATTTAATTAATTAAGTTGTTATTATGAGCAAATTAAAACCAATGTTGGGCCTTGCTGGAGGAGTTTTATTCAAAGTCGAACTGTCAAGGGGTCCCCATCCACCCATCGTGTAAGGAACGCAAAATCAAGGAACATAATGCCGGTTTATCGGCGCCTAAGGTGGCATGAGTGGAACAAAACACAGAGCAAAAGGCCAAGCCTTCCACCCATGCCCAGTATATAGGTGTGTCAATAATAATAATAGATATTGTGTTATTCCAACAACAAGTTCCCACCTGGAACGTTCTTCATCTTCACCTGCAACTAACAACGCTATAAGAGGGGCTGAGCAAGCGGGTAACATAGCCGAACAGTGTTTTTGCTAGGAAGGTTTCAAAGGTTAGAGGTTTCATGGCAACAAGGAGAGGCTGACAATAAAGATGGGTAGCGCGACATGTAACGATAGCATCGAGATACTAAGCATGGCAATGATAGTAAAGGTATCCAAGGGTATGGTCATCTTGCCTGGGATTCCGCAAGGGAGAAGAACGGGTCCATGAAGAAGACGAAGAAGAAGCCTCACAACTCCGGAATGATACCGAAGCTAACAAGAGAAGCAACCGGAAAGAAACAAGCAACACGATAAACACACAAGCATATACATGGCATACGATGCACATCCAAGTATGATGCATGTCCGGTTTAATTATGCAAGGCATGGCAAAATGCACAAACAGGTACTACAAGTTAAGTGGAGCTCAATATGCAACGAGTTGCATATTGACGAAACACCACATGTTATTTATTTAGTTGACTCTCGTTTATTTACAAGACAAGATTAAATGTTGGTTAACATGGCAAGAGGTGAAGCAAAAACAAACTACCTATTTAGGCATTTTAAATGAGGCCGGAAATAACAACAACAATTCCGGAAAATCCCCGTGTGCATGTTTAGCAATTTTTAAAGCAACAACAATTAAACATCTATAATGTTATTAACATGATGCGGATGACATGATCAAGTTTTATGCAATTTTATTAGATAAAGGTTGACAAGAGAGATATGAAGCACTTGTCACCGTGATGAAAGGAAAAGGGTGCCACGGCAACGAATCCGAAAATGATGCAACGGCAACATCTCGGTTCCGGTAACTCGTTGAGAGACCGGTGCAAAAGAAAAGGTGGCGTGAGCGAGTCGAACAAGATGAAAGGTGGGGTGATCCCGTCACCGGGTACCCACGAGTCGGTGACGAGGCAACCGAGGAGCCTGACAAAAGTTGAAACGACACGGAGCACACAAGGGCAAACATTTCATACAACACGAGCATTCCACGGGTCATCGTCTCGGGTTATACCTTCGAAACGTTCGTTCTCGGAGGGGTTCGAGTCGTAGAGGGGCGTAGTGGTACTCGGGTCGTAGAGGAAGTTGTTGTTCACGAGGTCGTCAACGAGTAGTCGTTCCGTTCGTGTCGTGGTACACGGGTCGTAGAGGTACTTGTCGCGGCATCGGACGTAGTGGTACTCGACGCGTCGTCTTGTGTAGTCGTTCTCGTTACGGAGTCGTACACGTTCCGTAGTCGTTCACGTAGGCGGTAGAGGTACTTGGGGTCTTCGTACTTGCGACGGTAGTTGTTCATGTCGTCTTGGCGGTTCCACGGCGGCGGTAGACGAACTTGGCGCATCCTTGTTCTTTCGGATTCGTAGTGGTCCTTGACGTTCGGAGACCGGGTCTTGCCTGCGGTGCACTTGGCAAAAACAACAGCAAAAAAAAAAACAACATGGCGGTCTCGGGACTCCATGGTCATCGGGGAGCTGCTCGCCGGCAGCAGCCGAAATAGAGGCGACCGACGGGGCTTGAACTTGGCGAGGCAGCAGGGACGGGGGGACGCTCGGTGCTAGGCGACGCATCCCCGTCCGGCGCGGCTGTCAAGGCGGGGCGGCGCTCGGGCGCTGCGAGGCCTTGGCGAGGCGCTGTGCAGAGGAAGGACGAGGCCGATGGGGGCGACCTTGCGAGGCAGCTGGGGTGCGGCGGCCCTGGACGGACGAGGCCGGGTCTGGCGCATGGCGACAAGGACGGAGGGAGGCGAGGTGAGGAGGAGACCGGAGGGACTCGGCTGCGCGACGGAGAGGCATGGCCTGGGCGTAGGCAGAGGAAGGAGGACGCGAGCGGGAGGAGGAGGGCCGACGAGGCCATCGGGGCTGGCTGGAGATCGATGGGGAGGAGGGGCGCTGCGCGAGCTACGTAGGAGGAGGGAGCGGGGCTAGCGAGAGAGCGAGAGGGTGAGGAAGCAGGGTCGCGAGGGAGATCGAGCCTCTGGCGGCGGAGGGAGAGAGGAACGAGAGGAGGGTCGGGTCGCTAGGGTTACAACTGAAGGACTGGGCCTGCTGGGCCGCGGGGAGGGAAGGCCGCAGGCCGGCGGCTGGGCTGGGCCAAGAGGCCAGATGGCTGTGGCTGGGAAAGGAGGAGGCCCCTGCGGCTGGGATCTCTCAGCTTCCCAAATGCTGTTTTCCAACAAAAAAACAGAAAACAACAAGAGGAAAAGAAAAGAAAGGAGGAGTTAGGAATAGGCTTAGGGCATAGGGTAAAATTCCCTGGACTCGCAAAAAATGAGGGTGACTCCAGAAAATATAAGTGGGCAAGAATGAAACATTAAATTCAAATTCCTTTGAATTTAATTCAAAAGGTTTGAACAAAGGCTAGATTTTGAAGTGTCCAAAAATGTTCACATTTTGGAGGAACCTCGAAAAAAGAGAAAAGAAATATAGGGAAGGTTTTTGACTGTGAAACTTGAATTAAGAGGCATGGGGAATATTTGCAAGTGCGTTGGTTAATTCCAAACAAATGGAATATTTATTAATATAGCTCCCTAAATATTGGGAGGATATGTTATAAAGAGAAGTCACACTCTTCCCTCGAATTAAATGGACCGAAGGTCCACACAATTTATTTAAGTTGAGATGCAAAGATTAATGACATGATGGCATGATGACATGATGCAATGCAAAAAAAATAACACAAGCATAAATGAAACACACGGGAGAACCCGGAACATCTGGAGTCTCTGGAATCTTCTGGGACGTCGGTCTTCGGGCGTCACAACTCTCCCACACTAACAGAGGATCTCGACCCGAGATCCTAGAGATAGCACCGGGTAGAAACGAAAAAGAAGAGGTAAAACAAAGTTGCTTCTTTGACAAACGAGTGAAACCACGAACCTTGAGAGGTTGACCAAAATGAAAGAAGAATACAACGGAGATGAACGAATATGAAAACTCCGTTAGAAAAGAGGAACAAGGAACAATGAGAACCTTGTAGGTTGAACGACGTGACACAAGAGCTCACGGATCAAAGAATATGAAACCGCAACGGTATAGCCAAGGAATAAGAATGACAGAATTTGGGCAGCACTCCGACTGAAAATGGAAGGAATTAACATGAACTTGAGAAGATGGAATGATACTTGCTGAAATTTACAACATATTGCCTCCGAAACAATTGAAGGAAAGGCACAAGTGGTAAGAAGGATTCAGACAGCACTCCGGTTGAAAAGAGAGGCAAAACTGATAAGATGAGGGAACTAGAATGGAGAATACAATGCTCCGGATAAATAGATAAACAAGGAAAAAAACATGATCTCGATAAAACGATATGATGGTTTGAAGAGAGCAACATCACAATGCCTCCGGAATGAAAGAATAGCATATAAATCAATGAAAGAATTGAACGGAGAGCAAAGACAACTTCTCCCACAAATGAATTAGGAAAACCTCCTTACAAAGAAGGGTTGAATGGAGTTGTTGGAAAAAATCAACAACGAAAACGAATAAGCTTGAAGTGGGCTTATGGAATTCATCTCAAAATTATGAGGTGACAACCAGCCACTGACGAAAACAATTGATTGGATTGAGATCAACAAGGAGACGATAAACTTAACTCACCAGAAGGATAATGAAGAACTTGGGTCATTTATAAGCACCATAATTAGCAACAATCCTTAGGGAAAGCTTTAGGTGAAATACAACCCAAGATAACTCCAAGAGATAAAAATGAGGGGTTGAAAGGATCTCCTAGAGAGAAAGAAATGATGGTTTTAATTATCTCACTCTTGATAACTCGTGAATCATAAAACATGAAGGAATTGTCAAGAATGACATAACACCATCTGAAATAAAATAAGGTAGAAAGGATTGCAATTGGAAGCATGATGAAGAATGCTTGAGCTCCAACAAGAATCTTGATGAAGACTTCGAGGATGAATTAAATCATAATGAACCACCATAAGAACTCCGGTAATGAAAGCAAGATGAAGAATTTTAGAACCGAGAATATGATATGATGAACAAGCTCCGAAGGAAGGGATTAATCACTTGGAAGAAACTCGAATAAGATTTATGTTATGCATATCCTTCACCAAATTAAATTGATGAGAAGCAACGGATTTGGCATACTACTTATTCTTGTTGCAAAGAATTCAAGAGAGATCTCGCACAAACTTGGATAAAATCTTCAACGAAGCACCGGTAGGATTATGAAAAGAACCAGTGAATTAATACGATAACAAGGAAGAGTAAACTTGAATGAACCACCGTAAAAATATGGAGACGAACGAAGAGACATCAATGAAGAATATTTGGAGAACGAAGTTGAAAACTGAGAACGAAGAAATCTTCTGAAATGATGGCCTTCGGAGGATCACAAAAAAGGAATTCATGAAATGCTTCGGATGGCATAAAAGAATTCCTCACAATCTGAATAATAATGAGGATGGCAAGAAGCTAGAACCACGAATCTTCAAGAGAACGGGCCAAGATTTACGAGAAACACTTCTCCGGTCTTCAAATGTTGAGACTGAAGATGAGAAATGCCATGAAAATTGTTGAGCACTCCGGACGAATGACAAGAGGAAGGTGGAGCTAAAGATGGAAATAATTGAAAACAAGCTTGGAGAAGGCATGTGACTGATGGAAATCATTCTTACGTCACACTTTGAAAAGAATTAGAGAATAACTCCAGAAAATTGGAAGAGTCAGGTAAGATCCTGGGAAAAGACCCGTGGGTTAGGGCCCACTCAAGGAAACCACCGTTGAAAAAGATTGCTTAAGAGATATAGCACCAGTTGAATTAAATGGCTTGAATAAGATAGCAATCCTCAAAATAATTTGAACGGATTAAGAATGGAAACACAAATCTTCTGAGATATCTTCAGCTCTCCAGATATGAATAGCAAGAGGAGAATGATTAATTGGTGCACCGGAATAAGAATGCATTGTGAAATGAGGAAAAGGATAAGACCAACACCGAAATCTTGAATTACATCCATCGGCAGAATTTGAGAACAAAAGAATGATGAACTTGAAGCTCTTGAGCATCTTCACGATAAATCACCGGATAAGAACATTGAAGGAAAAGAATGAAGAAATATCACATGAATAAAATGGATATTTCATTAGGGACTCTGGCTCCATAAAGCAAAAGGGTGGGAGGGTGGGGAAAACAAAGACAACTTGGGATGAATGGAACAGACAAATCGCCAGATTTCTCAACGACGTCTGTATGGAATAACTTGAAGAGAAGGCACACCGGTTGAAAAAGGAATTAACATGAAGATATCGATGGTCAAGAAGAATTAGCACTCCCATAGAAATATGAGAACACCGATTATGAAAGGTATGGAATCAACATTTGACATCGAAGCAACTCGAATACCAGAATCAAAACAAAAACAAAGGATATATATGTTGCAGCATAATCTTCACAATATCATCCGAACAGAGAACTGAATGAATGAATTCCGTAGGTACATCAACTTGTCGAGAATCCACTTGGGAGAATAAAAGGTAAATAAAAACAACAAGGCGCAGATGGAACAAATACAAGATAGAAGCTTCATTCGACATATTCGTGCTGAAAGCTCATGGAATGTGTTACAAAAGGGTTTTGCAATCCCTTGATCAGCATAGCCAAGGACCCTTTAAGATGCCACTCCCGATCGAAACAATCTCATAAAACCACTTCACTCAATGTAGAACCCCGAACTCCATATCATGCATTCGTTGGAAGAATGCCTAGAACTACTAGATGAACCCACCTATTAATTTCCGAAAGTTTCCAGTTATGCAATCAGGTGTTGGGGATACAGGGGAAGCACCGCGCACTCAACTCTAATCCTACATCGAACTGTATCCATCCTTCAACACATAACCAGTTGTTTCCGGAAACCGTTTACCTCGGACCTTTGAAACACATCTACTATACAAGCTATGGCAATACTCCCGAACTACCTCCCCAGTACTGGGTGATGTCGGGGTTATCTTGCCACTAACCGCATAGGAGAGTTTTCGTTGTCGGCCGTCTTAAGTATTCCATAACTGATGCGATATATTTGTGACGACAACACCTCGGAGCTCAACTCCCCGGGACACTGCCACAACCCCTAATGATAGGAGGCATCGAGAACAATGTTCTCGTCACAAAGACATCGGAACAATCCAAACAATACTCGCGTGATCCTAAAAAAAATTCGGTGCATTTTTTGAAAGTAGAAGAGGCAAGAGTAGTCGTCAGGAGTCCTCACCAGAATGAAAAGAGATGAGAAGCAAGGAAATCCTACTCTCCGATATAAATATAGGACTCAAAACATTTTTAGTGTGTGCCTAGACTCAACCGTCAACGATTCGATCAATCAGTGGGGGCTCCTAGGTCGGAGAAGGCTCTGATACCAACTTGTAATGCCTAGGATGGGACTATACCTCCTACGTGTCGAGGCACGACTTAAAGGTATAAGCCCATTCTGGAATGATCTCAAGTTTGGTATCTTTGCACGACTCATGTAAAAGAGGGATTAAATTGCAAAAGGAGATAGTTGGCTTACACTCGCCACTTCACTCAATACATTTCATAAGCAAAACATCATTCAAAATATCACAACCCGACTACGGGCGAAGATCCAAAAGAAAGATACCAAAAACAACATAAAGCCACAGGTCTAGATCGAATCCTAGTAGAAACCACTACTGATCGTCGAAACGTCACAAGCATTCTCTTCATCGAGCTCCCAGAGAAGTACTTGAACCAGCTCCTGCATCAAACTCGGCTGAACCTGCATCTGGTGTTGTAGTATCTGTGAGCCACGAGGACTCAGCAATCCCATAACCATGGGTATCAAGACTAGCAAAGCTTTGAGGGTAGGAAGAGGCAAAGTGGTGAGGTTGCAGCAGCGGCTAAGCATAATATGGTGGCTAACTTACGAGTACAATAATAAGATGAGCATCTACGCAAACGGTCGCAACTAGTAGTGATCGCTAAAGATCCTGAACTACATACGAATCAAACATAACCCCACCGTGTTCTCTTCTCAAAGTGAAAAGAGACAGTCACGGTTACTCACATAGTTGTGTGTTTTACTTCGGATCCTCTGTCAAGTTTTCTACAACCGGACATTAACAAATTCCAATCTGCCACATAACCGCGGGCACGTCTTTCGAAAGATCATAACCCTGTAGGGGTGTCCCAACTTAGCCCATCACAAGCTCTCACGATTAGCTGAAGTGATAAATATAATATCATCACCCCTTATCTTAGGGAAATCCGATCAGGCTCGGCATCCCGGTGCACAAGACATTTCGACAATGGTAAAACAAGTCCAGCAAGACCTCCCGGCGTGCCGACACCCTGATAGTAGCCGCGCGTATCTCGTCCCAGGCCACGACCGGATGGGCGATTCTACAGGTTATACCAGATACCTCGAGTTTCCCCAAGGCGGCCCCGCAGAACCCCCGTTTGGGACCAACACCATCAGCACTGGCCCCCCTGCTATGTAGAATTAAGAACCCGAGGGTGCGACCCCCTATGCAATTTTAATTTAATTAATTAAGTTGTTATTATGAGCAAATTAAAACCAATGTTGGGCCTTGCTGGAGGAGTTTTATTCAAAGTCGAACTGTCAAGGGGTCCCCATCCACCCATCATGTAAGGAACGCAAAATCAAGGAACATAATGCCGGTTTATCGGCGCCTAAGGTGGCATGAGTGGAACAAAACACCGAGCAAAAGGCCAAGCCTTCCACCCATGCCCAATATATAGGTGTGTTAATAATAATAATAGATATTGTGTTATTCCAACAACAAGTTCCCACCTGGAACGTTCTTCATCTTCACCTACAACTAACAACGCTATAAGAGGGGCTGAGCAAGCGGGTAACATAGCCAAACAGTGGTTTTGCTAGGAAGGTTTCAAAGGTTAGAGGTTTCATGGCAACAAGGAGAGGCTGACAATAAAGATGGGTAGCGCGACATGTAACGATAGCATCGAGACACTAAGCATGGCAATGATAGTAAAGGTATCCAAGGGTATGGTCATCTTGCCTGGGATTCCGCAAGGGAGAAGAACGGTTCCATGAAGAAGACAAAGAAAAAGCCTCACAACTCCGGAACGAAACCGAAGCTAACAAGAGAAGCAACCGGAAAGAAACATGCAACACGGTAAACACACAAGCATATGATACGTCCAAAACGTATCTATAATTTCTGCTTGCTCCATGCCACTTTTGGGTGATATTGCTATGATATTCATACACTTCCATACACTTTTGATCATATTTGGACTAACTTACTAATCCAGTGCACCCCAGTGCCAGTTTCTGTTTTCGGCTGTTTTTGTATTTCAGGTTTTCACGTTTCGAGAACTGCCCAGAAAAATCCAGAAAACTTATATAAAAAATCAGCGATACGGAAACAACACTG
>LR738713.1:649426098-649452278 GCA_902687465.1 Secale cereale | reverse complement strand
TTTGGCATATATTTAAAGGACTCTCCGAAACCCTCAGAACATGACTTCTTTTCGCGATCCCATCTCTGTTCCGCCGCCGCCGCCGCTTCCAAGATCGGGAGCACCAGGAGAACTCTTCCCGGCACCCTGCCGGAGGGGAGGATCACCACCGGGAGCTTCTCCACCACCATGGACGCCTCCCGGATGACTCGTGAGTAGTCTCCCTTGGACCATGAGTCCATGACCAGTAGCTATGTGATGTTCTCCTCCCGTTCTTGTGCTTCACTAATTAGTCCTCGTGAGCTGCCCTACATGATCGAGGCACCTATGTAATCCTTATGCTGTTGCTATTTTGAGTTTGCTGGGATCCGATGGATTATGAGATTATGTTCAGATTGATCTTGAGTAATATATTTGATTCACCTCTTTTATATTTTAGTTCATAAGTAATTCTTGCATGTTCTCCGTTGTTATTTATTGCTTTGGCCGAGTAGTAGGTAGTGACTCCAAGAGGGAACGTTATGCTCGATTGTGGGTTCATGCCCCTCGATGACTAGCTTGAGTGACAGAAACATGAGTCTAGGGGATGTGCTGTTGCCACAAGGGGGAAAACAACGGTGCTTGTGCCCGCGGGTGCAAGGATTGTTTACTTTACGCAAAGTTCTTTTAATGCAGTTGTCTGTTGCATTGAGTTTACACTATGGGTGGGACTCACAGCTTAATACCAGCGAGATGTTCTGGATAGATATCTCAAGGTGGATGATTAGTAGTAGATATTGATGGATTTCGGTCTACTTACTTTGGCGTACCACCCATGATTTGAACCTCAACCTTTCTTGCAATGTAGTCAGCATTGGTTTGCGTTCGTGGTCCTGTCAATTGCCCAGCTGTAATTTGTTACCTCACATAGCTGTTTTATCGTCTTTTGGGAGAGAGACATCACTAGTGAACATCATGAGACTCCGGTCCATATTACCATCATTGATCACATACACTATTTACTTTCCCGTTATTATTTACTATTCCAAAAACTATCTATCACTACTATCATTGCTTTTAACCCTTTGTGAGCTACAAGGCCGGAGAGATTGACAACCTCTCTGTACTCGTTGGGAGCAAAGTTATTTGTATCTGTGTGCAGGTCCACGTTGGTTGCTACTAATCTGGCGCCGTAGCAATTGACACCTACCTGTTGAACCTAGGAGTCTCTGGGGAATCGATCCTTGGCATCTTTGCTAGGGGAAAACACTTCTACTTACTGCATCTTACACCTTCCACTTGGGGTAACCAACGAGGGGTTCGAGGCCCATCAAGGAGTATTTTCTGGCGCCGTTGCCGGGGACTCCACTCTTCAGGATAGGGGAGTTGCATGCTATCTTTTAGCTTTGCTTTTTAGTCTTGTTAGTTTACCTTTCAATTTTTGCTTTAGTTCCTTTTTATCGAAAAATCACAAAAAAATTATTTACCTTCCTGTTAGTAGTCCTATCTGTTTAGTTAAACATGTTAGGATTTGGAGCTTTGAGGGAATCAGAAGTTTTAGATTTCCATCAAAGGGATGGAGAAAATATGAAGAAGGCATGGGACAGGATTTCTAATGCACATAGGAGAATTATGCCTTGGATACCTATAAAAATTGTGCTTAGAAATTTTTACCATGGTCTTTTTAAATGGTGTAAACACTCCCTTGACATTATAGCTGAGGGAGATTTCTTAGAATGTGATGAAGCTAGAGCTCTTGAGATTATACATGGTCTATCTAGTTACTTTGTTTATGATCATAACTTCGATACTATCATAGATAGACTTGCTACTATTGAGAAAAGAATGGATGCTCTAGACTTAACGAAGGTAGAGAAACCCAAACCCAGTAAGAGAGATATTTTGGAAATAGATAATGACTGGGAACCTCTTGTTAGGATTAGCATCTCTAATCAAGACTTCCTTGCTTATTGTGATATTGGATCTATGGTTTCTACTATGCCAAAAATTGTTCATGATTCTTTAAAATTTAACATGGATAGATTACCATATTATCATGAACATACTAATGGAGATATTTATGAAATCCAGGGAAAACTAAAAGACGTACCGGTTAAATTCCTTAAAGGGATTGCAATGATTGATTTCTTCATCGTGGAGCCAAACCAAGGAAATATAGTGCTTGGAAGGGACTTCCTCCGAGTAGTTAAAGGCTTCATCGATATAGGTAAGGGACAAATCCGCTTACGCGGGAAGGCAAAAGGTGTGTACCCCTTTCCTAGAAGGAATAAGAATGAACTTATCGAGGAACCATTTGAAACGATTTATAACTCTGATTATTATGATGATTATTGATTCCTCTATGCATTATGCCTAGCTTAAAGGCATAAAAGAAAGCGCTTTTGGGAGGCAGCCCACATGAATAAATTTTTTGCTTTTGTTTTGTCTTGATGTTGTTTACTGCTGTAGCATCATCATTGTATCTTTGTTTTTCATATTTGTGCCAAGTATAGCCTCCGATTGCTAGAAAGTTCAAAAGTTGTGAGGTGCTGTCCACAAAACAGATTCTGTCCTTGGATAGAAAAAATCGTATAAAATCACCAGATCATCTTTTTGGTCTGAATATTTTCGACAGCGTTCTCTATATAATTGTCTTTCGTGCATGAGTTCTGAGTTTTTTGATTTGAGTTGCAGAAGTATCCCGAACAGGTCAATTACTGCCTGCTGTTCTGTTTTTCACAGATTCTGTCCTGTTTTGCCTTACCTTCACTTTGCAAATTAAGAACTTGCTTTTTCTTTGCAAAAACCTTTTGGCAATCTTGAGAAACAGTAGAACTTCAAGAATATCCTTATTTCCAGCAAGGTATAATTATTTTATTAAGGGTACTAACCTCGCTAATCAGATTATGATGAGTTGTGTATGAAGGGAGTTTTCAAGTGTGCGAGGGAAGATGATAAAAAGATTCAGGAGTGTCAAGCGCTCAAGCTTGGGGATGCCCCCGTGCACCCCCAAGAAATATTCAAGGAGACTCAAGCGTCTAAGCTTGGGGATGCCCCCGTGCATCCCCTTCTCCATCAACATTATCAGCTCGTCTTTCGTTCCGCTATATTTTTATCACTTCATGTGTTATGTGCTATGCTTGGAGCGTCTTTCTTTTAGTTTTCTTTTTAGTTTTTCATAACTAGTCGGAACCCAGCATTCCTTTATGTGGGAGAGAAACACGCTCCACCTCTACCTAGAACATTACATAGAATTTTCATGTTTATCTATGCTGTGTGTGTTCTTCGTCTTTTAATAGCTACTATCGTGCTCTGCTCTTAGTATTCATGCTTATCTTTCCAAGAGCTTTTATTTAGTTGGTTGCTTGAACTCTCTTTAATTACCATGCTCACCTTATTAAGAGAGTTTGCTTCCGTTGCATGGGTTAATGTGTCTATGATAAAGATGCTACTTTCATGATGGTGCTTAGTAGTTCAGGTTTTCTTTTGGTTAATCTCAAATAGCTGGGGGGTTCCCAATGTGTTATTGGAGTACCAACTTGGTTTGTTTGCCTATGATATGGTATGGTTTAGTAATATCTTCCTTCGAGAATTTATTTTGATTGACTTGGCTTATGCTCACGCATATTTAAGACTGTAAAGAAAGTCTGTCAAGCCTTGATGATCTTTTATTTCTAAGTAGCGATATAACTACCATGCCTGATTCAATATTGCTTTGTCGCTCTGCATGATTATGACCGTCATTGCTCTCTTAGTTGGTCGCTCCCAGTCTTTTGCTAACCTCCACCTGCACTAAGCAAATTAACCATCCAATACATAGCTCATGGGAAAGTAGCCTAAAAACTATTGTGGTAAAGAATATGTTGCCTATGTATCTTATTTCTTATGAGTTGCTTGCTGAGCGGTAACCATGTTTCTTGGGACGCCATCAACTGTCACACTTTTGTTGAATATCATGTGAGTTGCTATGCATGTTCGTCTTGTCTGAAGTAAGGGTGATTTACCGTGGGTTGAATTAATATGCATATTGTTAGAGAAGAACATTGGGCCGCCAACCAAAGCCATGCATCATGGTGGAAGTTTTAGCTTGGACCTTAATCCTCAATCTCTTATGAGAATGTGCTTATGCATTAAAGAAGAGTCCATCTATTTTCTATGTTGTCCCGGTATGGATGTCCTCAAGTTGAGATCTATCAAAAACGAGAAATCAAATGCGATTTATCTCCTTGGACCTTTGTACAGGTGGCATAGAGGTACCCCTTTGTGACACTTGGTTAAAACATATGCAATGCAATGATAACCCATGGGGATCCGAGCTAATTAGGACAAGGAGTGAGCACTATTGGTATTCGATGCATGAGGCTTGCAACTTATAGGATGTTTTATGCATGGCACATATGAAGTACTACTACCGTTGACACAATTGCTTCCATGTTTCAAAATAAAAAGCTCTAGCACTTCAAGCATCAACTACTGAGAGCATGATTGTCATTCTGAGTGTAATGTGCATTGTCCCAAAGTAGCATTGTCTTTTGCATGATTGTGATATCGTTTATTCTGAAATGATTGTATCTAGTCATCACTTAAACCTTGAAGGTGCCCCAGCACTTATGTTTTGCATCACTAAATGGGGCAAGCTAGATATCACTTGATCATATTTGCACATCATGGTCATTGCAAATCTTTTTGATGTTTCAGTTTCATGTTGTAAAACTTTCAGTCATTTGTGATTTTCTCTTGAGACAACTTAATTACTTTAGAATCATTGTCTCAGTAAGCTTTTGTCATATGACTATGAGAAAGTCCTATATGGTTAATAGCATGTCACCACAGAAATTATTCTTGTTATCATTTACCTACTCGAGGACGAGCAGGAATTAAGCTTGGGGATGTTGATACGTCCAAAACGTATCTATAATTTCTGCTTGCTCCATGCCACTTTTGGGTGATATTGCTATGATATTCATACACTTCCATACACTTTTGATCATATTTGGACTAACTTACTAATCCAGTGCACCCAAGTGCCAGTTTCTGTTTTCGGCTGTTTTTGTATTTCAGGTTTTCACGTTTCGAGAACTGCCCAGAAAAATCCAGAAAAATTATATAAAAAATCAGCGATACGGAAACAACACTGCGTCCGAAGGGCAACCTGGGGGGGCACAGGGGCTCCAGGCGCCCTGTGGGCCCCCCCCTGGGCCGCGGCGAGGGGGCGCCTGGGCCCCCCGAGGCTCCCCCGGTGCCCTACTTTGGCATATATTTAAAGGACTCTCCGAAACCCTCAGAACATGACTTCTTTTCGCGATCCCATCTCTGTTCCACCGCCGCCGCCGCTTCCAAGATCGGGAGCACCAGGAGAACTCTTCCCGGCACCCTGCCGGAGGGGAGGATCACCACCGGGAGCTTCTCCACCACCATGGACGCCTCCCGGATGACTCGTGAGTAGTCTCCCTTGGACCATGAGTCCATGACCAGTAGCTATGTGATGTTCTCCTCCCGTTCTTGTGCTTCACTAATTAGTCCTCGTGAGCTGCCCTACATGATCGAGGCACCTATGTAATCCTTATGCTGTTGCTATGTTGAGTTTGCTGGGATCCGATGGATTATGAGATTATGTTCAGATTGATCTTGAGTAATATATTTGATTCACCTCTTTTATATTTTAGTTCATAAGTAATTCTTGCATGTTCTCCGTTGTTATTTATTGCTTTGGCCGAGTAGTAGGTAGTGACTCCAAGAGGGAACGTTATGCTCGATTGTGGGTTCATGCCCCTCGATGACTAGCTTGAGTGACAGAAACATGAGTCTAGGGGATGTGCTGTTGCCACAAGGGGGGAAAACAACGGTGCTTGTGCCCGCGGGTGCAAGGATTGTTTACTTTACGCAAAGTTCTTTTAATGCAGTTGTCTGTTGCATTGAGTTTACACTATGGGTGGGACTCGCAACTTAATACCAGCGAGATGTTCTAGATAGATATCTCAAGGTGGATGATTAGTAGTAGATATTGATGGATTTCGGTCTACTTACTTTGGCGTACCGCCCATGCTTTGAACCTCAACCTTTCTTGCAATGTAGTCAGCATTGGTTTGCGTTCGTGGTCCTGTCAATTGCCCAGCTGTAATTTGTTACCTCACATCGCTGTTTTATCGTCTTTTGGGAGAGAGACATCACTAGTGAACATCATGAGACTCCGGTCCATATTACCATCATTGATCACATACACTATTTACTTTCCCGTTATTATTTACTATTGCAAAAACTATCTATCACTACTATCATTGCTTTTAACCCTTTGTGAACTACAAGGCCGGAGAGATTGACAACCTCTCTGTACTCGTTGGGAGAAAAGTTATTTGTATCTGTGTGCAGGTCCAAGTTGGTTGCTACTAATCTGGCGCCGTAGCAATTGACACCTACCTGTTGAACCTAGGAGTCTCTGGGGAATCGATCCTTGGCATCTTTGCTAGGGGAAAACACTTCTACTTACTGCATCTTACACCTTCCACTTGGGGTAACCAACGAGGGGTTCGAGGCCCATCAGCATATACATGGCATACGATGCACATCCAAGTATGATGCATGTCCGGTTTAGTTATGCAAGGCATGGCAAAATGCACAAACAGGTACTACAAGTTAAGTGGAGCTCAATATGCAACGAGTTGCATATTGACGAAACACCACATGTTATTTATTTAGTTGACTCTCATTTATTTACAAGACAAGATTAAATGTTGGTTAACATGGCAAGAGGTGAAGCAAAAACAAACTACCTATTTAGGCATTTTAAATGAGGCCGGAAATAACAACAACAATTCCGGAAAATCCCCATGTGCATGTTTAGCAATTTTTAAAGCAACAACAATTAAACATCTATAATGTTATTAACATGATGCGGATGACATGATCAAGTTTTATGCAATTTTATTAGATAAAGGTTGACAAGAGAGATATGAAGCACTTGTCACCGTGGTGAAAGGAAAAGGGTGCCACGACAACGAATCCGAAAATGATGCAACGGCAACATCTCGGTTCCGGTAACTCGTTGAGAGACCGGTGCAAAAGAAAAGGTGGCGTGAGCGAGTCGAACAAGATGAAAGGTGGGGTGATCCCGTCACCGGGTACCCACGAGTCGGCGACGAGGCAACCGAGGAGCATGACAAAAGTTGAAACGACACGGAGCACACAAGGGCAAACATTTCATACAACACGAGCATTCCACGGGTCATCGTCTCGGGTTATACCTTCGAAACGTTCGTTCTCGGAGGGGTTCGAGTCGTAGAGGGACGTAGTGGTACTCGGGTCGTAGAGGAAGTAGTTGTTCACGAGGTCGTCAACGAGTAGTCGTTCCGTTCGTGTCGTGGTACACGGGTCGTAGAGGTACTTGTCGCGACATCGGACGTAGTGGTACTCGACGCGTCGTCTTGTGTAGTCGTTCTCGTTACGGAGTCGTACACGTTCCGTAGTCGTTCACGTAGGCGGTAGAGGTACTTGGGGTCTTCGTACTTGCGACGGTAGTTGTTCATGTCGTCTTGGCGGTTCCACGACGGCGGTAGACGAACTTGGCGCATCCTTGTTCTTTCGGATTCGTAGTGGTCCTTGACGTTCGGAGACCGGGTCTTGCCTGCGGTGCACTTGGCAAAAACAACAGCAACAAACAAAAAAAAAGAACATGGCGGTCTTGGGACTCCATGGTCATCAGGGAGCTACTCGCTGGCAGCAGCCAAAACAGAGGCGACCGACGGGGCTTGAACTTGGCGAGGCAGCAGGGACGGGGGGACGCTCGGTGCTAGGCGATGCATCCCCGTCCGGCGCGGCTGTCAAGGCGGGGCAGCGCTCGGGCGCTGCGAGGCCTTGGCGAGGCGCTGCGTAGAGGAAGGACGAGGCCGACGGGGGTGACCTTGCGAGGCAGCTGGGGTGCGGCGGCCCTGGACGGACGAGGCCGGGTCTGGCGCATGGCGACAAGGACGGAGGGAGGCGAGGCGAGGAGGAGACCGGAGGGACTCGGCTGCACGACGGAGAGGCATGGCCTGGGCGTAGGCAGAGGAAGGAGGACGCGAGCGGGAGGAGGAGGGCCGACGAGGCCATCGGGGCTGGCTGGAGATCGAAGGGGAGGAGGGGCGCTGCGCGAGCTACGTAGGAGGAGGGAGCGGGGCTAGCGAGAGAGCGAGAGGGTGAGGAAGCAGGGTCGCGAGGGAGATCGAGCCTCTGGCGGCGGAGGGAGAGAGGAACGAGAGGAGGGTCGGGTCGCTAGGGTTACAACTGAAGGACTGGGCCTGCTGGGCCGCGGGGAGGGAAGGCCGCAGGCCGGCGGCTGGGCTGGGCCAAGAGGCCAGATGGTTGTGGCTGGGAAAGGAGGAGGCCCCTGCGGCTGGGATCTCTCAGCTTCCCAAATGCTGTTTTCCAACAAAAAAACAGAAAACAACAAGAGGAAAAGAAAAGAAAGGAGGAGTTAGGAATAGGCTTAGGGCATAGGGTAAAATTCCCTGGACTCGCAAAAAATGAGGGTGACTCCAGAAAATATAAGTGGGCAAGAATGAAACATTAAATTCAAATTCCTTTGAATTTAATTCAAAAGGTTTGAACAAAGGCTAGATTTTGAAGTGTCCAAATTTTTTCACATTTTGGAGGAACCTCGAAAAAAGAGAAAAGAAATATAGGGAAGGTTTTTGACTGTGAAACTTGAATTAAGAGGCATGGGGAATATTTGCAAGTGTGTTGGTTAATTCCAAACAAATGGAATATTTATTAATATAGCTCCCTAAATATTGGGAGGATATGTTATAAAGAGAAGTCACACTCTTCCCTCGAATTAAATGGACCGAAGGTCCACACAATTTATTTAAGTTGAGATGCAAAGATTAATGACATGATGGCATGATGACATGATGCAATGCAAAAAAAATAACACAAGCACAAATGAAACACACGGGAGAACCCGGAACATCTGGAATCTCTGGAATCTTCTGGGACGTCGGTCTTCGGGCTTCACAATCCATGTCTCTCGCTGTAATCTATCTCCACGGTTGGAGATCTTCCTCAACCGCACCATGTACATGATCGCGAGATCCTTCTCGCCCAATCAGTAAATAACCGCGGGCTCCCATGTTACGGGAGTTGAGACGCTTCATTATTCTTTCATGGTAGTCAGAGCCTTCTTCTTCCTCTACATCTAGCTCTCTATCAGATCGACCCTAGCCGCCATCGAACAAACCTCTCCAGATCAAAACCAAGCCGCAACCATGTCCTCCTCCAGCTCGACTTCCTTCTCTGGCCTAAACAACAACACTTCTGAACCTTTGAGCCGCACCAACTACATCCTATGGCGTGCCCAGGCTCGCTCTCAGATCATCGGGGCTGGCCTGTATGGATACCTTGATGAAACAACCCCCGAGCCCTCCAAAACAATCACAACAAAAAATTCCGAAGGTGAGGAACAGATTGTTCCGAATCCTGCCTACACCCCTTGGTTGATCCAAGACCAGCAGATTGTAGCCTATCTATTGAGAAACCTTTCCAAAGAAATTCCGGTGCAAGTCGCCTCGATGGAGACATCCCGTGCAATCTGGACAACACTCTCCACCATGTTTGCCTCCCAATCCAAATCCCGTGCAAAAAACCTCAGAATCTCCCTGGCCAATGCCCACAAAGGTTCCCAATCTGCTGCTGATTATTTTGGCTACATGAGATCGCTTTCAGATGAACTTGCAGCTGCAGGGAGGGGCATCAGAGAAGAAGAGCTGCTTTCCTTCATCATCGCAGGGCTAGATATGGACTATCAACCCATCATATCCGCCCTCGACGTCCGCACCGACCCGGTCTCCGTCGACGAGCTGTTTGCCATGGTGGCGAACTTCAACCAGCGAGTCGAGCTCTTCCACGGCTGTGGAGCAGGAGGCTTCAAGTCCTCGGCCAACATGGCTGCGAGGAATCATGGTGGCGGTGGCAAGGCAATAACCGTGGCTAGCCCAAACCCACCAATGGTGGTGGTGGCGGGTATCGCGGTGGTGGCTGCAACAACAATGGCGGTGGCGGCATCGCCAACAACAACTACAACAATGACGGCATCGGTTTCTTCTACAACAAAAACAACAACAACCACGGATGTCCCTTCTACAACAACAATCAGGGGCGTCAGCGTGGTGGCTACGGTGGAAACTATGGCGGCGACAACAACTTTCAAGGTTATGATGAGTATGAGGGAAAATGTCAAACTTGTCAAAAAACTAACCACATAGCAAAAGATTGTCGCTGGCGCTATGAAGAAAAGAAGAAGAAAGTTGCAGCAGCTGCGAACATGTCCTATGGAGTGGACACCAATTGGTATGTAGATACGGGCGCCACCGAGCATATCACCCCGGACATGGAGAGGATGACCATGCAAGAGAAGTATAATGGCCATGATCAAATCAACACCGGAGCAAATGGTCAAGGTATGATGATAAGTCACATTGGTCAATCTATTATTAAAACCCCTCATCCTGATATTCGTCTCAATGATGTTTGATGGGCCTCTAACCCCTCGTTGGTTACCCCAAGTGGAAGGTGTAAGATGCAGTGTTGTGGAAGTTTTTCCCTTAGCAAAGATGCCAAGGATCGAATCCCCAGAGACTCCTAGGTTCAACAAGTAGGTGTCAACTGCTAACGGCGCGGATTAGCAATCAACGTGGACCTGCACACAGATACAAATAACTTTGCTCCCAACGAGTACAGAGAGGTTGTCAATCCCTCCGGCCTTGTAGTTCACAAAGGATTAAACGCAAATGATAGTAGTGATAGATAATGTTTGCAATAGTAAATAAAAGCGAAAAGTAAATAGTGGATGTGATCAATGATGGTAATATGGACCGGAGTCTCATGATGTTCACTAGTGATGTCTCTCTCCCAAAAGACGATAAAACAACTATGTGAGGTAAACGAATTACAGCTGGGCAATTGACAGGACCATGAACGCAAACCAATGCTGACTACATTGCAAGAAAGGTTGAGGTTCAAAGCATGGGCGGTACGCCAAAGTAAGTAGACCGAAATCCATCAATATCTACTACTAATCATCCACCTTGAGATATCTATCCAGAACATCTCGCTGGTATTAAGTTGCGAGTCCCACCCATAGTGTAAACTCAATGCAACAGACAACTGCATTAAAAGAACTTTGCGTAAAGTAAACAATCCTTGCACCCGCGGGCACAAGCACCGTTGTTTTCCCCCTTGTGTCAACATCACATCCCCTAGACTCATCTTTCTGTCACTCAAGCTAGTCATCGAGGGGCATGAACCCACAATCGAGCATAACGTTCCCTCTTGGAGTCACTACGTATTACTTGGCCAAAGCAATAAATAACAACGGAGAACATGCAAGAATTACTTATGAACATAAATATAAAAGAGGTAGATCAAATATATTACTCAAGAACAATCTGAACATAATCTCATAATCCATCGGATCCCAGCAAACTCATCATAGCAACAGCATAAGGATTACATATGTGCCTCGATCATGTAGGGCAGCTCACGAGGACTAATTAGTGAAGCACAAGAACGGGAGGAGAACATCACATAGCTACTGGTCATGGACTCATGGTCCAAGGGAGACTACTCACAACTCATCCGGGAGGCGTCCATGGTGGTGGAGAAGCCCCGATGGTGATCCTCCCCTCCGACAGGGTGCCGGGAAGAGTTCTCCTGGTGCTCCCGATCTTGGAAGCGGTGGCGGCGGCGGAACAGAGATGAGATCGCGAAAAAGAGTTCCCGTCCCGAGGGTTTCGAAGGACGCTCTAAATATATGCCGAAGGGGGGCACCAGACGGGGCTCGGGGGGCCCAGGCGCCCCCCCCCCGGCGCGGCCCAGGGGGGGGGGGGTGCGCCGCCAGGGCGCCTGGAGCCCTGGTGGCCCCCCCGGCTGTCCTTCGGGCGCAAGGTAGGTTCTGGAACGCTGATTTTTTATATGATTTTTCTAGATTTTTCCTGGCAGTTCTCGTAACGTGAAAACCTGAAATACAAAAACAGCCGAAAACAGAAACTGGCACCGGGGTGCACTGGATTAGTAGGTTAGTCCAAATATGATGAAAAGTGTATGAATATCATAGCAATATCACCCAAAAGTGGCATGGAGCAAGCAGAAATTATAGATACGTTTTGGACGTATCAACATCCCCAAGCTTAATTCCTGCTCGTCCACGAGTAGGTAAATGATAACAAGAATAATTTCTGTGGTGACATGCTATTAACCATATAGGACTTTTTCATAGTCATATGTCAAAAGCTTACTGAGACAATGATTCTATAGTAATTGAGTTGCCTCATGAAAAAATCACAAATGACTGAAAGTTTTACAACATGACATTGAAGCATCAAAAAGATTTGCAATGAAAATGATGTGCAAATATGATAAAGTGATATCTAGCTTGCCCCCTTTAGTGAAGCAAAACATAAATGCAGGGGCACCTTCAAGGTTTAAGTGATGACTAGATACAATGATTTCAAAATAAACGATATCACAATCATGCATAAGACAATGCTACTTTGGGACAATGCACATTACACTCAGAATGACAATCATGCTCTCAGTAGTTGGTGCTTTTAAAAGAAGGTGGAGACTCAACATAAAAGTAAAAGAATGGTTATGTGCTAGAGCTTTTTATTTTGAAAACATAGAAGCAATTTTGTCAACGGTAGTAGTACTTCATATGTGTCATGCATAAGACATCCTATAAGTTGCAAGCCTCATGCATCGAATACCAATAGTGCTCGCACCTTGTCCTAATTAGCTCGGATTTCCATGGGTTATCATTGCATTACATATGTTTCAACCAAGTGTCACAAAGGGGTACCTCTATGCCACCTGTACAAAGGTCCAAGGAGATAAATCGCATTTGATTTCTCGTTTTGATAGATCTCAACTTGAGGACATCCATACCGGGACAACATAGAAAATAGATGATGGACTCCTCTTTAATGCATAAGCACATTCTCATAAGAGATTGAGGATTATGTCCAAGCTAAAACTTCCACCATGATACATGGCTTTGGTTGGCGGCCCAATGTTCTTCTCTAACAATATGCATACTCATTCAACCCATGGCAAATCACCCTTACTTCAGACAAGACGAACATGCATAGCAACTCACATGATATTCAACAATAGTGTGACAGTTGATGGCGTCCCCAGAAACATGGTTACCGCTCAGCAAGCAACTTATAAGAAATAAGATACATAGGCAACATATTCTTTACCACAATAGTTTTTAAGCTACTTTCCCATGAGCTATGTATTGCAAAGTTAGTCTGCTTAGTACAGGTGGAGGTTAGCAAAACACTGGGAGCGATCAACTAAGAGAGCAATGACGGTCATAATCATGCAGAGCGACAAAGCAATATTGAATCAGACATGGAAGTTATATCGCTACTCAGAAATAAAAGATCATCAAGGCTTGACAGACTTTCTTTACAGTCTTAAATATGCGTGAGCATACGCCAAGTCAATCAAAATAAATTCTTGAAGGAAGATATTACTAAACCATACCACATCATCGGCAAACAAATCAAGTTGGTATTCCAATAACACATTGGGAATCCCCCAGCTATTTGAGACTAACCATAAGAAAACCTGAACTACTAAGCGCCATTATGCACGTAGCATCTTTATCATAGACATATTAACCAATGCAACGGAAGCAAACTCTCTTAATAAGATAAGCATGATAATTAAAGAGAGTTCAAGCAACCAACTAAACAAAAGCTCTTTGAAAAGATAAGCATGAATACTAAGAGCAGAGCATGATAGTAGCTATTAAAAGACAAAGAACACACACAGCAAAGATAGACATGAAAATTCTATGTTATGTTCTAGGTAGAAGTGGAGCGTGTTTCTCTCCCACATAAACAACGCTGAGTTCCGACTCGTTATGAAAAACTAAAAATAAAACTAAAAGCAAGACGCTCCAAGCATAACACATAACACATGAAGTGATAAAAATATAGCGAAACGAAAGACGAACTGATAATGTTGATGGAGAAGGGGATGCACGGGGGCATCCCCAAGCTTAGACGCTTGAGTCTCCTTGAATATTTCTTGGGGGTGCACGGGGGCATCCCCAAGCTTGATGATGTCTACGCACGCTTCTACTCTTGTAGACTATGTTGGGCCTCCAAGCGCAGAGGTTTGTAGGACAGTAGCAATTTCCCTCAAGTGGATGACCTAAGGTTTATCGAACTCAGGGAAGTAGAGGTTGAAGATGGTCTCTCTCAAGCAACCCTGCAACTAAGATACAAGAAGTCTCTTGTGTCCCCAACACACCTAATACACTTGTCAGATGTATAGGTGCACTAGTTCGGCGAAGAGATGTTAAATGGCAAGTGATATGGATGGCAAAACAAGGTAATACAAATATGTAATAAAAAAGTGCAGCAAGCAAACAAGTAGTAAACGTGAGCACGAACGGTATTGCAATGGTGGAAACAAGGCCTAAGGTTCATACTTTCACTAGTGGCAACTCCCAACAACATTAACATAATCGAATCACATGATATTTCCCATAAAACATGCAAAGGGGACACACTCGGAGATCATTCCTTCGTGGTCAAGAGAGGACGAGAATTATGTAGGGCTACAAAAGCACACCTCAAAGTTCGTAGTTCTTGATCTAAGGATTTCCCAATGTCACCGCGGCCATCCAAAGAGAGTCCCACAATCACCATAACATATCTAAAGGATAGTCAAAGACAAGCACCAAGAGACTCTCAATCTTCAATCAACACACAAGAGAGGAAATCACTCATGAAAATATTGTTCTAATCCATGTCCAATAGACCGCTGTCACCTTGGTCTCGGGGATTATACTAGATACAGACAAGTGAGTACATCAATCCAATACATAGAGGAAGGGGAAACACCCTAGATTAACATAGCCTATGATCACAACGAAGATCACATCATGGGAGAGAGAATTGACCACATAGCTACTGGTAAGAACCTCAGCCCTGAGGAGGAACTACTCCCGCATCATGGAGGGAGGAAGCAACGTTGATGGAGATGAATCCGGGGGCACTTCCCGTCCCGGCAGGGTGCCGGCGCAGGAATTCTGGTCCCCCGAAGCTTGATGGCGATGTCGGCGGAGATCGGAATCGCGTCTGGAGAAAAGGGTTCCGGAATCAGGGTTTCCTCGACACGCTTTAAATATATGCCAAAGGGGGTCACCAGAGGGAGTCAGGGGTGCCCAAGCGCCCCACCGGCGCGGCCCAGGGGGGGCCGCACCCACAGGCCGCCTGGAGCCCCTGTGGGTCCCCCCCGGCTGTACTTTGGCCGCACGGTAGCTCCTGGAACGCTGATTTTTTATATATTTTTTCTGGATTTTTCCTGGCAGTTCTTGTAATGTGAAAACCTGGAATACAAAAACAGCCGAAAATAGAAACTGGCACCGGGGTGCACTGGATTAGTAGGTTAGTCCAAATATGATCAAAAGTGTATGGAAGTGTATGAATATCATAGCAATATCACCCTAGAGTGGCATGGAGCAAGCAGAAATTATAGATACGTTTTGGACGTATCAACATCCCCAAGCTTAATTCCTGCTCGTCCTCGAGTAGGTAAATGATAACAAGAATAATTTCTGTGGTGACATGCTATTAACCATATAGGACTTTCTCATAGTCATATGACAAAAGCTTACTGAGACAATGATTCTATAGTAATTAAGTTGTCTCATGAGAAAATCACAAATGACTGAAAGTTTTACAACATGAAACTGAAACATCAAAAAGATTTGTAATGAACATGATGTGCAAATATGATAAAGTGATATCTAGCTTGCCCCCTTTAGTGATGCAAAACATAAATGCTGGGGCACCTTCAAGGTTTAAGTGATGACTAGATACAATCATTTCAGAATAAACGATATCACAATCATGCAAAAGACAATGCTACTTTCGGACAATGCACATTACACTCAGAATGACAATCATGCTCTCAGTAGTTGGTGCTTCAACATAAAGGTAAAAGAAAGGTTAAGTGCTAGAGCTTTTTATTTTAAAAACATGGAAGCAATTGTGTCAACGGTAGTAGTACTTCATATGTGTCATGCATAAAACATCCTATAAGTTGCAAGCCTCATGCATCGAATACCAATAGTGCTCGCTCCTTGTCCTAATTAGCTCGGATCCCCATGGGTTATCATTGCATTGCATATGTTTCAACCAAGTGTCACAAAGGGGTACCTCTATGCCACCTGTACAAAGGTCCAAGGAGATAGATCACATTTGATTTCTCATTTTTGATAGATCTCAACTTGAGGACATCCATACCGGGACAACATAGAAAATAGATGATGGAATCCTCTTTAATGCATAGGCATATTCTCATGAGAGATTGAGGATTAAGGTCCATGCTAAAACTTCCACCATGATGCATGGCTTTGGTTGGCGGCCCAATGTTCTTCTCTAACAATATGCATAGTTATTCAACCCACGGTAAATCACCCTTACTTCAGACAAGACGAACATGCATAGCAACTCACATGATATTCAACAAAAGTGTGACAGTTGATGGTGTCCCCAGAAACATGGTTACCGCTCAGCAAGCAACTTATAAGAAATAAGATACATAAGCAACATATTCTTTACCATAATAGTTTTTAGGCTACTTTCCCATGAGCTATGTATTGCATGGTTAGTTTGCTTAGTACAGGTGGAGGTTAGCAAAATACTGGGAGCGACCAACTAAGAGAGCAATGACGGTCATAATCATGCAGAGCGATAAAGCAATATTGAATCAGGCATGGTAGTTATATCGCTACTTAGAAACAAAAGATCATCAAGGCTTGACAGACTTTCTTTACAGTCTTGAATATGCGTGAGCATACGCCAAGTCAATCAAAATAAATTCTCGAAGGAAGATATTACTAAACCATACCATATCATAGGCAAACAAACCAAGTTGGTGCTCCAATAACACATTGGGAACCCCCCAGCTATTTGAGATTAACCATAAGAAAACCTGAACTACTAAGCACCATCATGAAAGTAGCATCTTTATCATAGACACATTAACCAATGCAAAGGAAGCAAACTCTCTTAATAAGGTGAGCATGGTAATTAAAGAGAGTTCAAGCAACCAACTAAATAAAAGCTCTTGAAAAGATAAGCATGAATACTAAGAGCAGAGTATGATAGTAGCTATTAAAAGACAAAGAACACACACAACATATATAGACATGAAAATTCTATGTAATGTTCTAGGTAGAGGTGGAGCGTGTTTCTCTCCCACATAAAGGAATGATGAGTTCCGACTCGTTATGAAAAACTAAAAAGAAAACTAAAAGCAAGACGCTCCAAGCATAGCACATAACACATGAAGTGATAAAAATATAGCGAAACGAAAGACGAACTGATAATGTTGATGGAGAAGGGGATGCACGGGGGCATCCCCAAGCTTAGACGCTTGAGTCTCCTTGAATATTTCTTGGGGGTGCACGGGGGCATCCCCAAGCTTGAGCGCTTGACACTCCTGAATCTTTTTATCATCTTCCCTCGCACACTTGAAAACTCCCTTCATACACAACTCATCATAATCTGATTAGCGAGGTTAGTACCCTTAATAAAATAATTATACCTTGCTGGAAATAAGGATATTCTTGAAGTTATACTGTTTCTCAAGATTGCCAAAAGGTTTTTGCAAAGAAAAAGCAAGTTCTTAATTTGCAAAGTGGAGGTAAGGCAAAACAGGACAGAATCTGTGAAAAACAGAACAGCATGCAGTAATTGATCTGTTCGGGATACTTCTGCAACTCAAATCAAAAAACTCAGAACTGACACACGAAAGACAATTATATAGAGAACGCTGTAGAAAAAATTCAGACCAAAAAGTTGATCTGGTGATTTTATACGAATTTGTCTATCCAAGGACATAATCTGTTTCCTGGACAGCACCTCACAACTTTTGAACTTTCTAGCAATCGGAGGCTATACTTGGCACAAATATGAAAAGCAAAGATACAATGATGATGCTACTGCAGTAAACAACATCAAGACACAACAAAAGCAATATATAAAAATTTATTCATGTGGGCTGCCTCCCAAAAGAGCTTTCTTTTATGCCTTTAAGCTAGGCATAAGACTTTAATGATTCTCTTGTAGGAATAAGAATTGAAGAACAAAAGAGAGCATCAAGAAGCAAATACTAAACACATTTAAGCCTAACATGCTTCATATGCATAGGAATATTGCAATAGAATAATTCATTGAAGCACAAAGCAATAAGCATAGGAAGACAAAACAAGTGCAGCTTCAAAACCTTCAACATAAATAGAGGGAACTTCTTATTATTAAGATATTTAGAACCAAGCCTCCCTCTCTCATTATAAATTTCAGTGGCATCATGGATGAACTCAACAATATAAGCATCACATAAAGCATTGTTACCATGATCCACATGCAAAAAGGTACTCTCATTCCCCACATAAGCATAATTTTTCTCATTGGTAATAGTGGGAGTAGGACTATCATAAACAACTTGAACACTATAGATGAGTTGTATATCAGGAGGGTGGTGTTCAACAAGGGAGTAATTCCCTTCATGATTATGACAAGTTTCATAAGGATAATTTCTCCTTATGTCATAGGTACCTTTATAATCACTATAGATTGGAGTTATAACATCATCATGGTAGAGAAGAGCATTATCATTGCTAGCAACTATATTTGTAAACATGTTGTCTTTATTCTTACTAGCAAGAGAATCAATTATCACATCACTAGTGGGGATAGGATTTTCAATCCTATCATCCCCAAGCTTAGAGCTTCCCATATCTTCACTTTCAGAGTTGGTAACAAAAAGATTTTCAAGATCATAAGTAGCATTATCATCATTTTCCCAATCACAATAAGTAACATGCATATCATAATCAAAATCATCTTCAATAGTACCTACGGACGTATCATCAAGATGATAATTAAGGCAATAAACTTCACCTTCTTCTTTAAACTTACAACCGTTAGGATAAAAGTTGATGGGAGGAATATGCTCAGGCCATGTTGATACCCCTTCTTCTTATTTCTTGCTCCTCTTCCTCCTCCTCTTCTTTTTCTTCTTCTTAACCTTAGGAGGGAGTGGTTGGAGATGAAGCTTCTCCACATATTCTGGTTTATCATTAGAAACAATAGGAGAAACTTGGGAGAAACTCTCCTTTTTATTAGCAGAAATATAAGAGACGTTTTTATACTTTGGTAAAGTTCCCTCCTTTATAATCTTACCTATGTAATCATTTTCATGGCAATTAACAACACAATAGAGATGGCAATTTTGCAAAGTGTTTTTTATTCCTATGGCATTAACATCTAGCCATGAAGTCTTTTCTGATAACTCTTCACATATCAAAAATAACATAAGCTCATCATAAAGATCAGAGGTGATCATGTTATCACACAACCGGTTAACAGTTATGTTTTGAACGTTCATGCATTGAAAATAAAAGTGACCCTCTATACGGCAAAGTTCACAAGTAAAATGATAAAGGTCACACAATTCTCTAGCAATCTCATTTAAATCTCTGACCCAAGTGATTGTTCTTTCATGCTTATGTTGCTTACAATACTTCTCTTCTTCACTCATAGGCCTTTCACAAGGTCTATCCACTCCACAAAAATTAACATGCTTATATAAAACTTCATTTTTAGGAATTGGATCATGCATGTTGAAATCATCATGAACAATTTCATTTTCTTTGCAAGTCTCTTTAAAAGGTTTATGATACTCGATCCAATCCTCCTTAGGCATATTAAGATGTGAAGCAAAAGATTTGAGGAAATCAATAAGGAGTTGAGAATCAAGCCCAAACTTAGCACTAAACTTATTAAAACTTGTAGTTTCAACAAAGGACTTAATGCAATCATACTCATAAATTATACCTGACTCTTTACCTTTGTCGATCTCCCAATCTTCAGTGTTGCGTTGAATTCTTTCAAGGAGTTCCCATTTAGCATCAATCTTTTTGTTTGTGAAAGAACCCATAGAGGAAGCATCGAGCAAATCTTTATCCCGTCGAGAGAGCCTCGCATAGAAGTTAGTAATAATAATATCTTTGGGGAGCCCATGGTTAGGACATTTTAGCATTAATGTTTTTAGTCTCCCCCAAGCTTGAGCTATGCTCTCTCCGTCATGAGGATAAAAATTATAAACATAATTCCTATTCTTATGGACTTCATGAAGAGGATAAAACTTGGAGTAAAAGAGAGACTGGATCTCTTCCCACTCCAGCAGGTGAGAGTCATTTAGTAGCCAATACCATTCCAATGCTTTTCCTTTCAGTGACAAGGCAAATAATTTCCTCATGACAGACTCCCTCGATACACCTGCAAGCTTAAATAATGAACATAGTTGTGACAGATATAGCAAGTGTTCACTGGGATGTCTGTCTCCTGCATAACGATTAGCCAAAACATAATTGATAATACCAGCCGGTATTTTATAGGGCACAATTTCAGTAGGAGGAGGAGCAACCACCACAGGTGTGGGGTGTCCTCCCGCAAGCAACGATCCAATAACAAGGTTTTCCATAAGCATAACTAGTGAAAAAAAAACAAGAAACAAAAAGATTTAATTGCAAGATCTAAAGATATACCTTCAAGCGCTCACCTCCCCGGCAACGGCGCCAGAAATAGCTTGATGTCTACGCACGCTTCTACTCTTGTAGACTATGTTGGGCCTCCAAGCGCAGAGGTTTGTAGGATAGTAGCAATTTCCCTCAAGTGGATGACCTAAGGTTTATCGAACTCAGGGAAGTAGAGGTTGAAGATGATCTCTCTCAAGCAACCCTGCAACTAAGATACAAGAAGTCTCTTGTGTCCCCAACACACCTAATACACTTGTCAGATGTATAGGTGCACTAGTTCGGCGAAGAGATGTTAAATGGCAAGTGATATGGATGGCAAAACAAGGTAATACAAATATGTAATAAAAAAGTGCAGCAAGCAAACAAGTAGTAAACGTGAGCACGAACGGTATTGCAATGGTGGAAACAAGGCCTAAGGTTCATACATTCACTAGTGGCAACTCCCAACAACATTAACATAATCGAATCACATGATATTTCCCATAAAACATGCAAAGGGGACACACTCGGAGATCATTCCTTCGTGGTCAAGAGAGGACGAGAATTATGTAGGGCTACAAAAGCACACCTCAAAGTTCGTAGTTCTCGATCTAAGGATTTCCCAATGTCACCGCGGCCATCCAAAGAGAGTCCCACAATCACCATAACATATCTAAAGGATAGTCAAAGACAAGCACCAAGAGACTCTCAATCTTCAATCAACACACAAGAGAGGAAATCACTCATGAAAATATTGTTCTAATCCATGTCCAATAGACCGCTGTCACCTTGGTCTCGGGGATTATACTAGATAGAGACAAGTGAGTACATCAATCCAATACATAGAGGAAGGGGAAACACCCTAGATTAACATAGCCTATGATCACAACGAAGATCACATCATGGGAGAGAGAATTGACCACATAGCTACTGGTAAGAACCTTAGCCCCGAGGAGGAACTACTCCCGCATCATGGAGGGAGGAAGCAACGTCGATGGAGATGAATCCGGGGGCACTTCCCGTCCCGGCAGGGTGCCGGCGCAGGAATTCTGGTCCCCCGAAGCTTGATGGCGATGGCGGCGGAGATCGGAATCGCGTCTGGAGAAAAGGGTTCCGGAATCAGGGTTTCCTTGACACGCTTTAAATATATGCCAAAGGGGGTCACCAGAGGGGGTCAGGGGTGCCCAGGCGCCCCCGGCGCGGCCCCAGGGGGGGGGGCGCCTGGAGCCCCTGTGGGTCCCCCCGGCTGTACTTTGGCCGCACGGTAGCTCCTGGAACGCTGATTTTTTATATATTTTTTCTGGATTTTTCCTGGCAGTTCTCGTAATGTGAAAACCTGGAATACAAAAACAGCCGAAAACAGAAACTGGCACCGGGGTGCACTGGATTAGTAGGTTAGTCCAAATATGATCAAAAGTGTATGGAAGTGTATGAATATCATCGCAATATCACCCTAGAGTGGCATGGAGCAAGCAGAAATTATAGATACGTTTTGGACGTATCACTTGAGCGCTTGACACTCCTGAATCTTTTTATCATCTTCCCTCGCACACTTGAAAACTCCCTTCATACATAACTCATCATAATCTGATTAGCGAGGTTAGTACCCTTAACAAAATAATTATACCTTGCTGGAAATAAAGATATTCTTGAAGGTCTACTGTTTCTCAAGATTGCCAAAAGGTTTTTGCAAAGAAAAAGCAAGCTCTTGATTTGCAAAATGAAGGAAAGGCAAAACAGGACATAATCTGTGAAAAACAGAACAGCAGGTAGTAATTGATTTGTTTGGGGCACTTCTGCAACTCAAATCAAAAAACTCAGAACAGCCGCACGAAAGACAATTATATAGATAACGTTGTCGAAAAAATTCAGACCAAAAAGATGATCTGGTGATTTTATACGAATTTTTCTATCCAAGGACAGAATCTGTTTCCTGGACATCACCTCACAACTTTTGAACTTTCTAGCAATCAGAGGCTATACTTGGCACAAATATGAAAAGCAAAGATACAATGATGATGCTACAGCAGTAAACAACATCAAGACACAACAAAAGCAAAATATAAAAATTTATTCATTTGGGCTGCCTCCCAAAAGCGCTTTCTTTTATGCCTTTAAGCTAGGCATAATGCATAGAGATCAAGTTTTATCAAGAGTAAAAGAATAGCTAGCCCGTACAACGGACTCAAATGGTAACTTGATCTTCTTTCGAGGGAAGTGTTCCATCCCTTTCTTGAGAGGAAACTGAAATTTTATATTACCCTCTTTCATGTCAATGATAGCACCAACGGTGCGTAAAAAGGGACGTCCCAAAATAATTGGACATGAAGGATCACATTCAATATCCATAATAGTAAAATCAACGGGAACATAATTATCATTAACAACGATAAGAATATCGTCGATCCTCCCCAAAGGTTTCTTTATGGAAGAATCAACGAGACGAACACCAAAAGAACAAGAATCATAAGGTTTCAATTTAAGCATATCATATATTCTTTTGGGCATAACAGAGGTACTAGCTCCAACATCACATAATGCATAGCAAGAGAAGTCATTCAATTTAATTTTTATCATAGGATCCCAACCATCTTCTAGCTTTCTAGGTATGGAGGCTTCTACTCTAAGTTTCTCCTCCCTAGCTTTAATGAGAGCATTAGTGATATGCTCCGTGAAGGCAAGGTTAAGCGTGCTAGTGCGGGGGTCTCTAGGTATCTTGTGAAGGAAATCAATAACTTCGGTAAGAGTGCAATTATCAAAATCAAGGTCATTAGCATCAAGTAAAGTGGTAGTGGTGTCCTTTAGGTTCATCTGTTTGGTAGTTTCTATAGTCATAGCATCACCATTAATAGGTCCATTGGGACCAGGAGTACATTGGGTGCTAAGAGTTTGAACATCCTCAACAACTTGGATAGTAGCAACAATGTGGTGGGTAGGAAGGCTCTTAATCCTATCCTCTTCCTCCCTTTCTCTAGCCCATCTCTCTTTAAGTTTAGCCATCATCCTAATGTTTTCATTAATTTGCACTTGAATAGCATTTATAGGAGTGACTTCCCTCTCCTCAAGAGGAGAAGTTTTAATATTTAGCAATTTTACCTCATTGGCTAAATGGTCTACCTTAAAAGAAAGATCATCTAGTTTATGTAGTTTTTCTTCTACACTCTTATTAAAGGCTTTTTGGGTAGTTATGAAATCTTTAAGCATAATCTCTAGTTCAGTAGTGGAGTTCTTGGTGATAGGATAAGCATTGTTGTTCCCATAAGAATTAGAGGGGAACGGTCTAGGATTGCTACCAAAATTACTCCTATAAGCATTGTTGTTAAAATTGTTTCTAGAGATAAAGTTCACATCTACTTGTTCTTGAGCAAACAAAGAATTTAAAGGAACATCACGAGGATCAACAGTAGATTGCTTCGAAAGTAGAGACATGATCAAGTCAACTTTTTCATTAAGGGAGGAAATCTCCTCGACAGAGTTTACCTTCCTACCTGTTGGAGCGCGTTCGGTGTGCCATTGGGAATAGTTGGTCATCATCTCATCGAGAAGCTTCGTGGCAGCACCAAGTGTAGTTGACATAAAAGTTCCTCCCGCGGCCGAATCTAACAAGTTCCGCGAGGTAAAGTTCAAGCCTGCATAAAAAGTTTGGATAACCATCCAAGTAGTCAAACCATGAGTAGGGCAGTTCCTGATAAGAGATTTCATACGCTCCCAAGCTTGGGCAACGTGTTCATTATCCAATTGTTTAAAATTCATTATGTTACTTCTAAGTTGGATAATTTTAGCAGGTGGATAGTATTTTCCGATAAAAGCATCTTTGCACTTGTCCCATGAATCTATGCTATTTCTAGGCAAAGACTGAAACCATATTTTAGCTCCTCCTCTCAAGGAGAAAGGAAAAAGCTTAAGCTTAACAATATTACCATCTATTTCTTGGTACTTTTGCATATCACAAAGTTCAACAAAGTTGTTTAAGTGTAAAGCAGCATCATCTCCAGCACCGGAGAATTGATCTTTCATGACTAAGTTCAGTAAAGCAGGTTTAATTTCATATGAAGGTGCTGAAGTGGCAGGTGTAGAGATAGGTGTGCTGATAAAGTCATCGTTGTTGTGACTAGTGAAGTCACACAACTTGGTGTTCTCGGTGGAACCCATAGTAGCAAGCAAGCAAGATAACTATTTTTGTGATTTTCGATAAAAGGATACTAAAGCAAAAACTGAAAGGTAAACTAACAAGACTAAAAAGCAAAGGTAAAAGATAGCGTGCAACTCCCCTATCCTGAAGAGTGGAGTCCCCGGCAATGGCGCCAGAAAAACTCCTTGGTGGGCCTCTAACCCCTCGTTGGTTACCCCAAGTGGAAGGTGTAAGATGCAGTGTTGTGGAAGTTTTTCCCTTAGCAAAGATGCCAAGGATCGAATCCCCAGAGACTCCTAGGTTCAACAAGTAGGTGTCAACTGCTAACGGCGCGGATTAGCAATCAACGTGGACCTGCACACAGATACAAATAACTTTGCTCCCAACGGGTACAGAGAGGTTGTCAATCCCTTCGGCCTTGTAGTTCACAAAGGATTAAACGCAAATGATAGTAGTGATAGATAATGTTTGCAATAGTAAATAAAAGCGAAAAGTAAATAGTGGATGTGATCAATGATGGTAATATGGACCGGAGTCTCATGATGTTCACTAGTGATGTCTCTCTCCCAAAAGACGATAAAAGAGATATGTGAGGTAAACGAATTACAGCTGGGCAATTGACAGGACCACGAACGCAAACCAATGCTGACTACATTGCAAGAAAGGTTGAGGTTCAAAGCATGGGCGGTACGCCAAAGTAAGTAGACCGAAATCCATCAATATCTACTACTAATCATCCACCTTGAGATATCTATCCAGAACATCTCGCTGGTATTAAGTTGCGAGTCCCACCCATAGTGTAAACTCAATGCAACAGACAACTGCATTAAAAGAACTTTGCGTAAAGTAAACAATCCTTGCACCCGCGGGCACAAGCACCGTTGTTTTCCCCCTTGTGGCAACAGCACATCCCCTAGACTCATGTTTCGGTCACTCAAGCTAGTCATCGAGGGGCATGAACCCACAATCGAGCATAACGTTCCCTCTTGGAGTCACTACGTATTACTTGGCCAAAGCAATAAATAACAACGGAGAACATGCAAGAATTACTTATGAACATAAATATAAAAGAGGTAGATCAAATATATTACTCAAGAACAATCTGAACATAATCTCATAATCCATCGGATCCCAGCAAACTCATCATAGCAACAGCATAAGGATTACATATGTGCCTCGATCATGTAGGGTAGCTCACGAGGACTAATTAGTGAAGCACAAGAACGGGAGGAGAACATCACATAGCTACTGGTCATGGACTCATGGTCCAAGGGAGACTACTCACAACTTATCCGGGAGGCGTCCATGGTGGTGGAGAAGCTCCCGATGGTGATCCTCCCCTCCGGCAGGGTGCCGGGAAGAGTTCTCCTGGTGCTCCCGATCTTGGAAGCGGCGGCGGCGGCGGAACAGAGATGAGATCGCGAAAAAGAGTTCCCGTCCCGAGGGTTTCGAAGGACGCTCTAAATATATGCCGAAGGGGGGCACCAGACGGGGCTCGGGGGGCCCAGG
>LR738713.1:649405439-649426088 GCA_902687465.1 Secale cereale | reverse complement strand
GCCAGGGCGCCTGGAGCCCTGGTGGCCCCCCCCCCCGGCTGTCCTTCGGGCGCAAGGTAGGTTCTGGAACGCTGATTTTTTATATGATTTTTCTGGATTTTTCCTGGCAGTTCTCGTAACGTGAAAACCTGAAATACAAAAACAGCCGAAAACAGAAACTGGCACCGGGGTGCACTGGATTAGTAGGTTAGTCCAAATATGATCAAAAGTGTATGGAAGTGTATGAATATCATAGCAATATCACCCAAAAGTGGCATGGAGCAAGCAGAAATTATAGATACGTTTTGGACGTATCAATGTTCTACTTGTTCCTCATGCATCAAAACATCTTGCTTCAGTTCATAGAATTACTCTTGATAACGGTGTCTTCATTGAGTTTCATCCTTTTTTCTTTTTGATAAAGGATCAGGCCACGAGGAGGGTTCTCTTTCGCGGTAGATGCGTGGACGGTCTCTACCCATCAATTCCTACACTTTGCAAGTTCAATAAACGAGCCTTCGGAGCCATTAGAGTCTCTTAAGAAAGGTGGCATAATCGCCTAGGCCACCCTTCGTTTTCTATTGTTTCTCAAGTTCTTAGTAAGAATAATCTCCCATTTGTTGGTGAGCATAATTGTGAAACTATTTGTGACTCTTGCCAAAGAGCAAAAAGTCATCAGTTGCCATATCCTGTTTCAACTAGTGTGTCTGTTAAACCATTGCAATTAATATTTTCTGATGTATGGGGGCCAGCCCTTCCTCTGTTGGTAGACATACTTACTATGTGAGCTTCATCGATGATTACCGTAAATATACTTGGATCTATCTTCTTAAGAGGCGGTCTGATGTCTTCCAAGTTTTTCTTAACTTTCAAGCTCTTGTCGAAAGAAAATTTGACTGTAAAATTATAGCCATGCAATCAGACTGGGGTGGTGAGTATGAGAAACTCAACTCTTTCTTTCAAAAGATAGGAATTTCTCACCATGTCTCATGTCCTCATGCACACCAACAAAACAGGTCCGCTGAACGCAAGCATCGCCACATCGTTGATGTTGGTCTCTCACTCCTTGCCGCTGCATCTATGCCGCTAAAATTCTGGAATGAAGCCTTCTTAACCGTAGTTCACCTCATCAATATCTTACCAAGTCGTGTCATCAACAATGAAACCCCTACAGAACGTCTTCTTCATGTCAAACCAGACTATGCTCCTCTTCGTGTTTTTGGTTGCGCATGTTGGCCAAACCTACTCCCTTACAATAACCGCAAGCTAATGTTCCGCTCCAAGCAATGCTTCTTTATTGGCTACAACGCTCAACACAAAGGAGTTAAGTGCCTTGATGTTGCTACTGGCCGTGTCTACATCTCAAGAGATGTTGTTTTTGATGAGACCAAATTTCCGTTCGAAAATCTTCATCCCAATGCCGGTGCTCTCCTTCGTCAAGAGATACTTCTCTTACCTCCATCCCTTACCGGTATTGATCACGAGGGTACAAATAATAGTTCCGACTCTTTTGTGACTAATCATTATATTATGCCAAAGTCTATTGTTGCAGGAACAATTAATGATGATCAAAACAGAGTGCAAAACACCACAACGGGAGGTCATTTTATGTGCCCCCTCCAGGAAACCACGCGTCACGACGTGGATCCCCCTCGGGATCTGTTCCGCTGCAGGCGGCAGCCCAATCCACCTTGGGATCGGTCCCTGGCGCGCACCCGGTAGGTGACAGCGATCGCGCGCACTCGGCAGGTGACAGCGATCGTGTTGTCGCGCCGCACCAATTCCCGGGGCGGGTGAGTGCGCCTGTCTCACCAGGGCCAGCGCCTGCCTCATCAGGGCACGCCACTACATCGCATGTGCCCGACACTGCCTCACCTGCGCGTTCCCCGACCACCTCGGGATCGGGCGTGGCTGCCTCGCCCGCGTGTTCCCTGACCGCCTCGGGATCGGGCGTGGCGTCTCTTGGCGCGGATGCTGTGGGGGAAACGGCTGATTCTTCCATGCCAGGATCTTCTGCGCCCGACCAGCCTGCAGCACCTCCTGTGGAACTCCGCACACGTCTACAAAAGGGAGTTTCTACCCGAGTTAATTATAAAAACTTCTCCAAATACAGATTATCTTGTATGACAGGTGAACCTAAAACTCTAATGGATGCCCTTGGTGATGATAGGTGGAAGGTGGCTATGAATGATGAGTTCATGGCTTTGCAGAAAAATAAGACGTGTCACTTGGTTCCACCACAACAAGGCAGAAACTTAATTGATTGCAAGTGGGTGTATCGGATTAAAAGGAAATCTGATGTGAGTATAGATCGCTACAAGGCCAGACTTGTTGCAAAAGGTTTCAAGCAAAGGTATGGGTTAGACTATGAGGACACGTTTAGTCCTGTTGTTAAAGCTGCAACCATTCGCCTTGTGTTGTCAATTGTTGTCTCTAGGGGATGGAGCCTTAGACAATTAGATGTACATAACGCGTTTCTCCATGGTGTTCTGGAAGAAGAGGTATACATGAAACAACCTCCTGGTTTCGAAGACAAAAATAAACCCTTTCACATATGCAAGCTGGATAAAGCATTATATGGTCTGAAGCAAGCCCCCAGAGCATGGTACTTCAGGCTCAGTATGAAGCTTCAAGCACTTGGGTTTATTCCATCAAAATCTGACACCTCATTGTTTATCTTTACCAAGTCACACATATCTGTGTTTGTTCTTATATATGTGGATGATATTATTGACACTAGCTCATCTGATGAGGCAATAACCAAATGCTCAAGAATTTGAGTTCTGAGTTTGCTCTCAAGGATTTGGGAGACTTACATTTCTTTTTGGGTATTGAAGTAAAGAAAAACAGTGATGGTCTTCATCTATCTCAAGCTAAGTATGCAACTGAGTTGTTGAATAGAATTGGCATGCAAAACTGCAAACCCTCACCAACACCACTTTCCAGTTCGGAATGTTTGTCTCTGACAGATGGAGAACCTTTGTATCATGAGGATATCACTAGTTACAGAAGTTTAGTTGGTGGTCTTCAGTACTTGACTCTTACTCGACCTGACATCTCCTTTGCAGTTAACAAAATTTGTCAGTTTCTTCATGCACCTACTACCACTCATTGGACGGCAGCTAAGAGAATCTTGAGGTATGTCAAGAATACGTTGACTGTTGGGCTCACATTCACAAAGTCATCGTCTACCCTTATAAGTGCATTTTCTGATGCGGATTGGGCTGCCTGCCTAGATGATAGAAGGTCGTCTGGTGGGTTTGCTATATTATATGGTCCAAATTTAATCTCGTGGTGTGCAAAGAAACAGGCAACAGTCTCCAGGTCAAGTACAGAAGCGGAATATAAAGCTTTGGCAAATGCAATGGGTGAAGTTATTTGGGTTCAGTCTATGTTGAAAGAACTCCATATTCCAGAAGTGCACCCTCCTTGTTTATGGTGTGACAACCTTGGTGCAACGTATCTTACTGCTTGTTAGGCCCAAGATGCGATCCTATCCCGATCATATGACGCTTACATGATTGGGGCACAACCGCATCTCAGGCGCTTAGCAAGATGGATATCATTAATCGTACCATTACATAAATATATGGGGGATACAACAATACATACAAGTCACATGAATACAACAACATCGATACAAGGCATCCGACTACGGATGCAAACATGAAAAGCACACGACATCCATCTGCTATCCCAGGCTGCCGACCAGGAACCTAACCCAAGACTGAAGAAGAAGAAGAAAGAACTCCAACACAACAGACATCGCTCTCGCGTCAAGTCATCGGAAACCTGCACCTGCAACTGTTGTTGTAGTATCTGTGAGCCACGAGGACTCAGCAATCCCATAACCATGGGTATCAAGACTAGCAAAGCTTAATGGGTAGGAAGAGGTAAAGTGGTGAGGTTGCAGCAGCGGCTAAGCAACATATGGTGTCTAACTTACGAGTACAAGAATAGGATGAGCATCTACGCAAACGGTCGCAAACTAGTAATGATCGCTAAAGATCCTGAACTACCTATGAGTCAAACATAACCCCACCGTGTTCTCTTCTCAAAGTGAAAAGAGACAGTCACAGTTACGCACACAGTTGTGTGTTTTACTTCGGATCCTCTATCAAGTTTTCTACAACCGGACATTAGCAAATTCCAATCTGCCACATAACTGCGGGCACGGCTTTCGAAAGATCATAACCCTGCACGGGTGTCCGAACTTAGCCCATCACAAGCTCTCACGATCAGCAGAAGTAATAATAATATTACCCCTTATCTTAGGGACAATCCGATCAGGCTCGGAATCCCGGTGCACAAGACATTTCGACAATGGTAAAACAAGTCCAGCAAGACTTCCCGGCATGCCGACACCCTGATAGTAGCCGCGCGTATCTCGTCTCAGGCCACGTCCGGATGGGTTATTTTACGAGTAAAACCAGCCCTCGGGTTTCCCCAAGGTGGCCCCGTCGAACCCTCGTTTGGGACCAACACCATCAGCACTGGCCCCCCTGCTATGTAGAAAAGAATCTCGAGGGCGCGACCCCCTATGCAAATTTAATTAATTAATTAAGTTGTTATTATGAGGCAAATTAAAACCAATGTTGGGCCTTGCTGGAGGAGTTTTATTCAAAGACAAAGTGTCAAGGGGTCCCCATATACCCAACCGTGTAAGGAACGCAAAATCAAGGAACATAATGCCAGTTTATCGACTCCTAAGGTGGCATGAGTGGAATAAAACACCGAGCAAAGGCCAAGCCTTCCACCCATTACCAAGTATATAAGTGTGTTAAAATATATAAGACATATTGTGATATTCCCAAGGCATCAAGTTCCAACATGGAACAATCTTCATCTTCACCTGCAACTAACAACGCTATAAGAGGGGCTAGCAAGCGGGTAACATAGCCAAACAATGGTTTGCTAGGAAGGTGTCAAAGGTTAGAGGTTTCATGGCAACAAGGAGAGGGGCTGACAATAATGATGGGTAGCGCGACATGTAACGATAGCATCGAGACAACTAAGCATGGCAATGATAGTAAAGGTATCCAAGGTGATGGTCATCTTGCTTGAGATCCCGCAAGGAAGAAGAACGAATCTGTGAAGAAGACGAAGAAGAAGCCTTGAAGACGAACCACGAGAAGTCGAACGAAACCTCACGATCGCAACAGAACAAGCACTAACGAGAAGAAGCAAGCAACACGGTAAACACACCACACAAAACATGACAAGAAGCTCAACCAAGTATGATGCAAGACAAGTCTATATATGATGCAATATATGGCAAGGTATGAAGCACACAAGAACAACACAAGCCAACAAGTTTAAATGAGGCCGAAATTAACATATAACAAATCCGGTAAGTCCTCATATGCATAATTTGAAATTAGTCCAGATCTGAACAAACCTTAAGTTAAAGTTGTTAAACAGCAGGTTAACATGCACCATGATGATCTACACGAAATTCTAGTCAAGTTTCATATAAAGTTTGTTTAATTCGGAGCTACGGCCTAGAAGATATGAGCAAAACAAGACAAGCAAGGCAACGGTGCAAGATGCACCCAAACATCAAGCAAACACACTTCAAACATGAAAACAACATGATATTATGCTTCTACATGCAAAATCACACAAGTTTCATATAGAGCACGCTCAAAACTGAGCAACGGTTCAACACATACACACAAAACAAGATATGACAACAAGCTGAAGTTAACACCCACATAGCAACTTTGGAGCAAGGTAAATATATGCTACATCACCCAAACATGACAACAAGAGGCATGGATGTGAAGTAGACATGATACTTAACAAACATGAACTTAGAACACACCCAAAAGCTTGCTGGAACACAATTAACCAAGAATGGCAAGTTGCAATAAATTTATCCAGACTTTGTCAAAATCTGGGAAGGCAAAAACATCATCACGATGCTGCCTTCGGAGGCACAAAACAACAAGCATAACAACTCTACTAAGCATATAAAGATCATGGACATGTAATAGACATATCATACATCAAACAACTCCATTGGATCAACTCCATAGGAGGCATGGATCAATAACAACAAGCTTCACCAAATTGATCATGCTGATAAAAGGCTGACAGGTAAAATTTATAGCAACTTGAGAGCAAGAAATAAATAAGCTACAGCAGGCCATATGTGCAAGCAAGGGCATGAATGGATAGACAATAACATGAACAACAAGACATGATCATTGGCCACTCCAAAACAAGCATGGATTTGAGTGGGGCATCAAGCAAACATAGCATCAGGTTAAACAGATTCCAGACTTAGCAGTTTTTTCACTAAGTATAAAACAGCAACAACAACATGGCATGTTTACAAGCTTTTTTAAGTCAACACAAGGCATATCATGGAAAGAGGAATGCACCACAGCAAAGACCATATGATTGTGCTTCTAAAACATAAAGACATGTGGCATAAAGACAAACACATCAATAGCAATGAGCAAGGGAAATCAGCATCTCATAATAAGTTTCAGCACTTAACAGCCAAATGCACTTTTGCAACAGCGGGCGGCTCACCTAGTGGGCTTGGCCCAGTTGGTGAAGAGGCAGACCAGGCGAAGGAACTGGGCCGGTGCTGCGGTGGGCCGAGGCCGGATCTGGAGGGCCACGCGGGGGCGTCAGAGGGAGGCGGCCCATGAGACGCTGGCGAGGCCCACGCGGAGGCGCACGGGGCGCATCCCCTCGATCGGATCGAGCCGGGGCTCGATGCCGGCGGACGGTGGCGGCTCCGGGCGGCGCAGCCGCCGGAGTAGACGAGGCAGGGCGCGCGGTGGCGGATCCACGCGACGGCGGCGGGGCTCAGCGAGCCGGTGCTCCGGCGAGCGAGCGGGCGGCGGAGGAAGCTCTGCAGCGCAGCGGCGGAGCTGGTTGCCGGTGGGAGGTCGGCAGAGGAGGCGGCGAGCACCCGGCGGCGGGGCGGCGACGGAGGCCCGCCGGCGGCGGTGAAGGCGAGGCGAGGGAGGTGGCGGCGGCGACCGGGCTCGCGTGGGCCCCTGATGGGCTCCGCGGGCCGGCGGCGGCGGGAAGGAGAGAGAAGGCCGGCGGGTGACGTGGCAGCGCAGGATTGGCTGCGGGGGTAGCTGGACATGTCCGGCGGCGGGGTGGACATGTCCGGCGCGCGGAGGAGGAGGAGGTTAGGGTTTAATCCGCAATTTTTGGGGGTGGACACACATTTATAGGTAGAGGGAACTAGGAGTGTCCAAATGAGGAGCGGTTCGCGGCCACGCGATCGTGATCGAACGGCCAAGAGCATGGAGGGGTTAGAATGGGCTAGATGGGCTGTGAGAAAGGGGTGCTGGGCCAAAAGAGAGAAGGCTTCCGGCGGTTAACACGGTTAACCGTTGGGCTATCAAACGAGCTCCGAATGCGACGAAACTTGACAGGCGGTCTACCTATGCTATAATAAGACCACACGCCAAGTTTCAACCCATTCCGAGAACGTTTTCCGGCCACTCATAAAATAAATATTCGGAGGTGCCGCAGGCGCGTGTGAGTGTGTCTGGACTCAGAACAGACAACGGGAAGGACGAGGGGTTTCGGCCAGATACAAGTTTTGAAAACATGCTGATGCAATACACATGATGACATGGCAAGATGCAACATGCAAGCAGATGACATGGCAATGACGACGAATAACTGGCTGACACCTGGCGCACCGGTCTCGGGGTGTCACACTGCTAACCCAGTTTTTCATGCCAGGACAAAGCATATTGAGATAGATTTTCACTTTGTCAGAGAACGAGTTGCGAACAAGCAATTGGATGTCCGGTTCATTCCTTCAAAGGATCAGCTTGCAGATGGGTTTACAAAGGCCTTACCTACAAAAGGTTTTGAAGAGTTTCGTCGTAATCTCAACTTGGTGCAGTTGTGATTAAGGGGGAGTGTTAGAAATACTATAACAAAATAGATAGAGATAGCCTTGTGCTACACGCTTGTATCTTTTCATGTTTATCTTTCTATCTCTATCTCTCTCGCTGTAATCTATCTCCATGGTTGGAGATCTTCCTCAACCGCACCATCTACATGATCGCGAGATCCTTCTCGCCCAATCAATAAATAACCGTGGGCTCCCATGTTACCGGAGTTGAGACGCTTCATTATTCTTTCAAGTAGTAGTTAGAGACACTGTTCTTTCAATGTGGACATGAAAAAAATTCAAAGATGGGTTTTGGTGTGGTTCTAGTCAAGATATGGACTCCTGTTAAGCCAGCCTCTCATCTGATAAGCCGGCCTCTCATCTGATAAAGAAAAACTACTGACAAGTGCAACTATATAGGCACATGGTTTCCTTCTAATTTCTTCAGTAATGTATATTAATATGAACGATGTTAAAGGATGTGCCAGATGATGCATTTTTTCCAGGAAAGTTCTCTCTTTTGTACCATTTCCTGTGATAAATGAATCTTACATCAGACTCTACAGAGTTCCTCTCGAACATTTCAGAAGCTAAGCTAGTAGCTAAGTACAAAGGGCAAATTTATGGCTGAGTGCCATTGATGGCACTGTGCAGCTAGCATTATAGCTGTGGTAGTGCCCACCAATGGAGCTCAAGAACGCCCTCTCAACCTCCTCAGAGGCCTCTTTCCTAACAAGGCACAAGACATACTCCATCACCATGGCATCGCAGGGCAGCGTGATCCTGCCTCCATCGCTGCCGCTGGTGAAGCCAAACTCCTCCTCAGACATCCTCAGGAGCTCGGCGAAGACCGTCGTCCCGAGGTACGCCAAAGGGACCTCAAACCGTTCTCCGTCGGCGGCGTACACCACACAGTGGCCCTCATCAGCAACCATAGACGACGTTGTGCTGCAGCATTCGTCGTCGGCCGTGTTTGAGGCATGCTGCCGGCGGCGGGCACCGGCTCCAGCAGCTAAAATCCGCTGGAACTTCTTGGCCAGCTGAGCAAGCTTCTTTGGGTGGATCATGGTTGAGTCTGATATGTTCTTGGCTGGCTAAATTTCAGTCTGGCTCTGAAAGTGTAAAGGTGTGTTGTAGATTGTGATGTTGCTTTGTAGATGAGATGACTAAGTTTGTGTTGAGCAGGCCATGGATTTATAGTAGAAGGGAGAGAGGGCGCAGGGCAGTGGGTTGTGTGTAGCTATCAGCAAGAGCGGTGGGCAGGGGACAGGCCGGGAGTGCTCTTCATGCAGTGTTGTTGCAACTAGCTGCAGACAGTGTGATGAATGATTTTGGTGAGATTTTCAAGCACCATCCATGTCTGAAGTGTGGCTCGGCTAGAGACCCCCATGGGGTCCTCGTGCCATTTCCCCAACAAACCCATCACGGCGCGTGTAGGCGAGACGTGCAGGCCAAGCTCCGGTAAGTGCCAAACACTTGGCCCCAGCAGAACCTGATCTAGATCACATCATGGCACCTCCAAACCGCAGCACCGCATGTAGCATTGCACATGGCATTGCCTCCTGCCCAACCATCACACACACTCCACCTTGCTTTACCCCTGAGCTATAAATCCATTGCTAAGCACCACCATTTCTTCCACAGACAAAGACACGAGGAGGAAGAGGCTCACCTTGTCATCATCAACGTCTGAAGAAACCAAAGGGTCTTGTGGCACATCATGCTTGCCAGTGGCCGGCAAGGGCCGCTGCATCGTGTACACTGACGACGGTGCGAGGTTCGAGCCGCCGCTTGCGTTCCTTGGCTCGATGGTCTTTGGTGAGCTCCTGAGGATGTCCCAGGAGGAGTTCGGCTTCGCAGGTGTTAGCCAGCATTTTGGTGTCTGCAGCTCCTGATTACCATTTACAGAGTCATAGGGATATAGAAAAAATAAGGAATTTTGATCTTGCAAGTGAAGAAGCAAACAAGGAAGGTGAGCAGTAGTTAGAGACACTGTTCTTTCAATGTGTATATGAAAAAATTTCAAAGATAAAATGATCGATCACAGATTTTTTGGACCTAAGCACGAAGCATTGTTGAAAACATTTCTGCACAGTTATATGGCCTCAGATCCAAAACTAGTACAAAGGAACATTGGCGTGGGCTGGAAAATATTCACAGATGGAGAAGGAAACTGACCTTTTGTAGAAAAGCTGCTGCTTTTTGTTCAACCAAAGATAATACTGCTGAATTATATTTGAATCGGACCAGAAAACCTGCGAATGTACAGAAACAGAGGGTACTGAGACATTGTCCTTTCAGTGTATATATATTAAATGAGCTCATCCACATCTGTATTTGGCCAAACCAAATATAACTAGTTAAATCCCTGTCATGGACAATGCAAGTAAACTATTCATGATTTCAGGTCTAAGAAATGAGCCTTGCGTTGCAACTTACATTACCAGTCCTACTCCCTAGAGATGGACTCGAAGCCAATTGGAAAATGCAGTAGAGATACCAGGAATGGATGTGACATGCGATGCTAGAAATCATGCAGACCGTGAGATAGGGAGCTGTCAGGCAACTTCCTAGATTTGCAACAATCAAAGCACTGCTGAAGCAACCAACAAACACCTAGCATGCAGCTGCAGCTGTAAGTGCAAAGAACACACACCCAAAAGCATATGCGGTATCCCACTGTGAGGCTGGCTCTGGACCTCATCTATTCAGAGATGATTGCTCTATACCTCTGCCCACTTCAGCACCAAGAACTATAGTATGCAGTTGACTGCCCAGCCACTAGTCCACTAGCTTTGCCCCAAGTGTCACATGGCCCAGCCATATATGATGATCTGAATCTCACTGCCTCCTTTCGGAGCGACTGTTGCACTTGCACACACCAAATTCATGGCCTTGTCCCCTGCCAAATGCTAAGATGTTAAATCTCAGTGCTTCAACAGCAGTCACAAAACAAGCACCGCTGAGCAGCAACATACCTGAGAAGAACCGAGAACCAGCCATGATCTTGTTTTTCTGTAATAGTCCAGAACTAAATTGCATAGTGATACATAACTTTTACTTGCATGATTAATGCTTCATAATCATTAAGATCTTAGTTTTTAAGATATGGAAACGAGCTCAATTCTCTGTCTAGTTAGATCAAACGGTTACTGGTCAACTTAAGCAAAAAAATCGTCACACCTTCAGCGGCATTGTTACCACATTTCAGATATAAAACCAATCAGAAGGAGACTGTTTACCCCATTTCAGATGTAAAACCAATCAGAAGGAAACTAACAACCATAATGGGAAAATAATGTTACAAATGACACAAGACTGAGACAATAATAAAAAGACAAGACCAACGAGAAGATAAAAAGAGTGGACCCACAACAGATAAGTACTCAAGCTAAGAAGCAAAGTGGCTCAATGACGCACAGTAAAATAGCAACCTCCAGAAAGATAAAGCTCATGATTTTGTCTCTTGCCAAATAGGCATACATCTGTTACACTCGTTAGCCGTAGCTTATGACTCCAGTATTCCCTTGCTACCCTAAAAAGCTCATCTCATTGAAAGAAATACACCACGATCATTTCAAATAGGTTGATTCAACTGGCAAAGAAGTAGCCATGTCATCACCTCTCTCTTTCTGCCCTTCTCTTGTAGCCATCAATGCCGGCACTTATCCTCGAGATACAATATCTCACAGTTGTCAATTCTGCAAACTAGAGACTTCTTCACATCCCTGATAGAAAGTAGAATGCCTCTATCTCTGCAACTTTTTCCGCATCACCATTAATCAGAGCTTCTTTATATGATCGCAATGCTGTGACAAGAACAGAGTGAGTTTCTTCTGTGCCCACAGGGTCATCATCCGCAACATTGTCTCAAGTAACTTTGGTTTCCAAATCCTCCTGAGACATAAAGTGACTTCAGTGTAAGTAAGGATTCAAGTGTTTGTATAGACAAATCGTAGAAGGTCATAGATTCCAATGGTCAACACAGATCTTTAAAAAAAATAGTATGAGACAGATTTATTTGGCAACGAGTGAAGCAATGGAAGTGAAATGAGATGTGTATAATGTAAATACATCAAGGCCTTATAGTGGTCAGGATTGCAAAGCATTGTGTAGACAGTATTTTAATGGGGAGACATTCTAGCCTAAGATACTATTAGTGCACATATATCATATAAGGGGCTTGCTTCGGTAGACCCCCCCCCCCCAACAAAACGTATAAGGGCAGAATGGTCATACGGAAGAAACGTATACCCACCTCGTATTATACAGTTACACTCCCCATGCCCGCATACGTATAGCACGAAAAAAAAAGGGCAGTTGCACAATCTACGCCCGCCCCATCTACTCGCCAGCCCCATCTGTTCGCACGCCCGCCCGCCGTTCCAAGTGACAGATCGCCGCCGCCGCGGATCGCCGCCGTCCTTCTCCCGTCTGTACGGCGGCGGATCGCCGCCGTACTTACCCGGACCGCCGCCGCCCTCGCCGTCCCAACGTCCTGGCCGCCTTCTGAACGTCAACGCCCGCCCGCTGTGCAAAGTGGCCGATCGCCGCCGTCCTTCCCCCGTCCGCCGCCGCTGATAACCCGTCGACGCCGCCCTCGCCGGTTGCTCGTCGTGCACATCGCCACCTGAAGTCCGTCGTCGAACGCCAGCGTCGTCTACACCGCGGGCCAAGGTTTGTCATCTAAACCCTAGCGGGCATGAGGCGGGCATGATGCGTAGAAGTTAGGTCTAGTTTAGGGTTCATCAAAACCTCCCGCCGCAGCGCCTCATGTACGTACTAGACCTAACACACGATATTCTGCAGTTCTGTGAGGTAGGCGTGTTGACATGGATGAAGAATCCGCATGTGGGAGGGAGAAGAATGATACTGATAAGGTGACTAAAACTGATAACAATAATTTGAACGAAGATGATGACAGCAGCGACAATGATTCCATCTCGTCATATGATATCTTACCTCCGGAGGATTTTGATAATAATGAACATGGCGCAAATAGTGAAAACGTAAGTGGCATAACCGTTGCTTTTATTTTTTGATTTTGCAAAGTATGGCATGGCTAACTATTTATTTTTGTGTACAAATTTGCAGGAAGATGTGGATGTAGACAATGTGCAAAATAGTTTTCAGGAATCATTCGCAGATAACTTGAGCCAGGTTAGTTCATAGTTGATGTATATCGATCAACATCATTAATTAAATGGTATTAGTTGACTTATATATTTTCAACTGAATTTTGTAGGGGGAGTCATATGATCCTAGTGATGATCAGGATGAGGGAGGGATCGACATTCAGGAGGCTCGAAGGCAGCAGAAGATGGTGGAGACACATTGGAAGGTCATGGCTATGACCTTCCGATCGCAAGGGGATGCATACATATTCTAGAACAATCACGCTAAAGAGCACGGGTTCAGCATCAGGAAACAGAAGGTCAAACGAGGTGCTTCAGGAATGATTCGGTACCGGCGGTTTCTTTGCTCCAGGGCAGGGAGAAGGCAGAGCAAGTTCATAACCATGGAGGGCCGCAAGCGGAGGCTTAGACCGGAGACTCGTTGCGACTGTGGTGCACATATGGTGGTGAAGCTGGACAGAGAGCGTGGCGTTTGGTTCGTCGCGTCATTCGTTGATGATCACAACCACATGATGGCTCCGCCCGATGAGGTTTGTTTTTTGTGGTCACACCGACGGATTGGATATGGCACGAGGGCCGAGATATTGGTGATGGAAGCGACCGGGATAAGAAAGCATATAATAATGGACAATTTCATCAGCAGATATGGTTCGTACGATAAGTGTGGGCTTATCAGAAGGGACATTTACAATTTATGTTGCAGAGAGAAGATGAAGCTTATGGCACAGGGTGATGCTGAGACAGTAGTTGGCATAATGAGGAGCAGAAAGGAGAAGGACCCTGAGTTTTTTTTTTGAGTATGTGCTTGACAAGGAAGGGCGACTGAAGAGTATGTTCTGGTGCGATGCACAGTCGCGGAGGGACTATCAGGACTACGGAGATGTGGTAGTGTTTGATAGCACTTATAAAATGAACAGTATGGCATGCCGTTCGTCCCCTTTGTTGGAGTTAACAACCACCGTTGCACCACAGTGTTTGGTTGTGCTATCATTGCTGATGAGACCGAAGAGACATACGTTTGGCTGCTGCAGACTTTTCTGAAAGCAAACTGTCAGATGAAGCCAAAGTCCATAATCACAGACGGTGACGCGGCAATGATCCGGGCTATTCGGTCTGTTCTTTCAGATGTCATACATCGTCTTTGCTCCTGGCATATTGAAAAAAATATGCAGCGGCACCTGCACTACAAGTCACTAGATGAGTTTAGATCGCTCTTGTACTATGCCACCTCTCAGGCGAACTTTGAGCAGAGATGGACCGCTTTCTATGTTAAGTGGAAGACGGAAAAAACAGAAGAGTGGCTTAACAGGATGTACAGAAAGAGAACACTTTGGGCAGCTTCATATCTTTCAGATGGTTTTTTCCTTGGTATGCGAAGTAACCAGAGAAGCGAAAGCCTCAACTCCTGCCTTCACCTTCACCTGGACTACGGTATGACAATAGTTGATTTGGTAGTGCATTATGAGAACTGTATAGTTCACCTCCGTGAGAACGAGGCGTACGATGACCACGAGGCACGTCAGAAATTACCGCCGTCGGTTACTGAATATAAGGCCCTCGAGGAGCATGCAGCCAAAGTATTCACACCTGCTAATTTCTACATACTGCAAGATGATTTGCATAAGATGGGTCAGCTGGAGATATTTGAGACGCTCGTGGGAATTGAGCGTCAGACATTCATGGTGACATGGAAGGACAACCACAAATTCAGGTACAATGTTGTTTATGAACCAGGTAACTCAGAACAAACTATAACATGCAGTTGTCTTAGGATGGTTCGTAAAGGGCTGCCATGCAAACACATTCTATTTGTTCTTCATCATCTAAACATAACTGAGATACCAAAATGTTGTGTCCTACATCGGCTGTCGAAAAATGCGAGAGATGGGTTGCCTGTGCAACGGAAGAGTGATATGTTTGGATGGGGTTGGTCAGGACCATTGGAGAGAGAACGATATAGTGAAATAACCATAAAAACCGCGGAAGCTGCTCATGTTGCAGCAAATGATCCATTCTTGTTTGATGAGTTGATGAAGGCTCTGAACTCCATAATTGCGCAGAAAAAGATTTCAGAGGAGGAACTTATAGGAAGTAGGAGGTACGCTAAGCTTAAGAAGGTGGCAAATCAGGCGCACCAAGTTCAACCTGGTATTGGTGATCCTGAAAAAGTTTCGACGAAGGGTGCACCTAAGAAGGGGCGGTCAAAGGGGGGCCCCGATATTACGAAGAATGGTAGGCCAAAAGATTTTACAGAGAAGAAAAGTGGTCCTTTATGTAGTCTGTGTGGTCTCCCAGGTCATAACAAGGCTACATGTAAGAAGAATGAGAAGTGAGTTGCAACTTTCTTATTTTGGTTATCTTGCCAATTTGATTTCACCGAATATATTTTCTCAGTCATATTGTTCATATTTTGTTCAGGAATTGGGCGTAGAGAAGAAGCTTTTAAGTGAAAGAAAGATTCTCAAGATCATGAAGAACAAACGAGTCTGAGGATGGGGTGTTGGCTATTATCTGCTTTAAATAAACGTGCCGTTGTCGGCACTAGATACTATTTTCTTCATAGTAAGACATATTTTTATTGTAATGCGGCATGGTTTAGCATGTTCCGCAACTAAATAAACATGTCGTGATCGGTATTTGCTATATTATTTATGTGGGTGTCACTCTTGTATGCATCATTGGCTGTTATTTTTAATACGGTTTTGCTATGTGCTGTAATCTGGACGACGGCTGTGTTTAAGTGAAAAACACAGCTTACGTATATTTAAAAATAAAACTAACACAAAAAAATTATGCCCGACCACTGCAACGGGGCCCACAGTGGCGTCCAGATCACACCCAAATCAAGCCCGAAGGCGACTCGGGCGGCTGAGAGAGCCGCTAATGGGGCCGAAACGGGGTCCAACGGGGCTGCGGGCGGTATAGGAGAGGAGCTCGATGGAGGGGACGGAGGCTGCTATTTAAGCCGGTCGTCGCGTCCCCCGGCTTCCGAGGTGGGACTAAATTCCCTCGACGCGTCGCGCCCCGTGCTGCAAGCGGTCACCAGGCCGCCCACTCCCCCGGCCAGCCTAGTTCGGCCCACGTCGCCTTCCCCGGCCCACGCCCCCGCCCGCTACCGTCGCCCAACGGAAGCAGCCGGCTACACGTTTAGTCCCACCTCGCCCGCTGAAGGTCGTCGAGACCTGTTTATATACGACTGCATACGCATATAAGAAAACAGTTAGTAAGATTGTTTAAAATACATGATTTGACTACACCGTAATTGTTATTAGTAACAATTAGGATGTAGTCAAATCATGTATATTAAATCTCATTATTAGCTGTCTTTTTTTATTATTTTAATCTTTTATTTTTTATGTTTACTTTTTTTATTTTTTATGTTTATTTTTCTTATTTCTTTTATTTTGTTTTTTTATCCGTATATTTTTCATTTAAAAATAAAAGATTAAAATAATAAAAAATTTAATAATTAAAAATTAATAAATAAAAAAAGACAGCTAATAATGAGATTTAATATACATGATTTGATTACACCCTAATTGTCATAATAATAACAATTAGGCAGTAGTCAAATCACATATAGTAAACATTATTACTAACTGTTTTCTTATATGCGTATGCAGTCGTATATAAACAGGTCTCGACGACCTTCGGCGGGCGAGGTGGGACTAAACTTGTAGCCGGCTGCTTCCGTTGGGCGACGGGAGCGGGCGGGGGCGTGGGCCGGGGAAGGCGACGTGGGCCGAACTGTGCTGGCCGGGGGAGGGGCCGGCCTGTGACCGTGTGCAGCGCGGGGCGCGACGCGACTAGGTAAATTTAGTCCCACCTCGGAAGCCGGGGGACGCGACGACCGGCTTAAATAGCTGCCTCCGTCGCCTCCATCGAGCTCCTCTCCTATACCGCCCGCAGCCCCGTTGGACCCCGTTTCGGGCCCATTAGCGGCTCTCTCAGCCGCCCGAGTCGCCTTCGGGCTTGATTTGGGTGTGATCTGGACGCCACTGTGGGCCCCGTTGCGGTGGTCGGGCATATTTTTTTTGTGTTAGTTTTATTTTTAAATATACGTAAGCTGTGTTTTTCACTTAAACACAGCCGTCGTCCAGATTACAGCACATAGCAAAACCGTATTAAAAATAACAGCCAATGATGCATACAAGAGTGACACCCACATAAATAATATAGCAAATACCGATCACGACATGTTTATTTAGTTGCGGAACATGCTAAACCATGCCGCATTACAATAAAAATATGTCTTACTATGAAGAAAATAGTATCTAGTGCCGACAACGGCACGTTTATTTAAAGCAGATAGTAGCCAACACTCCATCCTCACACTCGTTTGTTCTCGATGATCTTCAAAATCTTCTCTTTCACTACTTCCATGGTGTTGCATTACGAGAAAAGTATTTCAGCTAGAATGCGTCCCTTGAAGAATTAATAACTTCTTGGTCAAACTCACATATCCAGTCATCTCCGTCCCAGTTTTTAATGCACTTGATCACAAAAAGACCACAAGAGACACTGCAAGACAGCACGAGTTGTGTTATTCATGGATCAAACAAGTACATCTGTATACCTCATTGCGAACGTACCTATCAGTTTGTAACGGCATAGGGTATTCCTTTATTGGCCAGGAAGATACGTCAGGATGTTCCGTTGCAATAATGGAGTTCACCTCAGTCGTATCTTTAGCTATCTCAGCCCTCTGAAAATAAAATTTGAAATTCATATGAAGTACGTGTCGCATAACTACATTTTTGTTTACGTGAAGTTGTAAGCTTACCAGCTTAGCAATTTTTGTAAGATCTGTCTCGCTGCAGTCACCAAGAGAGTCTAAGACTTGAAACTCTTTTTTCTCGTTGTGCATAAGAACTGTTATCCAATGATTTTCTTGCACATGAAAAGGAAAGTATGCCTACAACAAAGTATTTTTATGTTGGTGTACCCACGGATAATTATGTAGTAGAAAAGAATATAGTAAAGTTAAGTACCTTATCTTTAACGAAATACTATTCAGTAACTCTAGACACCATTTTACTTTGATTTGTGAAATGTTCCATAAAATGCTTCTTAGAGTTTTTAACCTTCCCATCGCCACGAAGGATAAGCCAGTGTGACACCCAAGATGATACTATGTGACGGTCAGCACGAGGATGATGGGTCTGCATATGGTTGCAATAACTATTGATGACCTGAAAATAACATAACAACAATACGCCTATTAGGTAATTCATACAAATGACATGTACAACTTCATAAATTAATGTCAATACTTACGGCGCCCTGTAACCACTGTTTTGAAATAATGGCTTCAAGCATATTAGATGTACATGTCTCCCCATCAATGCCCGTCATGTGCACAACAGTTTTCCTACAAAGCTTCTCCGAGGATGCTAGTTTCTGGACATAAATCTTAGCAGCCTCTATGTGTTCCTCATCAATGTAATCGGTACTAACCAGTACAGCTCTCACACCAAACAAATCTAAAATAGTAAACAACAATGAGTTCATAAAGTGTGCATGCAAGGACAGAAATATCTTCGAACAATAAATTACCTAGCACTTACTTTTCCTTCGACGTTTGCGTCCACCGTTTTGCTGGTACGGTGAACGATAGTATTTTGACTGTTTCCTCTTCCGTTTCCTATCATTATCCTTAGTGCCTTTTACTTGAGCTTTTTTAATAAGGGTCTTCAAACTATCCATACTAATCTCCTCAGATTTATCCGTGCTAGACCCGTCTGACACTGTATTGATATTCTTGGGGGTTGCAGTAAGAGCTGGAAACTCATCTGTGTCTACCGTTGCTAGAGATGGGTCGGTTGAATTATCATTCTCCTCGATCACGAAGGGGTCGCCTTCATCTCCTGTACCGGGTGTGTTGAGATGCACACCTTTATCACTCCTCAACTTCTTCTCTTTTCCAGTGGTGAAGGATGCCTCCAACCCGTTGTCCATATCTTCTTTTGCAGGAGTTTATTTTACATCTGTCCAGTATTTTGATGGACCATACTTGTCCACCCACTCTTCAGTATTCTCCACAAACTCAACCTCATCACGAAACCCCATGTTTGACTTGGAGACAAGACCTTTCTTCAACAGCTTCTGCAGTACTATCTGCAATGACACGTCGATAACATTAACTACATGCGAACAATATGAATATGTAAACTCATGTAAATTAAAATACACTTCACTCGTTACCTCAGCACGTTTTCCAGGGAGAAGACTAATTTGTTTTTGCATATCTTTCATGCATTTCATTAATTGATCTAATGTGACGTCCCTGCTCGAGGAAGCCTCATCTCTATTATCTTTTCTTCGTGAGACACGACATGTTCGCTCTTTCGGCTCCAATTCTTCCTCCGCAATTTTTCCTTGTTGAGCGATTAATTTCTGTCTGTACTTCTCACTTATCAAGTCATCAATCTGTCACAGAGCAAAGCAAATTAATTCCCTCTACATTTATATAGTCACATAAATGCATGCAGTACGAACTAGTAATACATATCATCCCATTACCACGACCGTATGACGTGTCGTACGCGTCACGCTTCTTAGCCTCATTCTCTGTCCAATTAAGCATCAACGTATATTCATGAGCTAGTGAATCAAATGTCTCTAAGTCCAGTGGCTGCACTTTCTCCCAAAACAAGTACTGCACAAACATGAAGTACATTAGCAAACGTTTTCTTAGAAAATATAACTCGCATTAAACAATTATATAATGTAAGATTTACCTGTAGGAGGGCAAGGTTTCCGACCGGCCAAGTAAATTTTGTAGTATCTGACTGGGTCTTTGTGATGCCTTCAATGCAAATGCGTAAAGTGAACGCGTTCCAATTAAATGCTTTGATTGCCTCCACATCCTCCACTAACTTGTAAAAAGCATTAGGAATTTCTTTCGTGGAGTGCGGTGCAAGAACAGTGCCTAAAAGAACCAGAACAATTCTACGGAGGAAATCATCATCGTATGTGCTACTGGCAACGATGTGCTCAATCAGCTGGTCTATCATCATTTGACCCGTATTAGAATCTACAAAACGACTTGGCACTTTCACCTTCAACTTTAACCCCCCTTTGCCTAGCGCTTTCATGGCATCTTTGCCCTTGTTCTGAAGCCCAAAAATGTCAAACACATCTTCACTGCGCAATGATATCGCACCGTTTTTTGATGGCATAATGAATTTTTTTCTTTCCAAATCATATGATTTAATTATGAATTTCAGCAAACACTTTCGCATGAGAACACTGGGAATCAACAACAATTTTTCTAATGCAGTGCTTGCAAAACGCTTTTTCTGCCTAGAGTTAAGTCTGCTGACCAACAAACACCACTTCTCAACAGAACAAAATATGTCTGCGTACTCGTCCATCACTACAAATATGAGCAGCAAAAATATTAGCTCGTACTACATCTCTACGAAACATGATGATTGAACATTAATTATGATAAAAAATTTACCTCGGCGGATGGGGGGTGTGGCGAAGTCGAGGTGGGGAGCAGCGTCGGGTCGCGTCGAGCGCGGCGGTCACAGGTCGTGTCGAGCGCGGCGGTCACAGGTGTCGTCGACGGCGGCGGTCACAGGTGGCGTCGAGGGTGGCGGGCACAGGTGGCGTCGAGGGCGGCGGGCACAGGTGGCGTCGAGGGCGGCG